>VZQC01001461.1:77267-187680 GCA_009823505.1 Rhizomys pruinosus
AAAAAAGCAAAAATAAATAAAATATTTTTAAAAAGAGAAACCAGAACTTAAATCTGGATTCAAGAGAGTTTGTGCCTGTAGAGTTAGAGTGTTCACTATGAGTCAGAACTTGAATGTGCTGGCATGCACCTCAGGACCAGGTTCTGATAACCTTCTGAGATGTTTCTCAGGAGCTTGTGAAAACCATGATTGCCTTGTCCAGAATATGTTAGAGACGACAAAAGGCAGTCAGTGTTGAAGGAAGGACGAAAACATTCTAGAAAAAGCAAACATGCCAGAAGAAGAGAGCCCAGCAGCTGACTTTCCATGGGAGAGCCTATAGAACATTCCCTATGGTGCTAAGGAAAGCACTGGAAAGAGACAGGGCAGAGTTACTGAAAAACTTTCTAGCAGCTGCCCTCTGAAGACCAAAGCTGATGGCAGGCAATGGAACTCTAGAACTTGGCTCAGAACTTTATACTTTATGATGAGGTTTGGAAAGAAAGCAACAGCAAGAGAACATGCAACAAGCCTTGTGTTCTTAGGAGGATGTACAGATTGCTACAGCCAATTATTCATCACAAGTATGTAAGCATGAGTAAAAATTTTAAGTTAAGGGCCATCCCCATAAAATGGTAATGCATTGTTTTTAACAAGCAGATGAGAACTCTCTACCTAATAGAAAGCAGGAGGCAAAAGAGCAAAAGGAAGTAACATGAAAATATTAAATGAGAACCAGTTCCTAATATAACAATAGTAATTTCAATAAACATAAGTAATTTCAGTTCAGCCTTAAAAGTCTTGTGAAATGCAATCACAAACAAAAGCTTGTCAAATGCATCACCCATCATGAGATGCTCTTATTACAAAAGGATGCTGAAGGATGAACACAAAATAAATCTAAAATAGCTGTGGCAGTGAACTAATGTATTCCCTTATTATCCATGTATTCAACATAATTTGTTTACTTAATACATTCGATCTTGTGATCACCCACCTAAACGTATACAGTAGTAACAGCCTATTAGGACTAATAAGAGATTTCAGAAGAAATATTGTCTACAGATCAGCTTTCTCTGTTATGATTTCTCTGAAGTCATGTGTGGCACTGGAATCTGGCAATGGGAAGTGGAATTGATGATTCACTTACCCTGAGTTCAGAGAAGTACATTTTGAGTTCACAGTGACTCCCACAAAGAAGTTTAACTTTCTCAAACTCAGAATGACTTCCGAGGATCCGGTAGTATTACCTGTTGTGCTGACCTGTCTACCATAGTGATGGGAAGGCACAACAGGCAAGCTGCCCTACATGCCCCGGCAGGAAATCCATGCACAAATAGAAGGAAAACAAGGCTTAAAATGTACAGAGCCAGAAATCAGTCTTAAAACACTTTCTCCCATCATCATACATATAAAACTGCAAGCAGTGGATCTAGACTCACAAACCCCTATTAAAACAGAAGTTACTGCCGGGCGTGGTGGCGCACACCTTTAATCCTAGCACTTGGGAGGCAGAGGCAGGCGGATCTTTGTGAGTTCAAAGCCAGCCTGGTCTACAGAGTGAGTTCCAGGACAGCTGGGGCTACAGGGAGACCCTGTCTCAAAAAGACCAAAAAAAAAAAAACAGAAGTTACTTTGTTATAGAGAAATAACCTTTGAGTTAATACGATACATCTTCAGGGAAGCTGTTGATACTCATGAAGTTCTAAAAGAAAGCTCTTTAAGACTTAGAAGTAAATAACTCAGAAACCTTAGAACATCCATAAAACTGATTAGATATATTAGTCTCCTCTCTCCCCAAGTTTATCTAAGCAGTAAGGACAGCTGATACATTTTCAGACCAGCCAAGCTTCCTGAAGAGACACTCTCCAACCTGTCAAGATACTATGAAGTTTCACAGTGAGCTCCAGGTTTGCGGGTTTCAGGAGCCTTTTCTCATCTGGATGAGCTTTCAGAGACGCAGCTATCTTCGAATCATTTCTCTTCCTGTAGTAAGTAAGCCCCTCAGCCATGCTTCTGTAAGTAACCCCACTAAACTTACTGGTTCACCCACTTGAACTTCAGTGGCATCTTTACTTTGGTCTGTTGTCAGTTCCCCATCTGGGGTGAGTCGATATTTGTTCATGTCACCTGAGGAACAGTGTCACACAGCAACCTTCTACCAGGAATATAGACAACGATGCAACTCATAGTGTTAATAAATCACCAGACAGGGCTGGTAAGATGGCTCAGTGGGTAAAGGAAACTGCTGAGAACCCTGACAACTGGAGTTTGTTTCCTGGGACCCACACAAAGAAGAGAAACAACTCCTACAAGTTGTCTATTGACCTCCACATGCCCGCCTTAGTATACAGGCATATGGCATACAACACACACACACACACACACACACACACACACAAACAAACACACACACAGAATAAACCAAATAAAAATACAATTTAAAAAATAAACATATTTCCTCCTTTTTTAATTTCAAGAAATAGAATGTCCTGGAAATCCTGGATTTGTAAGACAAAACCTATAGTTGTATCACTAGCCATGGGTACATTTGTGGGCAATTTTCTGTATCATCCTGCTATCAAAAACAAATTGTTCTGATTAAACATGTAAGACAAAGACTGCATGATCTCTCCATCCTCCCTACAGATGAAACAAAGCTTTAAAAACTCTGTTTCTTAAGACGTGCTTTTGAAGCATGGAGGGTTTTCCCATTTCAGTGCTGGCATATGAAGAGCTTGGAAATGTCTCTCCTACCTTTACAGTATAAAAGAAAAAATGCAGCAAGGTAAAAACTGATAACTTCTCATAGACCCATCAGAGAACTAGATCAACAATCCAAACCAACACCCCAAACTCTGGAAAGACAGGAGGCCATAGGCACACAGCTGAGACCAATTTACTTGAAACAGAAAGTCATGGGGTCAAAACTGGTACATAAACTTTTTGGCAAATTAATGGGGGTTGAGTGTAACTTACTGAGGTAAGAAACCCCATGGGGATGGCAGTTTTATGGGCACTTTCATGAGCTTTGCCTCCAGGAATCCCACCAGGTCCATGGTAAATAGCCAAGAAAAATTACTTCACGTCCTTGGCAGAAGGAAGGAGAAAGTGTCCATTCTAAGGTGTTTCTATTGCTTTTGCTGAAACAAAGGTCTGTGCTCCATGAGGACTTTACCAGATGTCTAAGCAGAAAGGCAACTTTCTAACCCAAGTCCCACTGAAATCTCACTCTCTCACCTACACATGTGAAGAATGAGACACACTAGAAGCTCAAAGCCAAGGACTAGGAGACTAAAATTTAATCATAACATTATACAACAGGAGGGTGGAGAGATGGCTCAGCAATTAAGAGCACTGACTGCTCTTGCAGAAGACCCAGATTCTGTACACCCAATTTCACAAAAAGAGTATCCCAGGACTACAAAACAGATTAACCATAGGTGACTTCAATACCCCAGTATCTTCAATAGACATGTCAAATAGACAAAGAATAAACATAGAGAGATCTGAATTAAATAACATCTTAACTGAAATGGACCTAACAGACATCTACAAAATATTCCACTCAAGAACCAAAGAATATACCTTCTTTTTTATTTATTTATTTATTTATATTATTAGAATATACTTTTTATTCAACAGCCCATGCAAGTTTTTCTAAAACTGATCACATTCTGGGACACAAAACAAATTTCAACAAAACAAAACAAAAAAAGGAATAATTCCATGCCTTCTGTCAGACGCAGTATAATAAAGCTTTATAATTAAGAGCAAAAGAAGCTCTTGTGGCTACATGAACTCATGGAGATTAAGCAATACAGAAACTAAGAAAGAAATAAAAGTATTCTGGGAGATAAATGAAAATGAGAATCCAACACAGCAAAATCTCTGGGACACTTTAAAAGCAGTCATATGAGGGAATTTTATGGCTCTTAGTTCCCTACATTAAAAAATCAGAAAGAGCACATATAAATGACTTAAGAATACAACTCAAGCAGGTGTGGTGGTGCACACCTTTAATCCCAACCCTCAGGAGGCAGAGGCAGGTGGATCTCTATGAGTTCAAGGCCAGTCTGGTCAACATAGTAAGTTCCAGGACAGTTGGGGCTACAGGGAGACCCTGTCCAAAAAAAAAAAAAAAAAGAGTACAACTCAAGACTGGAAAGGCAAGAACAAACCAAACCCAAACCTAGATGAGAAGAAAAAAATAGAACACTGTTTAAAAGATTATAGAACAACTCCCGAAATGAATTATAGATCTAAATGTAAAATTCAAAACTATAAAATTTCTAAAAGATAATGTTTTTAAAATATACCCCCAAAGCACAAGCATTAACGAAAATTTTAAAAAGTTGAACTTTTATTTACATTAAAACTTTTTCTTTTTTATATTTGTTTATTTTTAAGGGATTCTACAATACAAGAGCACAGTTGTTTTCAGATCACATTAACGTTGCTCAGTTTGCCATACAATTAGGTGATTGGTGCTAGCATCTACAGATGAGGGATACCATTCATCATTTGTTTTTCTGGGACTGTGTTATTAAAACTTTTTCTAAACAGACATTATCTACAAACTGAAATGACAGCCACAGATTAAAATAAAATGTTTGCAAAATCACTATCATATAAAGATTCCTATACAAAATATACAAAGAGGGGTTTGTGGTTGGAAGCGCTGGATGATCTTGAAGACTGCTGTAGCACAGGGCTCAGATTCAGTTCCAAGCACCCATATGGCAGCTATCAACTGTAACTCCAGTTCCCGGGGATCCAACACCCACTTCTGAGCTCTGATGGCATTGCATGACATGAGTGTACTTACTTCCATGCAGGCAATGCACTCATACACTTAAATATAAATAAATAAATATTAAAAATTCAAAAAAAATATGCAAAGAGAGCTGGAGAAGTGGCTCAGCAGTTAGGAGCACTGACTGACTACTTTTGCAAAGAACCTGACTTCAATTCCTCAGAACCCACATGATGGCTAACAACCATTCATAACTCCAGTTCCAAGGAATCCTACTCCTTCTTCTGAGCCCTGTGGGCATTTCACAACATAAATGCACTTATATGCAAGTAAGCAAAACACTCATGCACATAAAATAAAATAATAAATATTTTCAAAACCAAAATATTCAAAGAATACTTAAAATAAAATTCAATAGGGAATCCGAGACCCTCTTCTGAACTCCGCGGCGTTGCACGACATGGGTGCACAGACCTGCAGGCAGACAGTACATTCATACACATACAGAAATAAATAAAATTAATAATAATAAAAAAAGAAATAAAACAATATTAAAGAATTAATTTAAAATGAGCAAAATATTTAAATAAATACTTCACTAAAGAAAATATACAAATGAGGGTGTGTGTGTGTGTGTGTGTGTGTGTGTGTGTGTGTTTCATAAATCTAAGGGTGGTGACACACACCTATAATTACACTTACTGGAGAAGCTAAAACAGGAGATTCACAAATTCAAGACCAGCCTGGGAAACTTAGCAACAGCTTCCCTCGAGGTAAGTACATGGAAATTGACTGTGGATATGTCTCTTTGGTAGGGTGCTTGTCTAGCATGTATAAGGCCCTGTATTAGTCAGGGTTCTCTAAAGAAACAGAAGCAACAGGATGAATATATAGCTATATACAATTCATTGATTTGCTCACGTGACAGAGTTCAAGGTGTCCAACAGTAGCCTCGCCACACTGGAGAGGCTGAGAATCCAGGGAACTGTTCAGTCCTCAAGGCTGGATGTCTCAGTAGTCCCAATCTGGTGCTGAAGGCCCGATGGATTCCAGGAGATCTGCTGGTCTCAGTACACGCTGGGATCTGTAGGGTTGATCACAGCAGCAAGACAAACTCACCAGTGAGAGAGAGGCAAGCCGCAGGAAAAAAGGGACCAGCTCCCTCTGGCATGGCCTTTAATACTGCCTGCCAGCAGAAGGTAACGCCCACATTTGGGGTGGGCCATCCGGGTTGAGGTAGTCCAATCGGAAGATCCTTTTTCTCTTATTTGTTCCTTATCCAGTCAAGTTGACACCCAGGATTAACCATCACAGGCCCTGAGTTCAATCATCAGCATCTCTCAACACACAAACACACACACACACACACACACACACACACACACACACACACACAAACACACACACACACACACACACACACACACACATCTTCCTCCCAACTTTATGTCATTCTTTAATTACTCACTAGGTCCAGCGAATGCCACCCACATGGGCAGGTCACCCACTAGGGCATGAGCAACCTACCAATGGCTCTCCCCATTCAGCAGTCATCGACTGCCTCTAGTTCCTCAGCTATAGGTGTGGCATCAGGAGCCCCTCCCCTCCTCGGTGCGGGAATTTTTAACTCTTGATTTTATGGTTGTCTTGTACTATGAGTTCATTTGTATAACAGCCATCTCATGTCTAGAGGACAGCACCCGCCCCATTTTTGGGATCTTACATTCTTTTTGCTCCATCTTCCATGGTGTTGCCTGAGCTTTGGAAGGGGCAGGTTGATGAAGATGTTTCAACTATGGCTGAGCACTCACAGTGCTTATTCTCAGCATTTGGAACAGTTAAGAGTCTCTACACTAACCACTACCCCCTGCAATAAAATTCTCTGGCCGAGGGTGAGAGCAGACAGATCTAGGGATATAAATGTAAATATTTGGAAGGCAGTTTGACAACATGACGGTTTTGCAAAACGACATTGATAGGTTCTTCCCTATGGCCTATATCTTCGAGAGTCACGGGCTCTGGCTATGTCTTCAGTACCAGACATGAACTCCATCCTATGGAACAGGCCTCAACTCCAACCAGTGGGCACATCTTGCTTGGCAAGATAATACAATAATGATTGTAGCATGCAAGGTCAGTTGGGGTAAGACCACAGATGTTGTTCCTTCCCCAGAAGCCTGCACTGAAAAGGCTAGCCAATAGGGAAAGTTTCCTGGTCACTTTAGCATTGACTTCTCTGTAACTTATAACTGAAGTGTGCAGTGTCTTCAGCAGCAGAAATTTACCATCTAGTTACAATAGGTAACCAGGAGCAATGACAATATTCTGCCTTGTTTTGGGTGCCTCTTGGGCCTTCCTGACCAATAACTTGTAGGAAGGTAATCTGTGCCTGGAACAGAGATTTGTATTTAATAACCCACATCTTCTGGGAGCAGCATTACCTGCCCATGTTAGGAAGTGTTTAAATACCTTTTTTTTAAAAAAAAGTTATGCTTGGGGCTGGAGAGATGGCCTAGCAGTTAAGAGCACCAATTGCTCTTGCAGAGGATCCAGGTTCGATCCACAGCACCCACATGGCGGCTGAGAACTGTCTGTAACTCCAATTCCAGGAGAACTCCAGTTCCAGGAGAATCCAGCACCCTCTTCTGACCTCCGTGGCATTGCACTACATGGGTGCAGACAGTACATTCATACAAATTCAATAAATAAAATTTAAAGACACTTTGAAAAAAAAATTATGCTTAATGAATCACTCAAAATATGGAGCAAAGACCTGAACAGAGACTTCATAACTGAAGAGTTAGAGATGGCTGAGAAACCTCTTAAAAATGTTCAACATAGCTTATAATTAAGGAAATGCAAATTAAAACCACTTTAAGATATCATCTCTCTCCTATAAGACTGGCTAGGATCAAGAAAACAAATGATACCAAGTTCTGGAGAGGTTGTGGGGAAAGGGGAACACTCATCCACTGCTGGTGGGAATGTAAACTCATAGAGCCACTATGGAAAGCAGTATGGAGAGCCCTTGGAAGACTCAAAATGAGCTTACCACCTGACCAAGTCATACCACTCCTGGGTATATACCCACAAGACTCATCTTACTGCAGAGATACATGCATGACCATCTTTATTGCAGCTCTCTTCACAATAGCAAAGACCTGAAACCAACCCAAGTGCCCCTCAACTGACGAGTGGATAGAGAAAATGTGGTACATCTGCACGGTGGAGGTCTATGCAGCAGTAAAGAGAGATGACATCGTTTAGAATCAGCTCTTTTACTTCTGTTGCACCGAAGTTTTCAACTGTGATCGTAAAGTTCAGACAAAATGTTTCCTCTACATCATCTTCAGGATAATCCAGTAATTGTTGCATGCTTCTCCCGACATCAGGCATCAGCTCTTTTAGATCATCCAGGGATGGCTTCTTTTTCAGTAGTTTCTTATATAAAGCCAATGGAAAATGGAGGTCCACAATAGTAAAATTATAAATTGCTAATCTACAGATAACACCAATCAAGTGGAACAAATCACTATCTTCAAATGTCTTATCAGAAAACCAAATGAGCCTGGAATCTTCATAATATCTAAACATGCCATAAATGGTGCAGACACAGCTGTTAACAAACAAAACCGGCAGGAGTTTGTTGATGCCTATGTGGATTACATCTTCAATAAATCGGTCGCGTCTTTATTTGATGCTTTTCATACGGGCTTTCATAAGGTCTGTGGAGGAAAAGTCCTTCTGCTTTTTCAGCCTAATGAATTACAAGCTATGGTTATTGGGAATACAAACTATGATTGGAAAGAACTGGAAAAGGTAAGAAAACAAATCTTTGGCAGGCAAAAGAATATGGCTTACTGATGGAAATCTTTCCTTAAACAATTCATTACTGTCATTTTATGGGAAAAAAAAATTCTACCCTTCTTACTCTACAATGAATGATTAAACTGTGTATGCATGTGGAATGGCAGCTTTTTATTTGGTAAGCATACCAGTGCTTAAGATGCTTAGTTCCAGGGCTGGAGAGATGGCCTAGCGGTTAAGAGCACCAACTGCTCGTGCAGAGGACCCGGGTTTGATTCTCAGCACCCACATGGCGGCTGAAAACCGTCTTTAACTCCAGTTCCAGGGGAATCCGATACCTTCTGACCTCCACGGCATTGCATGACACGGGTGCACAAACCTACATGCAGACAGTACATTTATACACACATACAAAAAAGATCTTTATTTCCCTGTTTTCCAGCAAGTCCCATGTTACANAAGCTGTAAACTTGGAAACTGTCAGTTGCTGCTATTACATAGATAAACAGCTCTCCTCAGAGGAGGAGCCACCTCAGGAGCCTCTTTCCACTTTTAAAAACAATCTGATAACAACACAGTTATAAACAACTTGGCTTTATGTATCTTCCCATTTTAATAGAATTGTTTTCCCCTGTGGAATGAGTAATCTTGCAAGTTAAAGAAGCCAGGAATCGGGGCTGGAGAGATGGCCTAGCGGTTAAGAGCACCGACTGCTCTTGCAGAGGACCCGGGTTCGATCCCCAGCACCCACATGGCGGCCGAGATCCGTCTGAAACTCCAATTCCAGGAGAACTCCAGTTCCAGGGGAGTCCGACACCGTCTTCTGACCTCCGCAGCGTTGCACGTCACGGGTGCACAGACTTGCATGCAGACAATACATTCGTACACATACGGAAATAAATAAAATTAAAAAAAAAGAAGCCAGGAATCTTCCTCTGGGATTTCAAAAGCCATCCACTTTTACTGAACTATTACAGAAGCAATTGATGAGGTACATTTGTTGCTCATCTGATGCGGAAGCTCTAAACACAGACCATAATCCTCCCAGCCACGGCAGATCCGGACAGTTGGTCGTTCCCACCGCTCCTTACAATTTAATGAACGGTTGTATCCAACAGTCCCCTCCCAATGGCCTGCCAGTGGTTATTCTCTCAGAATCGGGGCCCCAAAGAGAGATCTGTCATTGCTTAAATAAATTTTACAGATGTAATAGATAAAGGCAATAAAGAAAACAGAGCTTTCCTAAAACAAAGTTGACAGAGCAGAAAGCTCCGTCTCCATAATGAGCACATACGTTTGAGCCTACTAGGCTGCCTGTGTGTACCAAAGAAAAAGACAATGAAGGTTAGGAAGCATGAAATGACAGCCTTCTTTGCCGTTCAGGGAACATAAATTTGATTTGCTGAATGTAAATCTTCAAAAAGCGATGGTTTCCATCTCTGTGTGTGATCAGCAGAAACTGGTTTCAAGGAGACACAAAATTTTTCAACTTGTTGCTTAGCAATGTAGAGCCACATTCCTGATCCTCCACACTGGGGGACAACTTGGGGGGTGCTTTCCTGTCCTCATGGGTGTTGGCACAGGTGGCTTAGTGTGCCTTGGGTGAGTGTGCTCCTGTGAGGGGAGCACAGCTTTTGCTTGTCCTCGATAGGCAGTTGTGACCTCTAATAGGCATTTTTTTTTTTTGTCTTTTCGAGACAGGGTCTCCCTGTAGCCCCAGCTGTCCTGGAACTCACTCTGTAGACCAGACTGGCCTTGAACTCACAAAGATCCACCTGCCTCTGCTTCCCGAGTGCTCCTTTACCCAACATGGTAGTAACCTCATAAGGCCCTTGCAATGAATATGAAGGACTTATCTTACCACCTTATGTACATGTTAAATAAGTGGCAGCCATATTATTAGTCTTCTCTCCAACAAAACCCAATTTCTAACATTAGTCTGTAGTAAAGGTTCTCAACAAAGATTGATTTACCCCCCAAATGAAATTTTGGCAATATCTGCAGACATATTTGGCTGTCAGAAGAGGAAGAGATGCTATGGCTATCTGTTATTAGAGATCAAGATTCTGATAAACACCAACCCAGGACTTCCCTTCATAATGACAAACATACCAAAAATCAACAGTATCGAGTCTGAAAGCTCTAGTCTGTTGTCCCATTGTTCTATTGCTTATTTATTGTCACATTCCCCTAAGCCCTAAGCATGTGTATATGTATATGCTTCTATTCAATGAGGATTGAGCCTGAAACTTTTTATTTCCCAACCAAAGTTCCGTATCTCTTTATTGTATCTCATTACAGCAAGCTGAATGAAGAAGATATGCATGCCTTTTGCTGTTGCTCCCTGCCAGTGTTGGTTACCTTCAGAGAATTAAGGAATACAACTTGGTGCTGTTCCACCAGCTCTTGTGGGACTGGCCTCCCTTCCTGGTTATACTACTAACCAAGACTTTCTCGAATCAGGTGAGTCCACTTTTTCTGCTGCCTGGCCATTCTCGCATCTCTGCTGGGAGAGAATGGAAGTGTTGGTAAATGATCTCATCTTATTTCTACTCAGTGCTGCACAGTGAACGTGGTACCACTGAAAAACTAGGATAAGGCATGTGCAGTATTGTACACAAAAACTCCCCCTCACTCTCGCTCTTCCCAAGAAACTTGATAAAGCTGTATTCCAAAGATATTTTTCCTCAATAAGTGTTTAGAATAATTTGTATCATTGGCAGCCTGGGGCTTTAAAAAAGTTTTATTGATTCAAGAATTTCATACAATGTATTTTGATCATATTCAAATCCATCCTCTCATCCTACCCCCTCCCATCATACTTAACACCCCCAAATTCATGCCTTCTTTTATTACTTGTCTTTTTTAAGGGCCTGTCAAATCTAAGCTGTTTTTCCTAAATTCTCTTGGGTGTGAGTCTATCCCTTGGAGTCTGGTCAACCTACCAGGCATCATGCCAGTAAGGAAAACTGATTCTCCTCTCCCAGCATCTATAAATTGTCAACAGATTCTCACATAGTCCTGGAACTTCCTGCTGACCTTTCCTGTCCATGCTGGGCTCCTTTCTGGCTTCAGTTTGCACAAGTCTTATGCATGCAGTCATGTTATGGGTTCATAGCTGCAACTACCCTGTGGTGCCCAGATAACAGATTCTTTGTATTCATCTACTGCCTTTGACTTTTATAATCTTTGCACTCCCACTTCCACAATGATTCCTGATCCTTGGTAGGAAAAGGTGAGACATAGGTGTCCCATTTAGGGTTGAGCACACCTGTAGTCTCTTATTCTTGGCATGATGACCAGTTGTGGTCATTTATGTTAATCACCATCTGCTGCAAGGATAAACTTCTCTGGTAAGAACTGAGAAATGCACTAATCTGTAGGTATAACATGAAGTCATTAGGAGTCAGTTTAATGCTGTGTTTAGCAGAATGATAGGAGTAAGTGCTCCTCTATTATCTGTGATCTGTCCGGTGACAAGTTCTTGGCCCTGATAACAGTATGGTATAGGCTTCATCTTGTGAATTTGGGCCTTAAATCCAAGTAGAAGACAATGGATAGTCCCATAATATTCTTGCCACTACTGCTGCACCAGTGGATGTATTTTGCCAAGCCAGTTGTTACTGTAGCACTCGGGATTCAGTTGGGTAAGGTTGATTATTACCTTTCTCTGCCAGTAACATGCATAGCACTTTCTAGTACTATATGAAAGCTAAACAGCAGAGATGAAGCATCAAGGTCAGTAGGTCAGTATCAGCTTGATTTTTCCTTATCTGACACTCATTTCAGGATGACCAACCATCCAAGTTTGTGCAGTACTATACCAAATTTAGCACTGAAAATTGAAATTCCTTTCACTCAGATAAACCTCTCAACCCCAGGGCATCCTGGCACATATCATACTTAGATTATAAAGATTTTATAGTGTAAAAATCCCATAAATTAGCTGCTATATTATATTATATCATATTATATTATATTATTTTTTTTGGTCTTTTCGAGACAGGGTCTCCCTGTAGCCCCAGCTGTCCTGGAACTCACTCTGTAGACCAGGCTGGCCTTGAACTCACAAAGATCCGCCCACCTCTGCCTCCCAAGTGCTAGGATTAAAGGCATGCACCACCACGCATTAAGTGTCATTACTATACTAGAAAATTACTCAAAGACATTCTTTTTTATTTATGTTTTGTGTATTTCAGACATTATTTTTCAGTTCAGTTTAGACATATTCCCCTTTCCTTTCCCCCCACCCCACCCCAGATCATGCATTCTGCCATAACTGTCCTGCATCTTTCTCTCAGTCCTTTTTTATTGTCAAAAACATTCTTTCTCTAAGACTTATGTTAATCCTATTCTCTTTATACAATTGATGCTGTCACACCATGACTCTGTGACCATATCTCATGTAACTTTCTACACTACTTATAATTGGACCTGACATAATAGGTACTGCACACAAGGAGCATAGGTCTAGGACAAGCACCATAAATAGAAACTGCAAAACTCTATCTGGAGTTGATCCTTTGGCTTCATTGGATTCACACCTGTCAATAACACAACACATCACATCACTAATTTCACAATATCAAGACTTTCAGCTGCATCTAAGCCATCAAGTGACAGTAGAAATAATTCTTATTGTTTACCAAGGTCCTTCAAGACTGAAAGTCTTTACTTAGATAGATTTCTATATTTAAGAATTTTAAAGAATTTTAGCTTGTAAGGCAAACACCTTCATTTATGGCATTTTCCAACTCTCACCTTCAAATACATTTATGATTCCCCATCCCTAGTCCCCATTCCACTTTATATAAACAGTAACTAATATTTGTATTTCCTTTCTCATCACAAAGCCTTGTGAATATGTAGCTCAATTATTATCTTTTTCTCTCTAATAGATGAGCAAACTTATTTGAAATCAAACAAAATAAGCACATTTTTAGTATGGTGTTATGCTTTTACCTTAGTTTTAAAAATAGTTCTTTTTTGTGTTTTATGTGCATGAGTGTCTTGCTTGTGTGTATGTTAAGTGTGTCCATGTTGTGTAAAGCCCACAGAGGCCAGAAGAAGGCATCGAACACCCTAGAACTGGAGTTACAGGTAGTTGTTAGCCACCATGTGGGTGTTGGAAATCAAACCCAGGTCCTCTAGAAGAACAGCCAGCACTCTTAACCACTGAGCCATATCTCCTGCCCCCTTAAAACTATTTCTTAAATACAGTGTTTTATTCAGTCACTCAGTTTTCTAGCTAACTAATTTGTCATAATAACATAGCCAGGAAAACTATCCATCTATGCCAAAGGTCATTGCCTCACATAAATGCTAATCTAATATCATACTGCACAACATAAAAAGAAAAATTATTTCTGAGAGAAAAACTACAATCATACTAAAAATCACCACAAAGGCCAATTAACATTAAGCAAATACCAAAATCATTTAGCAGTTAAATTCCTATCATTTTTGCTTTTGCTTTCATTACCTAATATTGAAATCATCACTTCTAATGCAATAGAATTTTTAGTCCTATACTAAATTGTATAGGATGTATACCAATGGAATCCAGTCAACAAATACGAATAATTGTCATAGTATTGATTTAACTTCATATAGAACAAAGGTCTTTATACAATAATGCATATATTGGTAGGAAGAGATCATTTTTAGGCCCAGGGAAAGGCTTTAGGCTTTGCACAACAGAGATATTCTCTTGTCCTAATGCATGATGAAGATCTCTGTGTCATATTCATTGTGAGGGCATAGTGATCAACTGGTCCATGTACCATAATTAAGGAATGCTCCTTAAGGTATTCTGTCCTTCTAAAGTTTATTTCTTAGTAACAAGTAAAGATCACCCATCCACTAGAAAATAGCAAACAGAAGTGAATTTATTGGGACTGTGAGAATGTGTTCCTGTTGTTGCTGACAACTAAGTACTAACACTAAATATTTGTATGGTCAAGCATGCTAAAGCCATGTACTTAAAACATATATTCAAATAAAATAAAACACAAAACATATAAGCAG
This sequence comes from Rhizomys pruinosus, assembly GCA_009823505.1. Classification (NCBI taxonomy): domain Eukaryota; kingdom Metazoa; phylum Chordata; class Mammalia; order Rodentia; family Spalacidae; genus Rhizomys; species Rhizomys pruinosus. Next base: position 91,837 of record VZQC01001461.1, read on the forward strand.
CATTTGCAAACTAGAACAAAATCACTATGATCTACCAGACTTGTCAGAAAAAATACCACTTATCCTAAAAACAATGTTACAAATGTATGTTCTGGGTTGGTTGGTTGGTTGGTTGGGTTGGATGGATGGATGGATGGATGGATGGATGGATGGATGGATGGATGGATAGATGGTTGGGCTGTTGTTCCTGCTCCTACTGTCTTTAAGACAGATTGTCCTGGAATTCACTATATAGCCCAGTCTGGCCTCAGGTTCATAGCAATCTTCTCAAGTGCCATGATAACAGATGTGTGCCCAGACCAAATGGTTATTTTGAACTAAGCTAATTTAACTACCTGAAAACTCTGAAGTTATATAGATCAATATCAATACCCTGTAACCATCTTAAAGTACATATCTAACATTAATATAGCTATGCCAACTTTTAATTGGAAGTTGTATAATATTATTTCCATCCTTTTACTTTGAAACTTATCTCTATGCTTGTGTATGTATGCCTATATTTTGCATAGAGGTTATTCCTCAAATTATTTTTGCTTCATTTGATTTGTCAATCCGGTGATCTCTTTTTTAACTGGGACATTCATCACATCTATTTTGAGCATGAGTATTCCAATTTCTTTCTAAAAGTCTTTTTTGGGGTTGTTTGTTTGTTTGTTTGTTTTTGAGAGAGGATCTCCCTGTAGCCCCAGCTGGCCTGAAACTCACTCTGTAAACCAGACTGGCCTTGAACTCACAAAGATCTGCCTGCCTCTGCCTCCTGCATGCTGGGATTAAAGGTGTGTCCACCACACCTGACTTCTAAATGTCTTTTAAATATTTAATATGTTCTGATTTATACATTAATTGTTAATATTTATTGTTTATGAACTTTAATTACTATAATACTATATTGGTAATGATTAAATTCAAAACTACTGTCTGTCAGGCATGGAACCACATTCCATAATCCTGGAAAGCTGAGATGGAAAGATTATGACTGAGGCTAACACAGGCTTCATAGCAATACTCTGGAAAAAAAAACTACTCTTCTATAAAGTGTCACTAAGTAAATTTTGGTCATTTGTAAGGAAATTACCAATTTCAAACAAGTATTCCAAATACTTGTGTCCATATGCTACATTAGCGACAACCATAAATTTTCCAGGGTAACAAAAACAAAGCACATATGGTACATAATAAATCATTTGTTGTTCTGTGTGCTTTATGTTCATTTTCATTTTTAATTCTTTCTACAAGTCATTTATGTTACCATGTGGACTACAAGTGGTTCCCTATTGCTTTGCCTTCACCTTTCCTTCCCTCTCCATTGTCTGGTTTTTACAAATAGACAGTGTGCTTAAACTGAACTGAATATGCTCTGAAGTCAAAAAGTGCATTTTGATTCCTAGCCTTTACCCAACATGATGGCTTGGCAACCCTGAGCAAGTTCCCATTCTATAAATTTCAAATAAAATTATCTACTTCTTAGAGTCTCTATTAGTTACTTGTGCATGCCTGTACCAGAATATATAGGAACAACTTAAAAGGAGGAATTATTTACTGTGGTTCACAGTTTTGAGCCTATCCGTTTATCATGGTAAGCAGGGTGTGATGGAGCAGAACAGCAATTCACATCACAGTTGGCCAGTAAGCAAAGCAAAGGCAATGCCGGCTCTGTGCACTTTCCCCTTTGATTCTGTCAGGCCCCAGTCTACGGAATGATGCCTCCCACATTCAAGCTATGTCTTTTCCCCTTACTTCATCCTCTCTAGAAATGCCCTTATGGGAATACCCAGAAGTCTTCATCGGTCTTCTAGGGGAACTTAAATCCAATGCTGTTAATGCTGAAGATCAATCATCACAGAGTCATTGTCAGAATTCCATGTATGAAAGGAGATAGTAAGTGGTTCTCTCTTTACCTCAAATTTATAGTTGGTATACATGGATTTACATATACTTTATTCTTACAATAGCATCACGAGCTTTTTAATATTTTTTTAATTTTTATTTTATATGTATGAATATTTTGCACTCATGTATCTAAAGGCACCATACGTATGCAATGCTCATGGAGAGCAGAGAAGGAGTCAGTTCCCCTGGTGCTGTGGTTACAAAAGTTTGTCAGTCATCATGTGGATCCTGAGAACCCAACATGGGTCTTTTGAAAGAGCAGTAAGCACCCTTAACCACTGAGCCACCATAAATTTTAGATCTGTAACTTCAACACTGTGGCTTCAGACATGTCCTCTCTGACCATCATCTTATCTAAAATAAAACACAAACAGCATATATACATAGAGGCATGTTTAACATCTACATGGCATACACAACACATATTCATACACAAGTGTATATAGCAGATGTATACCAAGAGACTAGTGTACATATAACAGATGTACAACATGGAACATGACATGAATAATAACATACAAACACATAACTACAAACATAATTATAGCTAATAATACATTATTTCCTTCATAGCATTTATTCAGTATTTGAATGCATAAAATTGATTGACTTATCATTATTTACCTGTATTCCCTGGAATGTATGCCCTAGCAGGAAGGGAAATTGCCCAAGCTATCAGTGGAAAAGGCTGTCTGACAAGAATACTTATTCATATTTTATTTATTTATTTGTTTACTTACTTTTCATTCAAAATCATACAAACATTTTGTGCCTATGAACAGAAAGATAGGAAAGGGAAAGAAAAGCTTCTGTCCCCTTCATGCCTACATTTTAATAAGTTGTCTTTCTTATGTTTTATAAAAGTAAATTGTTTATTAACTCTTTTTTTTTGTCTTTTTGAGACAGGGACCCCCTGTAACCCCAGCTGTCCTGGAACTCACCAAGTAGACCAGGCAGGCCTTGACTTTACAGAGATCTCCCTGCTTCTGCCTCCCCAGTGCTGGGATTAAAGGTGAGCACCAGCACATCCAGCTGAATTATTAACTCTTTTTTTTTCTAAAGCCAATTTTTATTAAAGCTTTGTGAATTTCATACAAAATTTCCCAATCAAATCTAGACCCATCTCCCTTTCCTTGGCCCCACCACCACCCCACCAGAGCTCGTGCATTCTGCCAAACATGTTTTTCATCTTTTTCTCAGTCTCTTTTAAAATTTTCAATGCAGAAGTTTACTGCTTCAGGCAGAAGTTCACCATTTCAGTTAGTTCTTTGACCCAGTCTTTTTTGTTGTTGTCGATGTTGTTGTTTCTTCCAATTTGTATCACTCCAAAATATGCATATATACATGCCACATATATCAAGATTGTAACATGGGTTTTAGTATCTTCAGCTTATGATTTCTTTTTTTTTTTTCTTTATTAGGCTGAAAGATGTCATGTTTTCCTTAAGGAAGTGTTTGAAGGCTCCTCCTTGGCAATCCCAAACAACCATCAGTCCTGCTTTTGTGCTCCACACTGGGGTGTCCTCTAACCATGGTCACAAATGAGGTCCAGTAAGCACCACGTCCTGTCTTGATCTTCCTATACTGGTCATTGTGATACAGCCTGGGTAGCCCAACAATGACAGTCTATACGCTGAAGAGGCTGAAACCCTAGTAGTAGCTCGGTCCACAAGCTGGATGTCTCAGCAATCCCCATCTGGCACTTAAAGTTAGGATTCTCGGAGAGACATGAGTCTTCAGTCCATACTGGAAGGTTAAAAAGCTGTCTCATGTATTTGAAGGATGGCAAAAGCAGTGGCAGCCACAGGGTAGCTGCACTTTCCAGTAAGACAGGCAAAACAACTGTGCTCTTTTTTCCCCCTTTTACTAAGATCTCAAGTTTTATACCTGAAGTACAATTTCTCAGGCCTTAGTAATTATCTGGTTGTACTGTCCTTTTGGATGTTTAAGGCCACACAGGTAGCCCAGATTAACCAAGGTTTTTGTTTTCTCTAAGTCAGATGAGGATCTGGTTCTTAAGTTTTCCGGGGGGGTTGGGGGCAACCCCTGGCTCCTTTTGGCTTTTCACTTACCAGTTCCATCCACTCAAGGACAATGTCAGGTCTTGCTAGACCAGGCTTCCCTTTTTGAAACATGAGCAGACTTTCCTCTTTATAGACTGGACACTGGCTGAAGTCCCATTAATGGTTCTACAAGACCTCCCTACACAGGAAGACTGGTGACTCACGTTTCAGGACATCTCAAGAGATGCCCCATGCATAGTCCCCTGGAACTTAGTTGACCTCTGAGGGAAAGGAACAAAGTTATCTCTTAAGACCCGTGGCCAAATTGGTATGGGCATTAAGTATGGTTGTTAAGCATCCAGAAAGGCTAAGTTACACCAGCCTGATATTTTTAACTATTTATAATAAATACTGTGGTTAGACACAATGCCATGACAAACTCATTTTTTTCTCTCATTATTTTGATTGTATGCATATATACCCTCCACCCATTTACCAAAACTTCCTAAGTCTGAAAATAAATGGTAGCTTAATTCCAGAACCTGTTAAGGGATTCACAATATAAGAGCACAGTTGTTTTCAAATCACAAGAAATATAATATTAACATTGTCAGTTTGCCTTACAACTTAGTGCTTGGTGCTAGCATCCACAGATGAGGGATACTATTCATCCTTTGTTTTTCTGGGACTGTGTTATTTCACTTAATATAATATCTTCTAGTTCCATCCATTTACCTGCAAAGTTCATGATATCATCTTTCTTTACCCCTACATAGAACTCCATTGTGTAGATGTACCACATTTTCTCTATCCACCCATCAGTTGAGGGGCACTTGGGTTAGTTCCAGGTCTTTGCTATTGTGAATAGAGCTGAAATAAACATGTCCGTGCATGTATCTCTGCAGTAGGATGAGTCTTGTGGGTATACACCAAGGAGTGATATGACTGGGTCACATGGCAAGCTCATTTTGAGTCTTTTATGGGTGCTCACACTGCTTTCCATAGGGCTTGTACGAGTTTACATTCCCACCAGCAGTGGATGAGTGTTCCCCTTTCCGCACAACCTCTCCAGCACTTGGTATCATTTGTTTTCTTGATCCTACCCAGTCTTATAGGAGTGAGATGACATCTTAAAGTGGCTTTAATTTGCATTTCCTTAATTATTAGCAACGTTGAACATTTTTAAGATGTTTCTCAGCCATTTCTAATTCCTCAGTTGTGAAGTCTCTGTCCAGCTCCTTATTAAATCTTTTGAGTGAGTCATTGGTTTTCTTTCTTCTTTGTTTTTTGACTGGTTTATATATTCTGGAAGCTAATGCTTTGTCAGATGTATCAGCAGTTAAGGTTTCCTCCCACTCTGTAGGTTTTCTCTCCACTTCCTTGATTGTTTCTTTTGCTGTACAGAAGGTTTGAGTTTAATGAGGTCCTATTTGTCAATTGTTGACCTTATTTCCTGTGCACCCACTGTCTGATTTAGAAAGTCTTTTCCTATGCCTATGGCCTATGTCTTGGTTGCTCCAACTTTTTCTTTTTTTTTTTTTTTTTTGGTCTTTTTGAGACAGGGTCTCCCTATAGTCCAGGCTGTCCTGGAACTCACTCTGTAGACCAGGCTGGCCTTGAACTCATAAAGATCTGCCTGCCTCTGCCTCCCAAGTGCTAGGATTATACCAGCTAGCTGGGCAAAGCTGCCCTCACAGCCACACAAGACAATGATTCAATTATCCAGCACTCCACCTGGCACCTACCTGTGCTTAGGGTGGTTCAACAAAATCCCCTGATCTAAGCTCTGTGTACTCCTGTTTATTAACTTTTAAAATTCAATACTGAATAAAGTTAATTGTGCTTTTTTTAATTGTATGTATGTGGAGACTTACATGTGCAGGTATACAAGCACATGTATTCTCATGCGTGTGGAGGCCAGAAGTAGATGCTAAGTATCTTCCTCCATCCTCTGCACCTTATATACTGAGGCAGGATCTATTGCTAAACCTAGAGCTCACTGGCTCTGGCTAGCCCTGGGGACCCTGGACTCTGCCTCCAGGTTCTGAGATTACAGGCAGGCTGCTGTAACCACTGTGCTTTTAAGTGGGTTCTGGGGATCTGAACTCTGCTTAATGCTTGTGCAGCAAGTATTTTACCCACTGAGCTATATCTCCAGCCCCAAGTTAATTGTGCTTTTTAGGAGTAAATATGTTACTTGTTTTTTCTGCCTTATTTCACAAAACATAATGATTCCCAGTTTTATCCATTTTCTGCAAGTGTCAGGTTTCATTTTTCTATATGGTTTAATAAAATTCCAGTGTGTTTATGTACCACATTTTCTTTATCCATTTATCTCAAAATGGACATCTATTCTAGTTCTATTTCTGAATTATTATATATAGTCCAACAACAGACATGGTTATGCAAGCATCTCAAATAGCACATTTTCTGTCAGGAGGATGCTAGATTTGAATTTGTATGTATGTGGGGGGTCATGAAACCAGAAGAGGAAATGAGAGAGGAAGAAGAGTTCTTAAAGGGAAGAAAAAAAGAGAATGAGAGTAAAGGATTCAATGTGATGTGAAAGCAGAAGGGGGCTATTAGGAAAAGAGGGGTCAAACAAACAGTGAGGGCTGAGGGGACAGAGAAGGAGATAAATAAGAACAAATTATGTTTTGAAAGTATCATAATAAAACCCACTACTTTGCAGATAATTTTAGAAAAAAATAATTTAAAACAACAAGCAAAAAGGGTAAATATTGTTCTGAAATTTGTTAGTGTTAAGTCACAGAAACATGATATTTTACCTTTTATTCTTTTATTTGATTTTTTAATAATAATAAGTAATGAATACAAGCATCCTTCATGTAAAACCAATTTGCAAGCAGCTATGTCCAAACTTATATGGCCCAAGGCCCCCATTGTCCAGCTGGAGGGGCTTGTATGTACAATCATGTTGATCAAATAAGAGTCTAGTCTATATTGCTGTAGTTTCACCATTCACCTCAATCACAGCCCTTACATTCTACAACACCCCCTCTTCCACAGATTGTTCCCTAGGCTTTAGAAAAGGGGCACAAGTGGGCGAGAAGCAAAACAGTCTACTTTCTCTGGAGATGTCGTTTTGGACTCTGATCAGTTCAGGCTGTTTCCTTTCATGGGTTGGCAGTTTATCCAGGAATAACCTTTTAATCCTACCAATGAAGCATGGGCAATTAGATATACAGGCATTTAAACAGTACTAATTATTATGGTAGGTTATGTTGGTATAGACACAGATGTTTGGATGGTATGATAATCCATGGACTATAGCTTTTCTGTAAAAGATGACAAGGTCTTACTGTGGCTTATAATATCTCCTAACCACTAGAGGATATAAGCTTGTGGCATCAGTTGTGAATTATTCCTCCAAGGAGAGAGCTACTAGCCAATTAGATTTGGGATATACAGACATACGGCTGCCACTACTGCACAGTATTTCCAGCAGGTGAGGTGTAGCTGATGCTGACAGAGTAGTCTTGCTTGACTCAAGGAGACTAATATTTGCTTTATTGATTTAGTCACTTTGGTAACACTCTCTGGCATTCCAAAGACCAACTGTACACTTGCAAGGGTGGTCTCAATACATCTTTCCCATGCTTACATGTGGTCTTTGACAGCAGGGCCTTACCGCCTCTCTTCTTGCAGGTATCCCAGTTTACAGGCAAAAAACCTTTACCTTTTGGGGGGCTTGGATCCCCTAGCCAACATCTCCTTGGCAAAATAATCCATTGCTGATATCAGAGCTCTCCTGTATTAATATATTTTGCTTAATTACACAGCTTATAAAGACTTTAGTATTATATTTGGCTCTGAATAAAGAATTATCGTTTCACTGTTCCTATGCTTATTAGTCAATTAAAGAAAGGAGTTATACCAGTTTTATATGAGATTACCTCTATAACAGTCAGCTCTAATTTAGTTAGGGAAAGACTTCATTATCATGTTTGTTTTTGTTCTATGAAAAGGAGGTAAGAAAGTCTCTCATATTAAAACTTTGCAGCACCTGGAAGGTAAAGTCCATTAGGACTCATTATAAACAGTTGTTACAAATAGGATCCACAGAGATGTTTGATGCCTGTAGCAGTCTGAGGCTTTTCTTCCTTTTAATGTTCAGATGGGCCAACTTCTCTGCTGGTATTTCTTGGTACATCCTGCACAATGTAAAGTTGTATCTTTTCTTTCTCAGCCATTAAGTTGGTGACTTTTTGACCTGTGGGAACATGCAAATCTTTTCCCATAGTTAGTTTTAAGATTTAAATTGAAAAATTTGACAAAAGTTTTAATATATAACTGTATCCCCACTTTTTATTTTATGTTTTATTTTTTGACCCATGAATCTCAAAAAGGCAGTTGTAGTACACATACCTATAGGCAGGAATCAGGTATAAATTTTCATTAAATTTACCCAAGCTGTTTTGGTTGACTGTATGTTGTTAATTTGGGAAGCAAACTTAATTCCTTAAGTTAAATTATCCTACGGGTAAAAGAAAATGTTACAAAATGATACTGTACAACACAAAAATTATAGAGAACATTTGTATACATTAACCCCAAAGTTGTTGTTATGCAAATTATAAGTAAAACAAATGTGGACAATTTATAGTTCCAATTAGCTTAAATGTATTACCATTTTTATGAAAACCTTTTAACCAATGTTGTTAATATAGACATTTTTACTTTTACTAAGTCATAAAATATGTAGAAAAAGTTTGAGCAAATTTGGATACCTGTTAAACTCGCATCAATTAAATATACATTAATCAAATATAGACCCGTGTCCCCCTCCCAACCCACCGACCCCACCAGATTCACCATTTCAGTCAGTTCTTTGATGTAGTCATTTCTGTTGTTGATGTTGTTGTTGTTCTTTATAATATCTACCACTCCCCATGAAAAATATTTACAACTGGGTTATTGGCACTAGAATCCACAGATGAGGAATACCATTCATCATTTGTTTTACTGGGACTGTGTTACTTACCTTAACATAATATCTTCCAGTTCCACCCATTTACCTGCAAAGTTCATGATGTTGTCTTTTTTTACTAGTGCATAGAACTCCAATGTGTAGATGTACCACATTTTCTCTATCCACTCATCAGTTGAGGGGCATTTGGGTTGGTTCCACCTCCTTGCTATTGTGAAGAGAGCTGAAATAAATATAGCTGTGCATGTATCTCTGGAGTAAGAAGAGTCTTGTGGGTATATACCCAGGAGTGGTATGACTGGGTCAGGGGTAAGCTCATTTTGAGTCTTCCAAGGGTTCTCCACACTGCTTTCCATAGTGGCTGTACAAGATTACATTCCCACGAGCAAAGGATGAGTGTTCCCCTTTCCCCACAACCTCTCCAGCACTTGGTATCATTTGTTTTCTTGATCCTAGTCAGTCTTATCTGAGTGAGATTATATCTTAAAGTGGTTTTAATTTGCATTTCCTTAATTATTAGTGACGTTGAACACTTTTTAAGATGTTTCTAGCCATCTCTAATTCCTCACTTGTGAAGTCTTTGTTCAGCTCTTTGCATATCTTTTGAGTGAGTCATTTGTTTTCTTTCTTCGTTTTTTGAGTACTTTATATTCTCTGGAAATCAATGCTTTGCCAGATGGATCTGTGGTGAATGTTTCCTCCCATTCTATAGGTTTTTCTCTTCACTTCCTTGTTTCTTTTGATGTACAGAAGCTTTTGAGTTTAATGAGGTCCCGTTTGTCAACTGTTGACCTTAATTCTTGCTCAGCTGCTGTCTGATTTAGGAAGTCTTTTCCTATGCCTATGTCTTGTAGTCTGATGCCAACTTTTTCTTCTATCACCTTCAGAGTTTGGGGTTTCACGTTGAGGTCTTTGATCCACCTGGAATTGACTTTTGTACAGGGCAAGAGGTAGGAGTTTAATTTCATTCTTCTACAAGTGGTTATCCAGTTTTGCCAACACCACTTTCTGAAGATGCTGTCTTTTCTCCATTGTGTCTTCTTGGCCCCCTTGTCAAATATGAGATGGCTGAAATTGTATGTGCTCAGGTTTGGATCTTCAATTTTGCTCCATTGGTCTGTTTTTGTGCCAGTACCAGGCTGTTTTTATGACTATAGCCCTGTGGTATGGTTTAAAGTCTGGTATGCAGATCCCCCTGCTTTGCTCTTTTCACTCAGAGTTGCTTTGGCTATTCAGGTCTTTTGTTTTTCCAAATGAAATTAAGGATTTTTTTGCAAGCCTGTGAAGAAACTCTTGGGGATTTTAATTGGGATTGCATAAAATCCGTACAAGAGTTTGGGTAGAATGGACATTTTTACTATGTTGATTTTCTCAATCCATGAGCATGGGAGGTTTTTCCATCTTCTGATTTCTTCAATTTCTTTCTTTAAGGGTTTAAAATTTTTGTTGTAGAGGTCTTTGGTGTCTTTGGTTAGGTTTGTTCCTAGGTATCTTATTGTTTTTGAGGCTATTGTGAGTGGGAAGGTCTCTTTGAATTCTTTCTCCAGTTGCTTGTTCTTGGTGTAAAGAAAGGCCATTGATTTTNTTCAATTTCTTCATATATTATTGGTCTGTTTATGCTGTCGATCTCTTCTTGGATGAGCTTTGGTGATTCCCAAGATTTCAGATATTCATCCATTTCTTCTAGATTTTCAAACTTAGTAGAGTATAGGTTTTGAAGTATTCCCGTATGATTTTCTGGATCTTTTCATTGTCTGTTGTGATATTTCCCCTTTCATCATGGATTGTATTGATTTGGAGTTGTTCCTTCTTTCTTTTGGTTAACTGGGCTAGAGTTCTGTCTATCTTGTTTATTCTCTCAAAGAATCAACTTTTGGATTCATTGATTTTTTTGTATTGTTTTCTTTGTTTCTATTTCATTGATTTCTGCTCTAATTTTTGTTATTTCTTCCTGTCTGCTGCATTTAGGGTTGATTGGTTGTTGGCTCTCAAGTGGTTTTTTTTTATTTTTGTAATTTTATCAATGTACTGTCTGCATGTAGGTTTGTGCACCCATGTCATGCAATGCCACAGAGGTCAGAAGAGGGTGTCGAATTCCCCTGGAACTGGAGTTCTCCTGGACTTGGAGTTACAGATAGTTCTCAGCTGCCATGTGGGTGCTGGGGATCGAACCCGGGTCCTCTGCAAGAGCAGTAGGCACTCTTAACCGCTAGGCTATCTCTCCAGCCTGTCTCTCAAGTGTTTTTAGCTGCAGTGTTAGATTGTTCACTTGTGCTATTTCTGTTTTTTGTTTTGTTTTGTTTTGTTTTTGTTTTTATGTTTTTGTTTTTTATGTAGGCACTCAGGGCTAAAACTTCCCTCTTAGGACTGCTTTTAAAGTGCCCCATAGGTTTTGTTGTGTTTATAATTATTGTCATTCAATTCCAGGAATGATTTTATTTCTTTCCTTATTTCTTACTTGACACATTCATTATTCAGGAGACTGTTGTTTAGCCTCCATGTGTTCTTGTAGGTTGTAGGGCTTATCCTGGTGTTGATATTGACCTTTATTGCACTGTGGTCTGATAGAATGCATGAAATTATTTCAATCTTTTTATATTTGTTAAGTTTTTTTTCTATGTCCCAGTATGTGGTCTATTTTGGAGAATGTTCCATGGGTTGCTGAGTAGAAAGTGTATTCTCTGGTATTCGGGTGGAATATCCTGTAGATGATGTCCGTGAGGTCCATTTTGTTTATCGTATCATTCAGTTCATATATCTCTCTGTTTATTCTTTGTCCTGTTGATCTCTCCAAAGCACTTATTGGGGTATTGAAGCGTGCTGGGGTTAATCTGTGCCTTGAGGTCCTGAAGAATTGTCTTTGAAAAGTTTAGTGCACCAGAGTTTGGTGCATATATATTCATGATTGTGAAGTCTGGTAATGGTCAATTTTAAGGGTGATTTTAAAACTAAAAAATGCAACACTTAATCAAATAATGTGTATAACCTTAGGAATCTGGAAAATTCTAACCCTTGAGATTGGCCTTAGAAAAAAAAATTATGGAGCTAAAGGACATCATGCTGAGTGAAGTAACACAGTCCCAGAAAATCAAACCACTAATGGTTTCCCTCATCTGTGGATGCTAGTGCCAATTACCTAGTTGTAACTATTTCTTGTGCACAGCCCCTTGAGCTTTTGTCCAAAGCAGTTGGGAGTGATGCATATTGGAAACAACAACAACAACAGAAAGGACTGTATCAAAGAACTAACTGAAACAGTGAACTTCTGCTCAAAACAGTCAACTTCCTCATGGAGAATATTGACAAAGACTGAGAAAGAGATGAAAAGCATGTTTGGCAGAATGCATGAGCTCTGGTGGGGTGAGGGAATGGGGGGGAGACAGGTCTAGATTTGATAAAAAAAATAAATAAATAAATAAATTTTTTTAAAAAAAGAAAAGAAAATGATAACACATTGGAATACAGGCAAGGAGAAACACATATGCCAGGAATACGAAGAAGAGACAACACTGGAAAGGGGCAGGATAATCCCACATCAAGCTCTACCAACCCTATGAAGGATTCCTACAGTGGGATCCCCCTGGGGATGGCCCAGGACACAGATATCAGAAACACAATTGTGAACATACTTAAAGAACTACAAGACTATAAAGAGCAAATCAAAGAACTAAGAAAAGATAATGAAGAACTCAAGAAGGACCTAGAGAGAGAAAATGACAAACTCCAGAAGGAAGTAGAAACACTGAAAAGATCCCATGCTGAAAAAGATAAGAAAACCAACCAGTGAAGCAAAGAGCTATAGGAAGGGAATTGTATGCCTATATTTTGCATTAGAGGTTACTCCTCAATGAATTTTGCTTCATTTGATTTGTCAATCCGGTGATCTCTTTTTTAACTGGGACATTCATCACATCTATTTTGAGCATGAGTATTCCAATTTCTTTCTAAAAGTCTTTTTTGGGGTTGTTTGTTTGTATGAGTTTTTGCAGAGGAGGCTCTCCCTGTCTGGCCCCAAGCTGGCTCTGATAAACTCGCTCTGTAAACCAGACTGCCTTGAACTCACAAAAGGATCGGGCCCTGCCGTACGGCCTCAATGCATGCCTGGGACTTAAAGGTGTGTCCCCCACAACCTGACTGTCTAATGTATGTTAAATAGTGCTATTTCGAATTTATATCAGGTACTTGTAATATTATTGTATTATGAACTTTACATACGATTGTGAATGACTCTATTGTGTACGATTATATATTCAAACCTATCTGTCTGTTCAGGCATGAAACACATTCTAATAAGCCTGAAGCTGAGATGGAAAGATTATGACTGAGGCTAACACAGGCTTCCCCTCTTTTGCGATAGCCAAACTCTGGAAAAAAAAAAACTACTCTTCTATAAAGTGTCACTAAGTAAATTTTGGTCATTTGTAAGGAAATTACCAATTTCAAACAAGTATTCCAAATACTTGTGTCCATATGCTACATTAGCGACAACCATAAATTTTCCAGGGTAACAAAAACAAAGCACATATGGACATAAATAAATATTGTTGTTCTGGTGCTTTGTGCATTTTACATTTTTAATTCTTTCTTAAAGTCATTTTATGTTACCATGCTGGGCTTACAAGTGGTTCCTCTGCTTTTGACCTTCACTCTTCCCTCCCATGTCTGGTTTTTCCAACATGACAGTGTGCTTAAACTGAACTGAATATGCTCTGAAGTCAAAAAGTGCATTTTGATTCCTAGCCTTTACCCAACATGATGGCTTGGCAACCCTGAGCAAGTTCCCATTCTATAAATTTCAAATAAAATTATCTACTTCTTAGAGTCTCTATTAGTTACTTGTGCATGCCTGTACCAGAATATATAGGAACAACTTAAAAGGAGGAATATTACTTTGGTTCACAGTTTTTTTGCCGTTGAGCCTATCCGGTTTACATGTTTTTGTTGGTAAGCAGGGTGTGATGGAGCAGAACAGCAATTCACATCACAGTTGGCCAGTAAGCAAAGCAAAGGCAATGCCGGCTCTGTGCACTTTCCCCTTTGATTCTGTCAGGCCCCAGTCTACGGAATGATGCCTCCCACATTCAAGCTATGTCTTTTCCCCTTACTTCATCCTGTCTAGAAATGCCCTTATGGGAATACCCAGAAGTCTTCATCGGTCTTCTAGGGGAACTTAAATCCAATGCTGTTAATGCTGAAGATCAATCATCACAGAGTCATTGTCGGAATTCCATGTATGAAAGGAGATAGTAAGTGGTTCTCTCTTTACCTCAAATTTATAGTTGGTATACATGGATTTACATATACTTATTCTATCAAACGCATCACGAGCTTTTTAAATTTTTTTTTCAATTTTATTTTATTCTGTATGAGTGTTTTGGCTATGTATCTAAAGGCACCATACGTATGCAATGCTCATGGAGAGCAGAGAAGGAGTCAGTTCCCCTGGTGCTGTGGTTACAAAAGTTTGTCAGTCATCATCTTGATCTGGATCTCCACTGGGTCTTTTGAAAGAGCAGTAAGCACCCTTAACCTCACTTGCGCCACCATAAATTTTAGATTCTGATACTTCAACGGCTGTGGCTTCCGACATGTCCTCTCTGACCACTATCTATCTAAAATAAAACACACGCATCCATCGTACAGTCGAGGCATTGTTAACATCTTACATGATACAAATCAACCACATATTCATATCACAAAGTGGATAAGCAGCTGTTCCCCAAGAGACTTAGTGTACTATAACAGAGGGTACATCCATGGAACCTGACCTGAATCACTAAACATACACACCCCCGTATCTACAATAACAGAACTTATCGTAATAAGTTACATTATTTCCTTCATCGCATTCTATTCAGTATTTGAATGCAGTCTAAAATGATTGACTATTTCATATTTACTGTATCCCTGGACTGTATGCCCTCGCAGGAAGGGGATAAGTTGCCCAAGCTTCAGTGGAACAGGCTTCTGATCTAAAGAATACTTATTCATTAGTTTATTTTATATTTGTTTATATACTTTCATCAAAAATCATACTATAAATTTTGGGCCTATGTTATACGAACGGCTAGCAAAATGGAAAGTCAAACTTCTGGCCCCTTCAGCTCTACATTTTAATTAAGTGTCTTTCTTATGTTTCTTTTAATAGTACAACGTGTTTATTATACTCTTTTTTTCGGTCTTTTTGAGACAGGACCCCTTTAACCCCAGCTGTCCTGGAACTCACCAAGACCAGTGGGGCAGGCCTACTTACAGTAGATCTCCCATGCTTCTGCCTCCCCAGCTGGGAGTAAAGGTGAGCACCAGCCACATCCAGCTTGAATTCTTAACTCTTTTTTTTCTAAAGCCAATTTTTATTAAATGCTTTGTGCATTTCATATCAAAATTTCCAATCAAATCTAGACCATCCCCCTTTCTTGCCCCCACACCACCCCACCAAGCTGCTGTGGCATTCTGCCAAAGTTTTTCATCTTTTTCTCGTTCTCTCTCAAAATTCTCAAAATTCTCCATGTAAAAGTTGACTATTTTGAGCAAAAGATCACTGTTTCAGTCAGATCTCTGACCCAGTCTTTTTTGTTGTTGTCGATGTTGTTTGTTCTTTCCAATTGATCATCTCCAAAAAATATGCCATATACATGCACATCTATCAAAGTTGTAACATTGGGTTTTAGTATTGCTTAAGCTAGGATCTTTTTTTTTTTGTTATGAGCTGAAAGCTGTCATTGTTTCCTTAAGTGGAAGTGTTTGAAGGCTCTCCTGGCAAATCCCAACAAACATCAGTCTGCTTTCGTGCTTCCACACTGAGTTCGTTTTTATTTTGGCTTAGTGGGCTGGCCCTGTGGCTAGTTGGGGGTTTTTCCCATCCCATGGTCACCAAATGAGGTCAGTAAGCACCACGTCTGTCTGATCTTCTCATAATGGTCATTGTGATACAGCCGGTTAGCCCAAAATGACAGTACCTATTACGCTGAAGAGAGCTGACTACCAGTAGTAGCTCGGTCCAAAAGCGGATGTCTCAGCAAATCCCCATTCTGGCACTTATCAGAGCGGTTAGGGTTCTCGGAGAGACAGGAGTCTGCAGTCCATATTGGAAGTTAAAAGCTGTGTCTTATGTATTTGAAGGATGGCAAAAGCAGTGGCAGCCACAGGGTAGCTGCACGTTTCCAGTAGACAGGCAAAACAACTGTGCTCTTTTTTCCCCCTTTTACTAAGATCTCAAGTTTCATTTTTGAAGTACAATTTCTCAGGCTCTACTGATTATCGGGTTGTACGGTTGCTTTGGATGTTTAAGGCCACATAGGTAGCCCAGATTAACCAAGGTTTTTTTTTCTCAATGTCAGTTGAGTATCTGGTCCTCAAGGGTCTCACAGGGTTGTTATTTTGGGGGGGCAGAGTTCCTTTCTCCTTTCAGCTTTTAATTCACCTGTTCCATCCACTTGGGGACAATGTCAGGTCTTGCTAGGGGACCAGGCTCCCTTTTTGAAACCATGAGCAGACTTCTCCCATTATATGACATGGGCAAATGGGGTTTGAGAAGTCCCATTACTGTTTCTACAAGAACCTCCCTACACAAGAAGACTGTGACTCACATTTCCGGAATTTTCAAGAGATGTCCCCATGCATAGTCCTTTGACACTTAGTTGAACTCTGAGGGGAAAGGAACAAAGTTATCTCTTAAGGCCCACCCCCCGATTGTCCAAATTGGTATGGCATTAAATATGGGTTGCTTAAGCTATACAGAAAGGTCACGTTACACCAGCTGATATTTTAACTATTTCAATAAATATCTTGTGGGCTAGACAACAATGTCATGACAAACTCATTTTTTTCTCTCATTATTTATTGATACGCATATATACCCTCCACCCATTTACCAAAAATACAATGTCTGAAATGAAATTGGTAAGTAACTCCAGAACTGTTAAGGGATTCACAATATAGAGAGCACAGTTGTTCCAAATCACAAGCAAACATTAATAATTAAACTTGCAGCTTTGCCGTACAAATTCGTGCTTGGTGTTAGCTTCCACAGGTGAGGGATACTATTCATCCTTTTTTTTCTGGGACTGTGTTATTCACTCAACATAATATCTTCTAGTTCCATCATTTTACGCAACGTTCATGATCATCATCTTTTTACCCCTCCTATAGACTCCATTGTGTCGCATTGTACCACATTTTCTCTATCCAACCCAAGTGAGGGTGCAATGGGTAGCCAGGTCTTTTCACTGTGAATAGAGCTGAAACTCGCAAATACTGTCCGTTGCATGTATCTCTTTGCAGTAGGATGAGGTATTGGTGGGTATACACCAAGGAGGACATGAGGTTCACATGGGAAAGCTCATTTTGAGTCTTTTTATGGGTTCTCCAGCTTTCCATAGTGGTTGTACGAGTTTACCTTCCCACCAGCAGTGGATGGGTGTCCCCTTCGCACAACCTCTTCCCAGCACTTGGTATCTATTTGTTTCTTGATCCTTCCCTAGTCTTTAAGGAGTGATAGACATCTTAAGTGGCTTTTAATTTGCATTTCCTTTTATTAGCAACGTTGAACACTTGTTAAGATGTTCTCAGCCATCTTAATTCCTCACTCGTGAAGACTCTGTTCAGCCCTTAAAGTAAATGTCTTTTAGTGAGTCATGGTTTCTTAGCTCTTGTTTCTTTTGACGGTTTATATATTCTGGAAGCTAATTCTCTGTCAGATGTTTACTCAGCGTGAAGGTTCCTCCCACTCTGAGGTTTTTCTCCACTTCTTGATTGTTTCTTGCTGCTGTACGCAAGGTTTGAGTCAATGAGGTCCTATTGTCAATTGTTGACCTTATTTCTCATGGGCACCCACTGTTGATTTTAGAAAGTCTTTTCCTTGCCTATGGCTATGGTCTTGGTGCTCCAACTTTTTCTTTTTCTTTTTTTTTTTTTTTTCGTCTTTTTGAGACAGGGTCTCACTATAGTCAGGGTCTGTCCTGGAACATCACTCTGTAGACCAGGCTGGCCTTTAACTCAAAGACTGCTGCCTCTGCCTCCCAAGTGCAGGATATTAAGCTAGTGGGCAAAGCTGCCCTACAGCCACACACGACAAGATTCATTATCCAAAACTCCACATGTCACCTACCCTGTGCTTAGGGTGGTTCACACAAAATAACCTGATCTATAGCTCTGTACTACTGTTTATTAACTTTAAAATTCAATACTGCAATAAGTGTAATTGTGCTTTTAATGTATGTATGTGGAGACTTACATGTGCAGGTATACAAGCACATGTATTCAGCGTGTGGAGGCCAGAAGTAAGATGCTAAGTACTTCCTCCATCCTCTGCAACTTATTATGAGGCAGGTATCTACTGCTAACTAGAGCTAACTGCTCTGGCTTAGCCCTGGGGACCTGGACTCTGCCCTAAGGTTCTGAGATTAAGGCCGGTGCCTGGAAACCATCGTGCTTAAGTGGGTTCGGGGATCTGAACTCTGTCTTAATGCTTGTGCAGCAAGTATTTTACCCACTGCGCTATATCTCCAGTCCCCAGTATAAATTGTGCTTTTTATGGAGTAAATTATGTTTACTGTTTTTTCTGCGCCTTATTTCTACAAAACAATAATGATTCTCCAGTTTTACCACTTTTCTGCAAGTGTCCGGTTCATTTCTATATGTTAATAAAATTCCAGTGGTGTTTTAGTACCCCATTTCTTTATCCCATTTACTCTCAAAATGACATCTATTTAGGTCTATTTCTGAATTTATTATATATAGTCCACAACAGACATTGGACGTGCAAGCTCTCAAAATAGCACATTTTCGTCGGAGGATGCTCGTATTGAAAATTTGTAGTATGTGGGGGGGTCATGAACAGTAAGAGGAAAGTGAGAGGAGGAAGAAGAGTCTTAGAAAAGTGAAGAAAAAAAGAGGAGATGCGTAAGGATTCCGTTGTGATGTGAAAGCCGAACGGGGGCTATTAGGGGAAAAGAGGGGTAAACAAACAGTGAGGGCTGGAGGTGGCCCAGAGAAGGAAGTCATACAAAGAAACAAATTATTGTTTGCAGTGATCCTAATAAAACCCACTACTTTGCAGATAATTTTAGAAAAACATTATTAAAACATACATAGCAAAATAGGGTAAAATATTGTTCTGAAATTGTTAGTGTAAAGGGGTTTTTCCCCCCCACCAGAACCTGATATTTTCCCTTTTATTCCTTATTTGATTTTAATCATAATAGTAATGATAAAAGATGACTGCATTACAAAACCAATTGCACGCGCTAATGTCCCAATATATGGCCCAAGGCCCTTCTCATTGTCCAGCTGGCGGGGCTTGTATGTACAATATTTGATAAAATAAGAGTCGAGTCTATATTGCTGTAGTTCACCATTCACCCAAATCAAGCCCTTATATTCTACCACACCTCTTCTTCCCCTGATTGTTCCCTAGGCTTTAGGAAAAGGGGGCATGTGGGAGAGAGCAAACCAGAACTTCTTCGGAGATCGTCGATTTTGGACTCTGGTCTGTCAGGCTGTTTCCTTTCATGGGGTGGCAGTTTATCCAGGAATAACTTATTAATCCTACCATATGGCTAAGCCTGGGCAATTAGATTTACAGGCATTTAAACTCTACTAATCATTATGGAGGTATGTTGGTCATAGGCACACAGAGTTTGGAGGTATGATTTAATCATGGACCTAATTTCTGTTAAAACGAGACAGTCTACTGTGGCCTCTATAATATCTCCTAATTCCCACTGAGGCTATAAGCGTGTGGCATAAGTTGTGAAGTTCTCCTCCAAGGAGAAGGTACTAGCCAATTGATTTGGGATTATCACAGACCTACGGTGCCACTACTTGCCAGTATTTCCAGGCAGGGAGGTGTAGCTGATGCTGCAGAGTAGTCTTGACTGACTCAAGGAGACCTAAATTTGCTCATTGATTAGTTCACTTTGGTAACATTCTCTGGCATTCCAAAGGCCATCTGTACACTTTTATGTGTGGTCTCAATACATTCTTTCCCATGCTTACATGTGGTCTTTGACAGCAGGTCCTATCGCCTCTCTACTTACAGGTATCCAAGTTTACAGGCAAAAAACCTTTAACTTTTGGGGCTTGGATCCCCTAGCCACCATCTCATGGCCAGAAAATTTAATCCATTTGTGTCGCATATCAGAGCTCTCCTGTATTAATAGTATGCTTATACACAGCTTATAAACGACTTTAGTATCTATTTTGGCTTGAATAAAGAATTATTGTTCACTGTTCCTCATGCTATTACGTCAATTAAAGAAAGGCGTTTACTACCGTTTTATATGAGATACGCTATAACAGTCCGCTTAATTTGGTAGGGGAAAGACTCATTCTCAGTTTGTTTTTTTTCTATGAATAAGTGAGGTAAGAAGTCTCTCATATTTAAAAAACTTTGCAGCACCTGGGACTGGTACAGTCCATAGGACTCATTATTAAACAGTTGTAAATAGGATCACCAGAGATGTTTTGATTACCTGTAGAAGTTAGGTTCTTCTTTTAATGTTCGATGCCCCGAACTTCTCTGCTGGTATTTTGCTGGTATTTCTTGGTATATCGTGCAAAATGCAAAGTTGTACCTTTTCTTTCTCTGCCATTTAGTTGGTGACTTTTTGACCTGTGGGAACATTGAAAATTCTTTTCCCATAGTTATTTTTTCCATTCAATTGAAAAACTTTTGACAATAAGTTTTTAATATATAATTGTATCCCCACTTTTTTATTTTATGTTTTATTTTTGACCATGAAATCTCAAAAGGCAGTTGTAGTACACCTACATAAAGGCAGGACTCCAGGTATTCACAATTTTCATTAAATTTAATTAAGCTGTTTTGGGTGACTGATGTTGTTAATTTGGGAAGCAAACTTGAATCCTTAAGTTAAATTATCATACAAGTAAAAGAAAATGTCACAAAATTGCTACTGTAAAACACAAAAATTATAAGGAACATTTGTAAAAACCCCAAAGTTGTTGTTATGCAAATTATAAGTAAAACAATGTGGACAACAACAATTTATAATTCAAATGCTCAATGATGTATTACCATTTTTATGAAAACCTTTTAACCACTGTGTAATATAGGACATTTTTACTTTTACTAAGTCATAAAATATGTAGAAAAAGTTTGAGCAAATTTGGAAACCTGTTAAAATCACATCAATTAAATCACATTAATCAAATATAGAATCCGGTCCCCCCCAACCCCACCGACCCCCCAGATTCACCCTTTCAGTAGTTCTTTGAGTATTCATTTTCTGTTGTTGATGTTTGTTGTTGGTCTTGATTTATTATATCTCCACTCCCCATGAAAATCTTTTCCCAACTGGGTTATCTGGCACTAGAATACACAGATAGGAATACCATCTCATCATTTGTTTCCTGCGGACTGTTACCTACATAACTATTCATACGTCTAGTTCCCCCCATTTACCTGCAAAGTTCATGATGTGTCTTTTTTTACTGCTGAGTAGAAACTCCATTGTGTAGATGACCACATTTTCTCTATCCACTCATCAGTTGAGGGATTTGGGTTGGGCCCCCCCGTGCTATGTGAGGAGCTGAAATAATAGAGTGTGCATGTATCTCGGCGTAAGAAGAGTCTTGGGGTACTTTTATACCCAGGAGTGTATGACTGGGTCAGGGTAAGCTCATTTTGAGTCTTCCACGGGTTCTCAGCACGCTTTCCATAGTGGCTGTACAAGATTACATTCCCCGAGCAAAGGCTGAGTGTTCCCTTTTCCCCAAAGCCTCCCTAGCTCTGGTATCATTTGTTTCTTTGATCCTAGTCAGTCTTACCAGAGTGAGATTATATCTTAAGCTGGTTTTTAATTTGCATTTTCCTTCATCTTAGTGACGGTTGACACTTTTAAGGGTGTTTCCTAGCCATCTTTATTTCCTTACTTTGAAGTCTTTGTTCAGCTCTTGCATATCTTTTGAGTGCTGTCATTTGTTTTCTTTCTTCGTTTTTTGTAGTTACTTTAGATTCTCTGGGAAATCACTGCTTTGCCCGATGTAACTGTGGTGAATGTTTCCTCCCATTCTATAGGTTTTTCTCTTCACTGTCAGTTTCTTTTGATGTACAGAAGTTTTTGAGTTTAATGAGGTCCCGTTTGTCAAATATTGACCTTAATTCTTGCTCAGCGGACTGTCTGATTTTAGGAATTCTTTTCCTATGTTTATGTCTTGTAGTTTGCTGCCCATTTTTTCTTCTTCACCTTCAGAGTTTTGGGGTTTCACGTTGATGTCTTTGATCCACTGGGAATTGACTTTTACAGGGCAAGAGGTAGGAGTTTAATTCATTCTTTCCATAGGTGGTATCCAGTTTTGCCAACCCACTTGCTGAAGATGCTGTCTTTTCTCCCATTGTGTCTTCTTGGCCCCCCTGTCAAATACAAGATGGCGCCCTTTATGTTGCTCCGGTTGATCTTCAATTTGCTCCAGGTCTGTTTCGGTCCAGACCAGGCGTTGTTGATGGACTATAGCCCTGTGGTATGGTTTAAAGTCTGGTATGCAGATCCCCCCTGCTTTGATCTTTTTCACTCAGATTGCTTGGCTATTCAGGGTCTTTTGTTTTTCCAACTGAATTTAAGGATTTTTTGCCAAGCCTGTGAAGAAACTCTTGGGGATTAATTGGGATTGCATAAGCGTCCAAGAGTTTGGGTAGAGTGGGCATTTTTACTATTTGTATTTTCCAATCCATGAGCACTGGAGTTTTTCCATCTTCTGAATTTTTTCCATTTCTTTTACAAAGGCGTTCAAAATTTTTGTAGAGATCTCTGGTGTCCTTAGTTAGGTTTATTCCTAGGTTTTTTTTTTTTTTTTTTTTTTTTTTTTTTTTTTTTTTTTTTTTTTTTTTTTTTTTGTTTGTTGTTGGTGTAAATAAAGTCTTCTGATTTTTCTAGGGTAATTCTGTATCCTGCACTTTACTGAATTTTCATCCTTTCTAGGAGTTTCTGTGGAGTTTTTTAGCATCCACTAGGTAAACAATCACAATCCCCAGCAAAAAGGGAGAGTAACTCCCCTTCCAATTAGACTCTCTTAATTCCTGCTTGTTGTGCCCTAGCAGGTTTCAAGTCACTATAATTGTAAGAGGAGGGTGTACAGTGGGCAGCCTTTGTGAGTTCTTCACTTTAAATGGGAATGCCTTTCTGTTGTTCCCCATTAGGATGATATTGTGTTGTGGGTTTCCTGTGTATGGCTTGGATTACATTGAAGAATGAAACCCTCCAATCCAATTCCGACTTAGGACTTTAAGCATGAGGGTATGCTGGATTTTGTCAAAGTCTTTCTTTGCATCCAAGTTGTAGATGATGTGCATATAAATACTTTGATCATTAAGTCAGCTTATACTAGTTTGTCTCGCACCAATATATATCGCATTCCGGATGCTTGAACCATTACCACTGACCAATGGATGCTATTTCTGGTACTACAATCCACACTTAGGAAAGTTCATTGATAGGATGTCTATGATTTGTTGTAAGATAGGCATGTCAGACAACCGTTACATTTGCTATTTGGAATTTTGACCACTCGTGCCTGTCATAAACTAGAGATTGAGTCTAACGCTTCCACCTATTTTGCGTCTTATCTTCGACACGGTTCTTAGAAGTCGATGCTGGCTCAACAAGTAAGGAATTTTGCGGAGGAATTACCTCAGTGCCGCTCCTTTGAAAACAATTTGAGTCAAAGTGTTGTAAGTCTTTTGAAATGTTTTATAAAATCTCCCTCCGGAACCCATTGGGCCTAGGGCTTGTTTTGCGGGGGAGGCTTATTATTACATTTCACTTCTTTCAATTATATTGTGGTAGCTGTCGATCTCTTCTTGGAAGAGCTTTGGTGATTCCCAAGATTTCATGTATTTCATCCATTTCTTCTAGATTTTAAAACTTAGTAGACTATATAGGCTTTTGAAGTATAACGTATGATTTTCTGCGGATCTTTCAGTCTGTGTGATTATTCCCTTCATCATGGATTGTTTGATTTGGAGTTGTTCCTCTTTCTTTGGTTAACCCCCCTGGCGGGGGGGGGGGGTTTTTTTTTTTTTTATTTTTTTATATTTTCTAAGAACCAGTTTTTTGGATTCATTGATTCTTGTATTGTTTCTTTGTTCATATTTTCATTGATTTTCTGCTTCTAATTTCTGTTTATTTCTTCCTGTCTGCTGCATTTAGGGTGTTGGGTGTTGTCTCTAAAGATGTTTTTTTTTATTCGTAACTTATCAATTGTACTGCTTGATGTTAGGTTTGTGACACCTGTCAGCAATGCCAAAGACGGTAAGAAGAGGTGTCGAACTTACCTGGAACGCGATCCTGGACTTGGAGTTACAGATTGTTCTCAGCTGACATGTGGGGGGGTCGTGCTGGGATGTCGAAACCAGGTCCTCTGCCAGAGCGTCGGAGCTCTTAACCACTAGCTATTTCTCGCGTCTCCAAGTTTTTAGCGCAGGTTAGATTGTCACTTGTGATATTTTCTGTTTGTGTTTTTGTTTGTTTGTTTTGTTTTATTGTTTTTTGTTTTTTTATGCTAGGCACTCAGGGCTGAAAACTTCCCTCTTAGGACTGCTTTTAAGTGCCCCATAGGTGTTGTTGTTGTTTATAATTATTTTAAACATTCCATATTCGAGGAATGATTTTATTTCTTTCCTTATTTTCTATACTTGGGACACATGCTATTATTCAGGCGGCGTTTTTGCCCCCGTGTTCCTCTGTTAGGTTGAGGGCTTAATCTGGTGTGATATTGACTTTCATTGCACGTGGTTGAATTGAATGGCAGTATGAAATTACTCAATCTTTTTTATATTTTTTGGTAAGTTTTTTTTTCTATGACCAGTATGTGTCTATTTTGGAGATTTATTGTTCCATGGGTGCTGAGTAGAAAGTGGTATTCTCTGGCATTCGTGGTGGAATATCCTGAGATGATGTCAGTTGAGGTTCCATTTTGTTTATCGTACTAATTCAGTTCAGATATATCTCTGTTTATTCTTCTTTGTACTGTTGATCTCTCCAAGCCCTATTGGTGTTATTGTGGAAGTGTGCTGGGGTTAATCTGTTGCCTTGAGGTCTGAAGAATTGTCTTTGATAAGGATTTTAGTGCACCAGCAGTTTGGTTGACTTATTATCAATGAGTTGTGAAGTCTGGTAATGGTCCAATTTTTAAAGGGTGATTTTAAAACTAAAAAAATGCAACACTTAATCAATAATGTGTTATAAACCTAGGAATCTGGAAAAATTCTAACCATTGAGATTTGTTTAGAGAAAAAAATTATTGGAGCAGAAGGACCATCATTGTGAGTGAAAGAACACAGTCCCAAAAATCAAACAACTGAATGGTATTCCTCATACTGTGGATGCTGGTGCCAATTACCTAGTTACTATTTCATTGTGCACAGCCCCTTGAGCTTTTGTCCAAAGCATATCGGGAGTGTATTGCATATTGGAAACAACAACAACAACAGAAAGGACTGTATCAAGAAAACTATACTAAAAGTTGACTTCTGCTTCTAAAACCAGTCAATTCCTCATGAGAATATTGACAAAGAACTGAGGAAGCAGGTTGAATGACAATGAAAAAGATGTTGGCAGAATGCATGAGCTCTGCGTGGTGTGAGGAAATGGGGGGGACAGGTCTAGATTGATAAAAAAAAATAAATAAATATAAATAAACTTTTTTAAAAAAAAGGAAAAGGAAAATGATAACACATTGGAATACAGGCAAAGAGAAACAATATGCCAGGGAATCGAAGAAGGAGAGACATACACTGGAAGGGGCAGGATAATCCCACAGCAAGCTCTATCAAACCCTATGAAGGGATTCCTACAAGTGGGATCCCCCTGTGGATGGCCAGGACACCAGATATCAGTAACACAATTGTGAACATACTAGAAGAATACAAGACTATAAAGAGCAAATCAAAACTAAGAAAAAGTAACTGAAGTAGACTCAAGGACAGATAGGAGGAGAATGATAAACTCCAGAGGAAGTTAGAAACACTGAAAAGATCCATGCCTGAAAAAAGATAAGCAACCAACCAGTGAGCAAAGAGCTACAGGAAGAGAATGAGAAGCTCCAAAAGGAAGTAGAAATATAAAGAAATCGGAAATGAAAATGAACCAGGAAAATCAAAAACACTTCAATCCAATCAAGGGAAAGGAATGGAACAAAAAAAGCTCTAGAAGCAGAAGGGAAGAAGCAAAACAAAGAAATCAGACCCTGGAAGATAACACAGAACAACTAAAACCTCATGTAAATGATTATGAAAATTTAAATACACAAAAGTGGAACAACCGGAAACTTGTGGCGACCTATGAAAGATTCAAACCTCCACATCACATGAAAGAGGAAGGAGAGATCAGAGTCCAGAGAATGTTATGTTTGTATCAGGTCTTCAACAGCATAATAGATGTGCAAACTTCCCCATATAAAAAAAAAAAAAAAGACAAACGCCTCAATAACATAATACAAGAAGCACATAGAAACTCCAAACAGCACAGACCAGAAAAAGAAATCTCCATGCCACATCATAGTTAAAAGGCTAGACACCAAAAAAGATAAAGACAAAAATCCTTCAAGCCACAAGAGGGGAAAAAAACAATGACCTATAAGGGGAACCAAAACCTTATCAAAATCTACAACCTGCACTTCTTTCATGCACTCTATGAAAGGCTAAGAAGGAACATTTGGAGCAAAGTCATCCCATTGTTCAACAGGTACAGATGCCAACCCAGGTTACTATCCCAAGCAAAAATGTTCGATGCTTCTAAGTATAGAAGGGAATGAGAGAAAAAAACTCTTCAATGACATAAACAGTTGAAAGACATACATGTATCGAGGAGCCAACCTCGATGAGGAACACTTGAAGCCAATTTCATAAGTGACAGCAACGAATAGGAGCCACCATCCCCAGGCACTAGAAAGAGAAATCAAAAAAAGCATAACTGCAGCAGTAGAAAAGGAGAAGAAACCTATTCAAAACACCAATGGATGATAATGCAAAAGATAGCATACACAAAACCTCTATCAGTTTAACCTGAAATATCTTAAAGTGGACTAAATTCCCTCATATCACAATCGGGGACATAGACTGGGAGCTTAGATTAGGAAACAGAAATCCATCCAATTGCTGTTACCAGAAAACAACATCTTAACCTCAAGGACAGGCACCCACATTAAAGTGGAAAAGGATGGAAACCATATTCTAAGGCAAATGGCTACCCAAAAAGAAACGCGGCGTTGCCTATTTAATATCAGCACAAAAGGGACTTTCAAAATTAAAAGCAAATCAGAAGAAGACAATAGAGTGCCCATTACATTTTTATCGAAGTAACAATTCACCAAGAAAATTCACAATTATGAATATATGTCACAATGGTTGCACCAATTTATAAAGACCCTTCTCCAGGACCACAAGTCACCACTAACCCCATTACACTCAGAGTAGGGGACTTCAAAATCCCTCTACGCGTACATTTTGGACCGGTCAACAGGACAAAGAAATAAACAGAGAACATCTGAACAAAAGTATTTATGATCCACCACTTCTGGGACCTCATAGACCTCTACCAATATTCCACCCTAATAAAAGAGAATTACCCTTTCTACCGCACCCCACGGAACCTTCTCCAAAATCGCCACATACTGGGCCACAGAAGAAAACAATAAATACAAATACAAAAAGATTTAAGTAATTTAAGTCATTTACCATTTATCAGACCCACAGTGTGCATTAAAGCTCAACATTAACACCAGGAAAAGCCCACTAACTATAAGAACACAATACTGAACAAATGAGTGGGTCAGAAAAGAAACTAAGAAAGAAAGAAAGAAATAAAGAAAGCAATAAAAAAACATCCTGGGAACTGAATGCTCAATGACAATTACATCACTTAAACCCTCTGGGGATCCCTAATAGCAGTTCTAAGAGGGAAGTCTATAGCCTGGTGCCTACCTTAGATAAAACAGAAAGAGCACCCAGTGAATGACTAACATCTGCAGTCTAAAAAGACACGAGAGGCAACACCAAGGCATGAACCCTTATACGTCAAACCCTGGACAGGAAGAAATAACAAAAAATCAGATCAGAAATCAATGCCATAGAGACAACGAACAAGCAACATACAAAAAAAATCATGGAACCAAAACGTGGTCTTGAAAGATAAACAGGATATACAGACCTCTCGCCCAGTTACCCAAAAGAAAGAAGGAAACACTCCAAATCAATACACTCTTGATTGAAAGATGGATAAATCACAACAGACCACGGAAAAGATCCAGGAAACAAAATTATACAGGAATCGTCTCAAAAACCTATACTCTTACCAAGTTTGAAAACCTAAAGAAACATGGATGACAACCTGCATAATCCTGGCGGAACCATCAGCAAAGCTAATCCAAGAAGAGATCGACAGCTCAAACAGATCCCTCATAATAGAAGAAACAGAAGAGTAATAAAAAGCTCCAACAAAAAAAAAAAGTCAAGGCCCCAGATGGTTCACATCAGTAATTTCTTCTAAAACATGTCAAAATAAATATATAATTTTTAAAAAAAAAAAAAAAAAAAGAAGGATACAAACAAAGGGAATTCTCCCAAATCCTTCGTATGAAGCCAGCATAACTCTCTCCCAAAACCAGGCAAAGATAAACCAAAAGGAGAATTATAGACCCATTCCCTAATGAACACAGGTGCCAAAATGTTTCTTAAAACAGGCTATGGAAATCGCATACAAACGACTATCAAGAAGATCATGTCATGACCAAGTTGGCATCCATATCAGGATTGCTCAGGGATGTGGTTCCGCATACACACAATCCAAAAACATAATCCAAAATTAAAGGTAATGGAATAAAAGATAAAACCCACACCATCATCTCAATTGATGCCTGGAACAACAGCTTGACAACTATCCAGCATTCCTCTTAAAGTCCTTAGAAGGGAATGGATGGACGGATCCCTCCTCAATGAATCAAAGCTCACATACAGGAAATCCCACAGCCGAATATCTCCTAAAATGGGTGAATAACACAAAACATTTACCTTTAAAGGTGGCACTCACAAGGCTGCCCCCTTGTCACCACTCCTCTTCACTATATTGCTTGAAACTACTGAAAACATAAGGCAAGAAAAGGCCATTAAAGGAGTACTCCTTGAGAAAAGCGGAAGGGGGGGGGGGGGGGGGAATAGTCAAGCATCCCTATTGATGATGATATGATTGTGTACTTAAAGGATGCTAAAAACTCCATCAAAACACCTCTTAGAATATGATTAATAGTTTCAGTAAAGTGACAGGGATACAACAAAATAACCTTAAAAAAATAAAAACACAATAGCCTTTATTTACACACGAATTAAGCTCACTGAGAAGGAATACAAGGATAATTTCCCACTCACAACTGCCTCAAAAACACAATAAATATAGACCAAATGTAACAAACGCACAAGTTGCCAAAGATCTCTACAATCAAACCTTATAAACCTTTAAAGAAAGAAAAAAACAAAAAAAAAAAAAAAAAAAAAACTCCCATGCTCATGGATTGGAAAAATTAAATTAATAAAAGTCCATGTTTTACCAAAACTGTTGTTTAGATTTAACGCAATTCCAACCAAAATCCCCAAGAACTTCTTAACAGGCTTGGAAAAAAGTCCATAAATACATATGGAAAAGAAAGACGATATAGGCCAAACAACCCTGATGCAAAAACAGCTACACCAGCGGGGATTCAACCAGGATTTCAAACATTACTACAGGGCTATAGTCATAAAAAAACCAGCATGGTACTGGGACAATAAAGAGATCCGTTGACCAATGGAACAAAACAAAGATCCAAACCACGCAGCACATACCATTTCAGCTATCTCATATTCGACAAGGGGCCCAAGAAGGAACAATGGAGTAAAGAAAGTATCTTCAGCAAGTGGTCGGTTGGCACAACTGGATCACCACTTGTCGACGAAAGAATGTGAAATTAAAACCCTACTCCGCATCCGTTACAAAGTTCAACTCCAGATGGATCAAAGGACCTCAAACGTGAAAAACCCAAAACTCTGAAACGCCGGATAGATAGAATAAAATAGTTTGCAGCAGACTACAAGATGGGATAGAAAAAGACTTCCTAACTCAGACCGCAGCTGCACAAGAAGTAAGAACGACAATTGACAAACGGGACCTAATTTTTTAACACTCAACAGCTTTGAAATCAAAAGAAGAAACCAACAAGGAAGTTGAAGCAGAAGCGAATCCCAAAAGTGCGGAGGATNAGAATGAGGAAGCGCCAAAAGGAAGTAGAAATACTAAAGAAATCGGAAATGAAAATGACACAGGAAATCAAAAACACTTCAAATCCAATCAAGGGAAAGGAATGGGAAAAAAAAGGCTCTCAGAAGCAGAAGGGAAGAAGCAAAAACAAAGAAATCAGACCTGGAAGATAAACACAGAACAACTAAAACCTCAGTAATGATTATGAAAATTTAAAGTACCCACAAAAGTGGAACAACCGGAACTTGTGTGGGACCTATGAACAGATTCAAACCTCCACATTCATATGAATAGAGAATGGAGAAGAGTGAGTCTTCCCTTTATGAAGGAAATTTAAGGATGGTATTGATGCAGATTCCTATTATACAAAACAGATAGAAACCTAAAAATATGAATTAGGGGAGGAAACGTTCCCCAAACTAAATTAAAAAAGGATATACAGTAAAAAAAAATAGACAAACATATTACTCCTAAAAAATAACCTAAATTCAATATATTTTTCACAATATAGAGATAACTTGAAACAATAAGACATCATACGTGTGGGAAATAGATTTGCATGTTTCCACACAGGACAAAAGCACCTACAACCAATTTAAACTAGGGACAAGATTTCCGAAGAAAGAGAAAAGAAAAGTAATATTCGCCAGCTTTGCAATTCGATTTGCCACACATCGATTAGTGTAATATGTTACCAAAGAAAGTAACAGGCGACGTAAGGAACACAGTTGGACCACACCAATACTCGCAAAAACGACCAATTAAAAAGGAAATAGGAACGCCTCCAGTATAAACGCCACTGCAACTGAGCTACAGGGCAAGTTCAAGAACAATCGTGCATATATGAGAACAAATCACCTATTTGAAACAACTGTGACCATAAGTGGTTCCTAATGACACTGATAAATCACCTTTTCAGTCAGATGCACAACAAAGTTTTGTTTAAAATTAATGCAAAGACGATGACTTTCCCTTCTACTCTCTCTCCTTTTCACAATGATTCTATGAAAGCAAGTAGAAACAGGAAAAGCAATAAAAGGAGCACCATCAGGACATATTCCCGGTGCTTAATGACTATAGATGCCAACCCAGAGCTACCGGAATGAAATCATTCCCTAACTGAAAATTATAACTAAGAAAGCGCCAAACTTAATAATGTCTTAGTAGAATTTTCTTTTTTATTTAGTTTTCTTTTTCTTTTTTTAATTGTCAGAGGTATACTGTATGAATGTACTGTCTGCTCGCATAGGGTGTTGATGTAACTCGTGAAAATAGTCTGCTTCTTCGCATGATGACCCTCAATGAGAGAATCATACAAGTATAGAGGAAAGAATACATGTGGCTTGTCGGGGTGAGATGTTCCACCCTGATCAACTCTGCAGTGGGAAGGTTCTCAATACTTGAGGCCTATTGCAAATTGGAGTTTCAGGACAGTTATATGGGGCCACAGACAGGTAAGTGAGAGGAGCAATACGCCTGATCCCCTAGGGAGTTGGGACACCCTGGGTCCCTCTGATAAAAAGTGAGAGGTCCAGTGACTACTCTAAACAACACATAGCATAAGGACCATCACTCTCCAGCTCGCAGCCCAAGAGTTAGGAAAAATCCTTTTCTATAAAAGGACATCGCCGAAAACTCATACTCCAACTACTATTCTATTAGGAGTTAAATCTGAATTTAAGAAGCGACTAAAAAGGAAGCAAGCAAGAACTAACCGTTGCAGGAAGATAAGACGTAAATAACTTCGGCTCTATTTCGAATAATAGGTGAACATAATAAATGGTAGAACTAAGTACAATATCTACTCCCATCATGATAATTAAGATAGCAAAATATAGTAGACTGTGATGTTTTACAGGAAGAACTCTGGAGTATATATGTAAGTGGTACGAATTACTTTATGATCTAGCCCAAGCGAGGAAAGATGTCTTGCGCATAGGTAATACACATAGACCCATGCTGTCATTTGGTAACAAAGGCATTATACTTGCACTCTTTAGCCCTTAACAACAAGTGGGGGACAGGCAGCCACCTGTATCACCTGACAGTGAAAGGATGGAAAAAAAAAAAAAAAAAAAAAAAAAAAAAAAAAAAAAAAATGGTACCAAAAAGAAAGCAGGTGTTTTGCTATCTTTAAATGTTCGAACCAAAATGGACTTCAAGTAAAAGAAAAATCAGAGAGAGGCAAAGGGTAACGGCATTATTATTTCATCAAAGGAACATTCCACCAAGAAAAATTGGTCTTAAGGACCACTTTGACTGTAATTTCTCGAAATGACTCTGAGTGTGGTCCACAAACTCTTGAGCGTGCAACCAAACTTATCGTCGTAAACTGTGTACCTGAGACCACTACATTATAGCGAACAACATGTATCTCCCACGAGGACCCACTCTCACGTCACACACTAACGGTCCTCCCCTGGACATTAGGTACACCTCACAGAGTGGTTACCAAAGAGTATCCGGCGGAACCTTCTCTCAAAACACAAATTAAAGGGCAATATTCGGTCCCTAACCCTTGTCCTTCAAGTCAAGACCAAAGGTCCCTTCCTCCTGGACAGGTTCATGCGT
Source organism: Rhizomys pruinosus (assembly GCA_009823505.1). NCBI lineage: Eukaryota > Metazoa > Chordata > Mammalia > Rodentia > Spalacidae > Rhizomys > Rhizomys pruinosus. The sequence continues at coordinate 124,503 of VZQC01001461.1, forward strand.
TCTCCAAGGCTGTACCAACAGACTTATGCTAAACAGAGAGACAATCTGAACTGAATACGTAGTCCATGGATGGATACAACCAAAGTAATGCGACCTCTCGATAGACCTCTAATCGCACAGCAGTGGCATATGCTCATCCTCACTCATGCCACCTAATTAATCCCAAAAGAGTCTAATTATACTCAGCCACCATTCAAACCAATCTACTTAAAAGAAACCTCAAGTCTGGCTCTCCTTAAGTACCACCAGCACAAGGACTCCGTCTGATACACATTCTCCAAAGACACAGTCGCTTTCACCATCCACCTGCCTGGAACAACCTGTGCCAACATAAACAGCCTGGGGACACAGTGGAAACAGGCATATGTCGTGAACAAAAATACCACAAAATACCATAAAAGATCTCCATACTAAAACTCTAAAGTTATGGCATTTATCTGGAATTGTGTGCCTCCATTTGGCTACTCAGGACCACCAGGAGTGCAAATTATAATTTACGAGGGTTTGACTAAATGCCACGAGCTATTCCAACACCATAGGTACCTCTTAAAGCGTTACAGGAGATCGCTCTTAGTACTGCAACGCCACAGGCCTACAAGACAACTTTACGATCAGTTCTTTTACACAGAAGAGCTTAATCATGAACTACAACCATAGAGAGTCTTGATAAATATATGGACATACCAATTTTAGGAGCATCTCTGGTCTAGTCAAGATCAATGCCCACAAAATAAATGTAAACTTACCAAGATAAATAAAATATAAGTACTGTTCATTATCAATTATGGGACCTGTATTTATTGACTGCTAATGGATTGCCTCCATCATCTGGAAATTAATGAACAAAGTGATCAACACGAAACCTATGGGATTACATTCCTGCGGCTTATTAAAACATAGCAACGAACCAGGGTATACTAAAGAAGGAGAGGAAACAGCAGTCTTTAGAATCTGGCTCACGAGTCCCTCGAAAATAACATTCTCAAGTAGCAGTAGGGTTCACCTGTTTTTTTGACTTCTTGACTCCATCATGGGGAACCACACAAGATAATTGTCCGAACAAAAGGGTGACCATAGAGAGAACTTAAACTGCTGTAACACTGCATGGCGCTAAAAGCACAATGATAGAGGGGGCATGGAACTAACAGACTATGGAAATACCGCTTAAAAGGAGCTTGCGCAAACAGACTTGGGAGGTGGAATTTGCTGAAAGCTACAAACAGAAAAATTTTTAGGACTGGACTCTTAATTCGAAACAATCCAAGATAATCTAGGCTAGATACTCATGCAAAGACCCTACATATTCAAGGAGACACGGAAACAATGGACACAATTGGGGCTGATATAGAAGTTTGGGGCCATAGTGCTGTGACCAAAATATGGCCTTTTTACATGAAGAGATACATACAAACAATAAAAATCAATATGTGATTAATCTCAATTTAAAAAAGATTAAGTAATAAGTGTGGTCTTTCTAGAACATCATTAAAGTAAAGTAAAAAATCACAATATTAAAACCATAAAATCTCAGATACATCATCATAACGTCCATATGACTTGACGCCACTCTAAGCCCGACATGATATAAATCACACAAAAAGCAAAAGACAACAGAAGAATTGCTGAAAGAAGGGATAACTCCAAATCAATACATCTTGTGATGAAAAGGGAAATATCACAACAGACAAGGGAAAAGATCCAGGAAAAAAAAAAAATCATACAGGAATAGTTCAAAAAACCTATACTTTCTACATTGTGAGTTTTGGAGAAACAAGAACGGTACACTCATAGTTCCGAACTTGTGTGGGATGGAATAGTAATGAGTATATACTGACACACCTAGACAATCTCTATGCGAAAGCGGAGTGATCACCACCGCAGAAACCAAAAAAGCTCTCATATATAAAGGCACTCAACCGGGAATAAGAGAGAAGAGTCGACAGCTCCCTTCTACCACCCTCTTTGATTGCCTACCTCCCTTTACCACTCTCTTAGGTATTAACCATACACCCATCCTTAAAGATCCATTCCATATACTTTGCAAATTACGATAAGAAACAAACTTGGCAGAATCGACATGGTTTATATATATGCAGGCTGACATACAGTCTCGCCCAACAAAAAAAAGCAAAAGAGCAAAAAAAAAAGTCCTGAACAAAGGCCCACCCAAATGCCCGAAGGCTTTCTCAAACCAATCCAGAATAGTTATCTATGAATTAACATGATTTACAATTCTTGTCTCAAAAAGACCTACAACCATTGATATTGAAACTGTTTTTTAGAACGATCTGCACATACAAACAGAAATACAGTACTAGTCAGTGTGTTGGGGTAATTCTCACGACAAAATTGATCCTTCAGCATTTTATAGTAGCTTTGAAGCCAGCGACAGTCACTTCTATGTAACCAAAAACCTGAGATGCGAGAACTGCCAGAAAGAAGATCCTATTAATCGTAACATAAGGGAAGAGATAATAGACCCAAGTGAATCTACGCCCTTCCCAGAAATGAACACAGTGCAAGGACACACGATAAATTTTCTTAAACTCGCTGTGTCTTATTTGAGCAGGCTTCTGATACTGTCGACAAATCGCATACGTTAGGAACGATCATAGATCTAGTTGTGAAAAAGAAACGATCTATAGTCCGTTCGGGAATACACCAGTTGATTCATATCAGAGATGGAAATTAGCAGATTTGGCTGAAGTGATGGTGCAAAATGAATCAAAATTTCACCCAGAATGTCATTACAAATAATATGTAATACTCGAATCATCTGGAAACATCATCAGAGAATCCGACTTATAACATGCAAAGCTACTTGCTGTCATGATGTTAGCAAAGATGACTCACTCAATTACATGGACAGCCATTCCGACACCATGTTCATTCTTTCAATTGTGGCTGAAAAAGCCTTCGACAAAATCCAGGCATCCCTCGATGCTTTGAAAACATGCACGCTGGTCCTGAAGGAGTGGTGTAACTTGTGATAGGCTGATTGAGTCATTCCTCAATGTAATTCTAAATAGCCCTGATTACTATACTTCATCAAAAAGAGTAAAAACGCCCTTCAAGTACTCATGCCCTTTAAATTTACCTTGACTCAATATAGTATTCCTGAATATCGTCTTATTTGTGTGTTTACAAAGGCAATATGTTACCAACTGCATGTTTTTAGAGAATACATTCATTGTCATTTCCCTTGTCTATACAATACTGGGAGGATGTAGGAATCGGACAAGGCCAGTAATGGGCCTCCCATCCTGTCACTCCAACTATCGCTCATGGTACAAATAACAAATAGTTAGCTTCTTATATATTTTTCCTTGTATAATCTTACTATCTCTTGCTCTAAAAGCAAGTCAGAATAATAGGTTATCCAAATCAACCCATCCCATAATATAGGAGGGAGAGGATGATATTAAAGGGTATAGTGTAAGTAATAATTGGGAAAAGAGGAAGTTCAAGGCTCTATCCCTATTTGCTGATGATATGATGGTATACTTATAAAGGATAGATCTTTAGGAAAATTTAATCTTTTCCACCAGAAAAGAAAATTCACGTTATCTTGAGAATGATTAAGAGCGACGCTTTAAGTTTAAAAGAGAAATGTAGGCATTAGCTGAAAGCTACAGAAGTCGTCTTGCCTGATACGCAAAAATTAACCTTAAAACTCAAATCTATACAATCAGCTTTTATGCTCTCTCCAAAGTTAGAGCAAACCCCTCACTTGGACAACCGAAACAAGCAACTGAAGAAGCACTACAACAAGATATATTCAGAAGTAATACTACATATATTCCCAATGCCCATAACTCCATCTACATGGGATTTGAGGGCCTCTTCTGGTTTCCATGGCTACATGCACATATACATGTTGCATACACCTCCTATTCACAAAAACAAACCAATAACAATACACAACAAAACTACTCAACCTATCGTGGAAACAAAAATTCTAGGCGTGAAAAAAAATTCAACAAAAGACCACCTGATATATGAGAATCTCTACAGATTGCTAAATGACTTAATTATAATAAACCGCTTTCACATATTTAGAAAAAAGAAATTGATGATACTTGCACATGTGGGAAGGACATTCAGACATAAGCAAAAGTTGGGGAAAAAAGCCTCCCCTAAACTCATGGCTCTTTATGATTGGAAAAAAAAAGAGCAATAATGACATGTTAGTCTGTAAAGCATAGTGTCAGCGACCAAGGTGTTCTCATACCTAGACCTCTTAAACTCTCTTGTAGATTAATCACCACCCCCACATTTTAAAGCGGCACCGCGAACCACATCAACATTTACCTAAACTGTACCAAAATTCCTACGCTTCCAGAAGAGGTGTTCTTTCATGGCAGCTTATCCTCTTTTCGATCTGACCTCTGGGGCATTGCAGACACAGAGGGAAAAAAAAAGTCTCGCTCAGTGTTACATACAACATGTCATTATAGGCGCGAATAACCACAATATACACATAAGAAATGTATAAAGATAATTTAAAAGGAAATTGCTACCCAAAATTGTTCAGTGAATTTTCCGAATAGCCGGCTTGTAGTTAAAACAACCCTGAGCAAAAAAGTAGAAGGAGGGATTCTTCTCACTCACTAGGATTTCGTGGAATGGTATCTCCCTTATAATCATCGCAATTAGTCTTCAGTACTACTCTTTTATTACTACATTTAATGTTTATGTGGCGGGCTTATAGTTCCAATTAATAAAACAGCCTAAGATAGCTGGCACAATACATACATGGACCTGACCATCTGACCTGATTGACCTCAATGGAACATAAAAACTAAAAACAAAGAATCACAAAACTTCCTGAGACACATCACCACAATTTCAGCCATCTTTTCGATCATCTATATATCATTGGAACAAAGGAGGAGCCTCAAGAAAGACACCTAATGAAGCATACGGCAGAAATCAACGAACATACCCTCGAGCAGTTATCTATCCTATCAAAGCAATGTTGATTTCAAGCCCGGTAAGCGTTTTAATCCTTTATTGGCAAAACTGATCATACCGAACTCTAGACTTTAGAGCCGAAATCACATCTCAGAAATGACCTACATCACCGTGAACAAAGTTGAAAACCTCTTATAATCTCTAAAACACGACTTAGACCAATCTAATCGCCATTATGCTCTTTGCCATAACAAAAAGTTCGTCATAAATAAACTTTCCCAAATAAAATACTTGCCAGTCTATTTGTGCGCATCAAAGACAGACGTCAACGTGAAAAGCGCCCAATTGACTCTGGGAAACGCAGAAGCTCTTTGAAATCCCAGTACGAAAGTAAAATAACTGTTGGGTGCAGTCAGACCTACAAGATCCATGGCTGGCCGTGCTGAGGCCCACCCCTTTCTAGCGCGGGCGGGAAAAGACTTCCTAAATCCCAGACCCAGCAATGTGCTATACTGGACCGTTGCTCTCCCACTCGAACGAACTTTAAAAGAGTATCGACCACACTGACTTACACCCCAAAATCGTGTTGACGCTCCCTCAATTCTATGTTGCCACTTATAAACCTCCCCCATTAAAGTTTTGAACGATGTCCACCAAAAGATTAAGACAACCAATCCAAGGAGTTGAGTAGTGCTAATTGAGGAGAATGCCCAATCCACATGACGGACAACCCTGTGTGGGGCGGCCCACCCCACCCATGGTTCTTCATGGCGATCAGCCACGGCCACCCCCTTGTTGGCCTCCGTGCAGATAACATCTCTCGAAGCAATTGAATCCAGGAACTACCAGTTGCTGTATATCTTTGAGGCACAAAGACTGCCTACCAAAAAATACAAGAGAGAAAAGGAAAGATCATTCAATCAGCATCAGCATTGACCCACTACTACATAAGGATAGGAAGCTCGTACAACGATCCACACCTTGGCACTGCCCAGACTGTCCTGGGAACAGCAGAGTAAGTCTTTCACACAGAGGAGTGAATGTGACCGGAATTAGAATGATGGCTTGCATGAGGACAACTAATCATTAAGAAGTGTTCACCTACCGACTATTCCACCTAATCCTTTTATAAGGATAAATGCAAGATGCAGGAACCACTGCTTAGTCAAGATATCATGTTACATTTCCAATTAAGCACGACTCTGAAGGATTGACAGAGAATCTTAAAGTTCGCACTACAATGTGGATAGCGCCAACAAAGTGCCCTTTTACTGGGGTGTTGCTGCTGAGCGAGGTGTGGGGAAAAGCTGATGGACAACACTCATCCGACTGGCTGTGGGAATGTTTGGTAAACTCGTCTTGTCAAGCCACTAAGGGAAGCAGTGTGGAGGAATCCTTGGAAGACTTGGAATTAAGACTTGGAATGAACTTGCACCCAACCCAGCCATTGAGATCACTTAGATTTCATACCAGTTCGGCACTGTTGCCCTACAAAAGACTCAGCCTACCGCAGAGATACATGCGTTCTTGGGTCACGCGGTGGTTTATAGTTGTCAGCTCTCGCCGTGCTACATACTCACTCGTTGGTTAATTAGCGACAGGACGGTAGGAACGAGCAAGGATGGGCCCGAACAATGGCCCGGTATCAGGCCAAATGACGAGTGGATAGAGAAATGTAAGGACAGGAGCATAGGAAGGGAAAGGGAAAAAGTCACGCTTGCTGGGAGGGCTGTAGTGTCCCTCCTAGGGTACATTACTTACCACAAGTGGAAGAGTATCTTATGTGCGAGCGCTCAATAGTTTGTAAAGATAAGGACAACATCATTGAGCTCTGCAGGGGAAAATATGGCATGGAGCACAACAAAAAAAAAAAAAACGAGGACTACTGCTCTACATTAGAATATGAACTGGGATGATCAACTTCATAGTTCTTAGGAAACAGTGTGGCACTCCATCCCCGTACCCCAACCTGGCTTGGGAGTATGATAACCACTTCCTCTGCCACAAAAACCAAGAACTGTTTATTCAAAACCTGTTCAAACAACACCCTAGTTCATCTTCCTCGCTCAGAGCGGCCTCGCATGCTCTCCGCCCAACACCACCACAAACAAAACACCTGCCAAAATGAAAACTTTGTGCTTTTCCAGTAGTAACACTCTTAAACTGTCCAGATACTTCGCCACAAAACCGGGCACACGAATAATACAAGGTAGATGAAGCTAATAGAACAAAATATATTATTTCTCAAAGAAAACAAACAACTATGATATCCCATTCAATCATGTAGAGATATATAGCAATTTGCAAATAATCCCTAAAATCTGAAATCAGAACTTACAAAGTAGTAAAATGAAAATGAGTAAATAAGGAAACCTTCACTGCAGATACATCTGACAAAGCATTGATTTCCAGAATATATAAACTACTCAAAAAACAAAGAAAAAAGAAAACAAACGACCCGCTCAATAGATGGAGCAAAGAACTGAACAGAGACTTCACAAGCGAGGAATTAGAGATGTCTGAGAAACACCTCAAGAACTGCTCAACATCACTAATCATTAAGGAAATGCAAATCAAAACCACTTTAAGATATCATCTTACTCCAATAAGACTGACCAGGATCAAGAAAACAAATGATACCAAGTGCTGGAGAGGTTGTGGGGAAAGGGGAACACTCATCCACTGCTGGTGGGAATGTAAACTCGTGCAGCCACTAAGGAAAGCAGTGTGGAGAATCCTTGGAAGACTTGGAATGAACTTGCCACCCAACCCAGCCATACTAACTCCTAGGCATGTACCCTCAAGACTCACCCCACCGCAGAGATACATGCATGGCCATGTTTATTTCAGCTCTCTTCACAATAGCAAGGAGGTGGAACCAACCCAAATGCCCCTCAACTGACGAGTGGATAGAGAAAATGTGGTACATCTACACAATGGAGTTCTATGCAGCAGTAAAGAAAGACAACATCATGAGCTCTGCAGGAAAATGGCTGGAGCTAGAGGACATCATGCTGGTGAAGTAACACAGTCCCAGAAAAACAAACCACTAATGGTATCCCTCATCTGTGGATGCTAGTGCCAATTACATAGTTGTAACACTTTCTTGTGCATGGCCCCTTGCGCTTTTGTCCAAAGCAGTTGGGAGTGATGCATTTTGGAAACAACAACAACAACAACAACAGAAAGGACTGTCTCAAAGAACTGACTGAAACAGTGAATTTCTGCTCAAAACAGTCAACTTCCACATGGAGAATATTGAGAAAGACTGAGAAGGAGATGAAAAGCATGTTTGGCAGAATGCATGAGCTCTGGTGGGGTGGGGGGATAGGGTTAGGAACATGGGTCTAGATTTGATAAAATATATGTATAAATAAAAAAAGAACTGCTAAAAAAATAAAATGATAATTGAAAAGCAGTAATTTATTTAACTTAATATTTAGACAAACACATGCCTTGACATTTATGCGATGGATGAGTATTGTTTGCTGTCTTAAAATTTTTGGAGCATTGTTTTCTTTTTTAATTTATTTATTTATTTATTTATTTATTTATTTATTTATTGAGACAGGGTCTCCCTATAAACTCAGCTGGCCTGGAACTCACTCTGTAGACCAGACTGGCCTTGAACTCACAAAGATCCACCTGCCTCTGCCTCCTGAGTGCTAGGATCAAAAGCGTGTGCCACCATGCCCTGAGGAACATTGTTTTCTAAGTCCTTTTCACATGACATTCTTTTATGCTTAATTTCCCTGGCATGGTTTGTGACTACTACCTCCTATTTCTCCACAGGTCATTTGCTTCAGAAGAACTGAAATTCTTTCTAGAAGTTTTCTGGTGGAGTTTTTTGCATCCCTTAGGTAAACAATTATAACATCTGCGAAAAGGGATAGCTTAACTTCTTTTCTGATTAGTATTCCTTTAATTTCCTTCTCCTGTCTTATTGCCCTAGCAAGTGTTTCAAGCACTATATTGAAGAGGAGTGGTGATAAGGGGCAGCCTGGCTGGGTTCCTGCCTTTAAGGGACATGGTTCAATTTTTTTTCTCCATTTAGGATGGTGTTGGGAGTGGGTTTTCTATATATGACTTTGATCATGTTGAGGATCCTGTTTTTCAGTCCTATTCCCTCTAGGACTTTAAACATGAAGGGATGCTGGATCTTGTCAAAGGCTTTTTCTGCATCAATTGACATGACTGTGTCGTTTTTGTCTTTAAGTCTGTTTATGTGTTATAATATTCATTGATTTATGTATGTTGAACCCTCCCTGAATCTCTGGTATGAATCCAACTTGATCATGATGCATGATCTTTTTGATGTGGGTCTGTATGTGATTTGCAAGTATTTTGTTGAGAATTTTTGCATCTATGCTCATTAGTGAGATGGGTCTATAGCTTTCTTTTTTGCTTGTATCTTTGCCTGGTTTTGGTATTAGAGTGATGCTGGCTTCATAGAAGTTTGGGAGAATTCCCTCTGTATCCTTCTAAAATGTCTGAGTAGCAGTGGTTGTAGGACATCTTTAAATGTTTTATAGAATTGTGCCATGAAACCATCTGGACTCGGACTTTTTTAGTTGGGAGGTTTTTAATTATGTCTTCAATTTTCTCAAATATTATAGATATGTTTAAGCTGTCAAACTCTTCTTGGTTAAGCTTTGTTGGTTGCCAGGATTTCAGATAATCATCCATTTCTCTTAGGTTTTCAAATTTAGTGGAGTATAGGTTTTTGAAGTATCCCCATATAATTGTCTGGATCTTTTCTTTGTCGTGATGTTTCCCCTTTCATCAAGAATACTATTGATTTGGAGTTGCTCTCACCTTTTTTTTTTTTGGTTAACCGGACTAGAGGTCTGTCTATTTTGTTTATCTTTTCAAAGAACCAGCTTCTGGAATTGTTGATTTTATGTATTGTTTGCTTTGTTTCTATTTCATTGATTTCTGCTCTGATTTTTGTTATTTCTTCCTGTATGTTGGGTTTAGGGTTCATTTGTTTTTATCTCTCAAGTATTTTTAGCTGCAGTTTTAAATTGTTTATTTGTTCCCTTTCTGGGTTTTTGTTTTGTTTTGTTTTGTTTTGTTTTGTTTTGACGTGGGCATTTAGGGCTATAAATTTCCCTCTCAAGACTTCTTTTAAAGTATCCCACAGGTTTTGTTGTGTTGTATTGTCTATTTTGTTCAGTTTCATGAATAGGTTTATTTCACTATTTCTTCCTTGACCCATTCATTATTCAGGATGGTGTTGTTTAGTCTCCATGTGTTCTTGTAGCTAGCTGGACTTATTCGGGTGTTCATATTGAGCTTTGTTGCACTGTAGTCTGATAGAATGCATGGAATAATTTCTATCCTTTTGCATTTGTTGAGGTTCCTTTTGTGCCCCAGTATGTGGTTGATTTTGGAGAATGTTCTATGAGGTGCTGAGTAGAAAGTATATTCTCTATTATTTGGGTGGGATATTCTGTAGATGTCTGTGAGGTCCATTCGGTGTATTGTATTGTTCAGTTCTGATGTCTCTGTGTTTATTTTTTTCCTGTTGATCTATCCTAGCTAAGATCAAAAAAACAAAAGACAACAGCTGGAGAGGTTGTGGGGAAATGGAAACACTCGTGCACTGTTGGTGGGAATGCAATCTTGTACAACCACTACGGAAAGCAGTGTTGAGAACCCTTAAAAGACTCAGAATGAGCCTACCACCTGACCCAGTCATACCACTCCTGGGTATATACCCAAAAGACTCATCCTACCGCAAAGATATATGCACATCCATGTTTATTGCAGCTCTCTTCACAATAGCGAAGAGCTGGAACCAAACCAAATGCCCCTGAACAGACGAATGGATGACAAAAATGTGGTACATCTACACAATGAAGTACTACTCAGTGGTAAAGAAAGATGGCATTATGAACTTTGCAGGTAAATGGATGGAGCTCAAGGCCATTATGCTCAGTGAAGTAACACAGTCCCAGAAAAACAAATGGCGAATGGTTTCCTTCATTTGTGGATGCTAACACCAAATCTCCCAGATGAAGGGCAAGCTGAACAACATCATTGTTATTTCTGTTTATCTGAAAGTAGCTATGTTTTTATAGTGTGAATTTCTCAACAGGCTCTAGAATCCACCTACCACTTATTTTCAGACTCTGTAATTACTGTATATGGGTAAAGAGTATGTATCCATATTTTAGAGTAATATAAAATTAATGGAGGAAAATGTGAATTCCTAAAAGACTGAGAGAAAGATGCAGGTCAGTTATGGCAGAATGCATGATCTGGGATGGGGTGGGGGGAAAGGAAAGGGGAATATGCCTGAACTGAATTGAAAAACGATGCCTGAAATACACAAAACATCAATAAAACCACAAAAAAATAAAGATAAAGAACTGAAATCCATTTCAAGAATAAGTTCTTCGGGGTCTAGAGAGATGGGTCAGTGGTTAAGAGCATTTGTTGCTCTTGCAAAGGTTACAGCATTCACATGGCAGCTCATAACCATGTATAAAGCCAGGGTTTCTGACACCCTCTTCTGTTCTTTCAGGGCACTACACCCACGTGGAGCATGTGTAAGCATTCACACATACACATAAAATAATAATGAGTTATTTAAAAACTATTATTATCATTGTATGTATAACAGATGTGCACATGCTGCGGTGCATGTGTGTAAGTCAGAGGACAGCTTTGTGGAGCTGGTTCTCTCCTTCTACCTTCATACATGTTCCAAAGATTAAACTCAGGTCTCCTGGTTTGTGCCAGAAGCACCTTTGCCCACTGAGCCAGCCTGCCAGCTGAAGTTCTTTTTATTTATATGTTTCCACAGCAAAAGTCAACAGCGCTGTTCTATTGCTTAAAAATGAAGTTCAAAATTGGTATCTGGAAGCAATGAACGACTTTAGCTGCATGGGGATTAAAGGAATTTCCTGGGTTGCAGATGCTTTTGCTTACAGGATAGAAGAATTGTAGAAATGATTAATTTTCTCTCATTTTCTTATTCTTTTTTTCTCTATTTTTTCTCTTCTTTCCACCAGCTGCATTTTTTTTCTGTGTTCCCGCAGGATTTAAATTTCTGTTGAATTGTTTCACATGATTCCGAGACTCAAAGTAGATGTATCTGCTACATTTCTTCCCAGACATTTCTGAGCATTGTTCTTTACAGGGAATATGATCCACATCCTGAATATTTACAGGATAAAAATACCTGGCACAAAGACCAATAAGGAGATTCTACCTAGTGAGAACCTATAAGACAAAAGCATCCTTTGAAAGGGAAGAATGCATTCTTATTTGGAAAAGCAGAAACTGGAAAGATTTCCCTCCTTTATAGGTCCTTAGTCTTCAAGATGTATACTGAGATTCTCTATAGATGTGTTTTTTTCCCTTTGGCCAATGCATATTTAGACAGTAGACAACACTTAACTACCTCTCTACCTCTAGAGCTTAGTCTGGTTTGTGGTTTGGAAGATGATTAATAAATATTTGTTGAACTAAAAGGAATCTTTTGTTGTAACTGAGCAGTGACTGTAACAACACTATATGCTTGGCATTGAAAGTCTATTATAAAAATTTTTAAGAGTCATATATTCCTTGCTGGGATATTAATGTCTGCTTAATTTGAACAGAATAGCATCCTTTAGGGGAGAGAATGAGGTAATACAGAAATTAATTTTGCCATGAAATGATCCAGAACATTTTGGAGCATTCTGAAGTTAGTGCCAACTGTAGCATATGAAAACTGTTTCTTACAATATGTCAACTTTCCCAAAATATGAAGTAATTGAATTTGCTACTAATTGATTGGCTCCAAAGTTTACCTCAGGACCAGTCCTAATTTCAAATGACAGAGGTGTGAATTAAAGAAATAAATCTTGTTTGTACAGATCTAACAGGAGCCCACAAAGAGAATGATGCAATGACCTTAGAAGTCAGCAAACCTTCTCCTCTGAAATGGAATTTTAAAATATAATTAATTATTTAGGACTGTTTCATCAGACTAAAAAGAGATACATAGCACTATATAATGGTTTTGGGAAAAATCTGCATGCACTGTTTTGGACATAAATAAGCTTTGAAGTATATCCATAAACTTATTTAAATTATAACAATTTGGATTTTTGAAGTCTTGAGATTAATTTGAAATGTATTACTCAATAGAGAGCAAGTATTTTGTAAGTGAATAAAATTAGTATTATTCTATTTGACTAGAAATTTTTAAATTAAAATATGCTTATAACTACATCCTGAGTTCCTGACCCTGTTCTAAGTGTTTTCCCATGTTTTCTACTCTACTTAGTTCTTTTTTTTATTTTATTTATTATTTTTTTATGTGTATGAGTGTACTGTCTGCATGTAGGTTGGTGCACCCATGTCGTGCAATGCCATGGAGGTCAGAAGAGGGCGTCGGATTCCCCTGGAACTGGAGTTCTCCTGGAATCAGAGTTACGGATGTTTCTCAGCCACCATGTAGGTGCTGGGAATTGAACCTGGGTCCTCTGCAAGAGCATTCAGTGCCCTTAACTACTGAGCCATCTCTCCAGCCCCTCTACTTAGTTCTTACACCGTCTCACGGCATAGGGTCTCTATCCCTGGCTAGTTTTGAACTCATTATTCTGCCTCCACCTCCTACGTGCTGGAGTAGAGGCTTATGCTACAATGTTGGGCTCTTGGATCTCCATTTTCCAGGCCAAAAAATTGGGGCTCAAAGGTAAAATACCATCTGAGCCTGGGCTTTTTTTAGTTGGGAGGTTTCTTATTACATCTTCAATTTCTTCATATATTATGGGTCTGTTTAAGCTGTTGATCTCTTCTTGGTTGAGCTTTGGTGATTCCCAGGATTTCAGATATTCATCCATTTCTTCTAGGTTTTCAAACTTGGTAGAGTATAGGTTTTTGAAGTATCCCTGTATGATTGTCTGGATCATTTCATTATTTGTTGTGATATTTCCCGTTTCATCATGGATTGTATTGATTTGGAGTTGTTCCTTCTTTCTTTTGGTTAACTGGGCTAGAGGTCTGTCTATCTTGTTTATTCTCTCAAAGAACCAACTTTTGGATTCATTGATTTTTTTTTATGGTTTTCTTAGTTTCTATTTCATTGATTTCTGCTCTGATTTTTGTTATTTCTTCCCATCTGTTGCATTTAGGGCTCATTTGTTGTTGTCTCTCAAGTGTTTTTAGCTGCAGTGTTAGATCGTTCACTTGTGCTCTTTCTGTTTTTTTGATGTAGGTACCCAGGGCTATAAACTTCCCTCTTAGGACTGCTTTTAAAGTGTCCCATAAGTTTGGTTGTGTTGTATTATCATTGTCAGTCAGTTCCAGGAGTGCTTTTATTTCCTTCTTTATTTCCTCCTTGACCCATTCATTATTCAGGAGAGTGTAGTTTAGTCTCCATGTGTTCTTATAGGTTGTAGGGCTTATTCTGGTGTTGATATTGAGCTTTATTGCACTGTGGTCTGATAGAATGCATGAGATTATTTCAATATTTTTGTATTTGTTGAGTTTTTTCCTGTGTCCCAGTATGTGGTCTATTTTGGAGAATGTTCCATGGGGTGCTGAGTAAAAAGTGTATTCTCTGGTGTTTGGGTGGAATATTCAATAGATGTCTGTGAGGTCCATTTGATGTATTGTATCATTCAGTTCAGATGTGGCCCGGATGGTTTCATGACAGAATTCTATAAAACATTTCAAAAAGATTTACAATCATTATTACTCAAATTGTTTAGAAGGATACAGACGGAATTCTCCCAAATTCCTTTTATGAAGCCAGCATCACGCTATTACCAAAACCAGGCAAAGATAAAACCAAAAAGGAGAACTATAGACCCATCTCATTAATGAACACAGATGCAAAAATTCTAAACAAAATACTTGCAAATCACATACAGACCCACACGAAGAAGACCATCCATCATGAACAAGTTGGATTTGTACCAGAAATGCAGGGATGGTTCAACATACAAAAATCAATAAATATCATAAAACATATAAATGGACTTAAAGACAAAAACCACACAATCATCTCAATTGATGCTTTCTGTAAATACATAGGATTATGTCTGGGTCCTTGGACCAACACTATGCTATTTAGGTAACTATCTATAGTATGTTTTGAAAACTAGCATTATGATTTGCTCGGGGCTGACTTGACTATTTAGGGGCTTTTGTGCTTCCATATGATTTTTTTTTTCTCATTCTATTAACAATGTCATTGCACAGGGCATGGTGGCACATGCCTTTAATCCCAGCACTCAGGAGGCAGAAGCAGGTGGATCTCTGTGAGTTCAAGGCCAGCCTGGTCTAGAGTCAGTTCCAGGCCAGCTGGGGATACAGGGAGACCCTGTTTCAAACACACACACACACACACACACACACACACAAGAATTTCATTGCTACTTTGATAGAGATTGCTTTTTAGTCATGAAATTACTTTTAATTACTTCCAACTAGTAATTTATCTCTCCTCTCTTCCAACAGAGAAGAGAGAATAAATCATGCTTAGCTAGCATAGAAACCTGAGGGAATCATGTTAGTCTAACAATCTAATGACAAATTACATGTACAATCTTTCTAAATGAGTGTATGTGTATAGCTGAAGGCTACATAACAAGAAACAGTACTAGACAGGAGAAACCTTCCTTGAGGTGTTTGTCAGGATAGTCTAAGAGACTCCCCAAATTACTCTGGCTATTGCCACAGTGCTTGATTGCATCCCAGAATCTGAAAGTAAGATCTTATTGCTGATGACAGGACATATTTCAAAGACCAGATTTAGAACAATGGAGCTGGAACTGACCTGGAAGCCACCTCCCTTGAAGGATAGCTCTCATAGCCTTGGAGAGCACTATGCAAGCTACTAAGGGAGAATAGCAACTGATGGTCCAAAACCATCTTTAAGACCAAATATCCACATCAGTGTCTGGCACAGCATATGACATTGGTATAGTAGTGGCACTTTTATCTTGAGGTAATCAATGACTAACTAATTGGACTTAAATTCTACTCAATGGGAAGAAACTCATGTGTGGTACTGTAAGCACAGCCAGATATACATAGCTGGAGAGGTATGACTTCTCTATGGATCTTAGAGAAATTCCCAAGGTAACCATAACCCTAGGCTAAGGTAACTTCTTACTACATGAAAAATAGGTATCCTTATCTTACAGAAAAATATCTCAATAGAGGAGCTTCTTTTGCACCGGAAGGAAGACTATTACAGAGTCCCACAACTGGTCACACACAGACATTGTCTGTGAATTGCCCAAGCCTAAGCAGCACAACTACAATTAAACCTCTACACCTAAGGCTCATGTAACAAACATAGAACCAGGGGCCAAGAGGACACTAATTAACCTCTTAACTCTCATTAATGAAGCTCCCTCATGCAACAGTGGGCCAGGAACTCAAAAAATCATAAATGGCCAAACATGGAGATGAGGCTGCAGAATGTGAGTCCATGGATAAGTCACCTATATTCAACTTCACCCACCAAGCTCAGGGAACATTAGGAAAAAGAGGGTGTAAAGATTGTAAAAGCCAGGAAGGCATTGCAAGACCATATGGAAATAGAATCCTACAAGCTCCTGGGATCCTACTAATATGAACCTACAGCAATGGTGGCAGAAGCACCAGACCCAAGCAAGCTCAACCAGACAAAAACCCAGCATGGAACTGTGAAAATGGGCAACAGTTCCCAATCTAGCTTAAAAAAAATGGCAGCTGATTACTGTTGGTCTTCTTAAAGCAAGGGACTCTGGATAGACTGACTAGGGTTCAGTGGATGAACTTGCACTGAGGAATGGCCAGGGAGATAAATTTGGCACAATAGACCTTAACACAAATGACAGAATGTATGAATTCCAGTGGGGAGGGGTCTGTGGGAGGGTGACAAAGGAGAAAGGGGTGTAATGGTGATTAAGACTAACTGAGATGTTATGTATGAAATATACCAAGTCAACAAAATAATTTATGCAAAAAAAAATTTTATTACATTTTGTTTATTTGTGAACATGTGTGTGGGCACAATTGACTTGAGTATTTAAAGGTCAGAGGACAACTCACAGTTTCTCTCCTTCCAGCACATGGGTTCTGGGGTCAAACTCAGGTCAACCGACTTGGAAGTAGTCACCTTACTTGCTGAGCCACCTCTCTGGCTCTGGTATCAAGTTCTTAATTTCAGTACCTTTTTTACTGCAACTCAAAAGTGACAACCCTGAGGTTTCTGAATTTACTAAGTCTGATAACCTTTTCTTTCACTTTGCTCCTTCCTCAATCCCAGAGGAAGGAGAGAACACCAAAGTCAAAGATCTTAACATAAATTATTACCAAATAGCCAAATGACTAACATGACTATTTTTTTTCTTTTGTGAGCCGTTACTCCATTCTTTGCACTGTGTAAATGAGCTGCATTTTTCTGAGAGATCTGAAATACACTTTGAGTCATGTCTGACCCACTTTTTTAAGGCCAGAAGAGACACCCAACAGCAGAAAAATAATCCCTTTGTTAGAGCATCCAAAAGCCCCATAACATTAACTGGTCAAAAACTAAAATCTCTGGTTTGCTTGTCTGAAGACCCACCTTTCTAGTTTCACTGGTCAATCGCCTGGTCATAGATAGGACCACTCCTAGGAGGGTGGGTTCACTTTAAGTTATGCTAGAGATGGGTGGATTACCTAATGCATTAATAAGATCATGAATTTTTCTTGTTCAGGATTCCCACCTCCTAGCGCAGTTCTTATGGATCTGGGTCATAGACTCATTGCTCTATGTAAATTCTGCCCACTCCTTCAGAAAAGTATAATCCTTTTCCTTTTCTTTTTCATATCCCTTTCTGAAGCTTTGCTTTTCTAAGCTTTTCTAAGCTTTGCTTTCCCTAAGGCTTTGAGCTTCCCCAGCATCTTGTATTGCTTTCCTTTTTCCCTAAACTTCCTCCTCTCCATTATGTGTCTGCTAGTCTGCCACACATCTGACCTCCAGGCAGGCTCTCAACCAGCATGGCTTTATGATTGTTCTTCCGTCTCCCCTCCATTCTCAAGGCAGCAGATTTGACTTCCAGCTTGCCTGCCCTGATGCTTTTTCTTTAAGTTCTAACAAAATTTCCTAAAACTTCTGTTTGAGTCCATTATTAAAATATTTTATGAATAAGACTAAAAACCTTCTAGGGGATGCAATGTCTCTCCTGTATCACCTTCAAGAGCTTCCTGACAAGCTTGGAGGTCAATGATTTGCTTATAATTTATAAAATAATATTGCACTCTGTCTTCCGGGAAGAACATACTCCCCTTGTTCATTGTAATCAGGGAACTCTTTACTCTTCCATACCCAGTTTCCAATGTGATTTCTTTCTGAATACATATTTATTATATTTTACTGTTTACAAAAAGGAGGTGTTGTAGTTTGCAGTAAAAATATGTGTAATAGGGCTGGAGAGATGGCCTAGCAGTTAAGAGCACCGACTGCTCTTGCAGAGGACCCAGATTCGATCCCCAGCACCCACATGGCGGCTGAAAACCATCTGTAACTCCAATTCCAGGAGAACTCCAGTTCCAGGGGAATCCGACGCCCTCTTCTGACCTCTGCAGCATTGCACGACATGGGTGCACAGACCTGCATGCAGACAGTACATTCGTACACATAAAAAATAAATAAATAAAATGTTTAAAATATTTAAAAAATAATAATATGTGTAATAAAATATAATTTAAAATAAAAATAGTTTCTATAGAATACATGAAGCAGATACATTTGTCTTTGATGCTGTCTTACTTTTAGTTGCCTGAAAAACAAGGCAATAAAAATAAAAACTATGGGCTGGAAAAATGGCTCCGTGGTTAAGAGCATCAACTGCTCTTACAGAGGACAGGAGTTCAATTCCCAGCACCCACATGGCAGCTAAGAACCGTTTTTAAGCCAGGTGTGGTGATGCATACCTTTAATCCTAGCACTTGGGAGGCAGAGCCTGTGAGTTCAAGCCCAGCCTGGTCTACAGAGTGAGTTCCAGGCCAGCTGGGGCTATAAGGGAGACTCTGTCTCAAAAAAAAAAAAAAAAAAAAAAAAAAAGAAAGAAAGAAAGAAAGAAAGAAAGAAAGGAAGAAGAAAACTACATTCAGTAGTCAAATTTTAATTGTTTTAAAAAAAAGAAAACAGCATTTCAGATGCTACAAGGAAAGAAAATTTAGATTCTCAAAAGTAATTTTCAATAAAACACATGAAATATGAAACAATGAGTGATTTCTGAACTTCACTGTCAGCAATTATCTTCACAGAATTTTCTGGGGAAAATGTGCAACTATCATTTATTTTGTTATACTATATTTGTGCATTAATATAGTCCAAAAAAATAACCTTCTCTTGCTCTGATTTCCTCCAAAGGTATTTGTTGGTGAGGCTAGGAAAATAGCTCTAAATTCTACTTGAGCTATGAGTCCTTTCATGAATTTCCTCATAATGAAGATGTTGTAGTTTGTCTTCCATAGCTGTGACAAAACACTCTGACCAACACCAACTTGGGGAGAAAAGGGTTTATTCAGCTTACATCTCCTGGGTCACAGTTCATCACTTAAGGAGCCCAAGGCAGGAACTCAGGGCAGGAACCTGGAGGCAGGAGCTGAAGCACAGGCCATGGAGGAATGCTGTTCACTGGCTTGCTCTCCTGGCTCATGCCCAGCCTGCCCTCTTATACTGTACACAACAACCTGCCCAGGGTGGCACCACTCTTATGGGCTGGGCCCTCCCACACTGCTCCACCATCAAGACAATACTCCACAGATGTGGCAACAGGCCAATCCAATGGAGCCAATTCCCCAACTGAGGATCCCTCAACCTAAGTGTGTCAAGTTGACACTAAAGCTATCCAGCACAGAAGATTTCTCAGCACAAAATATAAAGAACCCTGGCATTGTATTCAATTTCAGGAAGTCCATTGACCACTTGAGATCCACTGATAGATAGCAAGAACATGAATATAGATAGATTACAGTTTTTAAATAACTTATCTTACTTGGTAATTTTCAGAATTTATACCTCTGATTTTATCAGAGACATAAAAGGGTTCAAGGTTACTGTTCTACTGAAATTCCTAAAATATTTAATCCAAATGACTAAAAACCCACAGAGAAAATTCCTTCCGCTAATGACTGTTCTCATACAAACCGTACATTTAACTTCTAGGGCTGAATCACTTTTGTTTTCTTCAGGCACTTTCTTTGCTGGATGAAAGGGAATCCTTAACTAAAATGTCAGCCATAAGACTCACATCTCAATATTAAAGACCTTATTGAGATGGGGTAGAAGGAAAGTAAGTTAAATTTTTCTTCAAAGGCTGTTTGGTATTCACTTGGCTTTCTTTGTTCTTGATTCTCTTTGAACGTTATTTTTTGTTATCAGTTTGAGCTAGAATACCAATTAGCTGGTGTAAGCAGAGCTTAGTGGGCCATTCTAGTAGGAGCCTGGAAGAAGTAGTGCTGAGAAAAATGTAGCTCTACAGGCAAATAAGGGCTTACACAGCAAATGGGGTATTTTGGCAGAGTCTAGCTGGAGTCTTCCCACAGCCCAAATGCTTGATTCAGACTAACTTGAAAAGCAATGGACTAATTTCTTTGGCAGAGGATATTTGGCATAGCTATTAATGGTGTATATTATACAGATCTACAGTGAAAAAGAGCAGCTGGGGCAGAAAAAAATGCAAAATGTACAGTTTGAATTGAAAAAGAGCACTAGGAAGATTAATGTTGGAGCCAAGGCATGTGCTGAAGGAGAGGATCCCTTTGATAAGGAGATTAAAGTGATTAGGGAGAGACCTAGAGATTTATAAGTGTCAAAGTAAAAGCATAACTTTCACCTCAAAGGGGTTAAGAGGTAGTTTATTCTGGAGCTGAATATGAGTGATCTTGGTCAGAGATTCAAGTCATAGCCCACTTAAATCAGGGATTCCAGGAAGCCAACTGAGGCGGAATTTGCTGCAACTTCCTGGAACTTCCTGGAACTTCCTGCAGTCATGCCTCAGCTGACACCAGGTCACAAGCCTCAGCTTAGCTCCAGATGCTCCTCCTGATTCCAGCCACAAACCCACCTACACCCTATCCCCATCTCCTCACCCCCACTTCCTTGTAAACTCATTTCCTTGTGTGCTTGGGTATAAAACTGCCATTTGGGGGACATTCCAACACTGGCCATCCTAATCCTGACACAGGCAGGCCAGCCACCATGCTTACAATAAACCCAAATTTCTTTTTATCAAAGTCGTGACATTTTCTCCTTTCGGTGTGCCAGGTCTCCCCTCAAAATGAACCTAACACAAGTTACCTCTGATTCCAGTTCCAGCATGATAAGTTGCATTATGGTTTTACAGTAACAGAACAAAGAAAAGTCATCAAGACACTTTTCAAGTACGGTGGTGGTTACTTTCAGTAGGCAGGTCATAGCAAAGAGGAGTGGTTTCTACTATAGGTCTCAGATGCCACCTGATGACATTCTTAGCTTTTTCATTGGTGAGATCTGGTGGTCTATATTTTTGTTAACAATGTTTTTTATCTGTTAGTTCCAGGATGTTAGGTCAGAAACAGAGGTGAGAAAGGAGTGGCTAGTTGGAGCCCTTAACAGGGCCCAAGATAAATGGGCTCTGACTCTGCAACTTTCCAAACCATCCACAGTCATTGAAGTATTAATCAGTTGGTCAGTCTTGCAGAAAGTTCAGTCCAAGGTGCAGGATTTTTCTGGGAACTTTCACACAAGTAAATGATGGAAAGAGTACCTTCAATGCAAGACCACACCCAGCTAAGCCTCCAACTTATGAAATGAAAATGCTGCAAAAGTTTTCTACTCCAAGAAATCCACAGCAGAAAAAAGCTGCAAATGTTGTTGAAGCAGCATTCCTCCATGGTCTGTGCTTCAACTCCTCTTTCCGGGTTCCTTCCCTGAGTTCCTTCCCTAAGTGATGAACTGTGATCCAGGAGATATAAAATGAATAAACCCTTTCTTCCCCAAGTTAATATTGGTCAAGGTGTTTGTCACAGCATTTGAAAGCAAACTAGAATAGAGGTGTGATTCATCCAGAATACCAGGGGATTCCTTACCTCCACTGTGGAGGCATTCATTCAGAATGCCTCCACAGTGGAGGTAAGGAAGACTATGTCTGGAAAGCAGATTCCCTAAGGTATTTTTTGGAGTTAGCATGTTCTGTGGTTAAAATCAGTGGGAATCTGCAACAACCAATCCAGATAGGATAACAAATGGCCCAGACCCTTCAGGGATGACGGTGTGGGTCACTCCTCCAGGGAAAAAAGCCAACACCTGCAGAGCTGCTTGCTGAGGGTGGAGGAAATTCAGAATGGATAGTAGAAGAAGGTAGTTACAAATAGCAGGCAAAGCCACATGACCAGTTGCAGAAATGAGGATTATAACTGACAAGAGTGTTTCTGTCCAGTTTGGTTAAGAACATGCTTGTGCATATACACACATATGTTAAGCAGATATTTGTGCTTTGTTTCCTTTTAAAAACATGTAATTGAGATTAGTGTTAAGTGTTATAAATCTGTATCACCATATTTAGGTTATGAGATACTAAACTACTAAGCATTCCTCAAGGACCTTACCAATTTATCTAAGATTATAATATGTTTATGGTTGTACACAGTAAAGTTACATCACATTAGTTGGAATTATGACCTGGGGCTGGAAAGATTGCTTAGTGGTTAAGAGCACCGACTGCTCTTATGAAGGACCCAGGTTCGATTCGCAGCACCCACATGGTGGCTAAAAACCATCTTTAACTCCAGTTCTAGGGGAATCAGATGCCCTCTTCTGACCTCCATGGCATTGCATGACACAGGTGCACCAACCTACATGCAGACAGTACACTCAATACACATAAAAAATAATAAATAAAGGAATTATGACCTCACATTGTTTTTGTTTTTATGAAAATTAAGCATGACATAAGGAGATGCAATTGGGTGTCAAATTGACGGGGGTGGGAGGGCACTTGTGATGGCTAATGTTGGCTGTCAGCTTCACTGGAATTAACTAAAATGATAGAGACTCTATTGGATTATTTGAAGTCAGAAGACCCACCCTGAATGTGGGTGTTACTTTCTAATGGGCACCCCAGGGAAAACTCAGGGAGCTTTCACTTTTTGCCTGCTTGCACGCTTTCTTGTTGGTTAGTTCATCTTGCTGCTGTGGCATTCCTTCCCTCATAGTAGAACCTACTTCTACAGATTCCAAAGTAGATTGAAGGCTAGCAGATCTGCAGGAACCCTTCAGGCCCTCAGTGCCAGATTGGAACTGCTGGGACCTCCAGCCTCATGGACTGAGCAACTACCAGATTCTCAACCTCTCCAGAGTGGTGCAGCCATCGTTGGAGTACTCACACTCTATCCTGTCAGCTAATCTAAAAAATCCACACATATATTCATTTATAGTTCTGTTTCTTTTAGAGACCCCTGACTAATACAGACTGTATAATAAAAGAATTTTAAAAACAGACTAGATCAAGGACAATTTTATTAGAGCTTGACAGAAAAATAGGTCAGGCAAACTGTGAATTTTGGCAGCTTCCTGGAGAAGGGAGATAGAAAAGAGAAAGCTATGCCTTTTGTAAGCAGCCACATGATATTAGGTGTACAGGTTGCATTGTAGATGTGCCTCCTAGGATTGGGTATGTTTCAGATGTGTCTGACCAGTTGTGGGGTTCTGCAGTAGCCTCCTCCATTTGTTGCAAAGAGAAGCTTCTTTGATGAGTGGCATCTGTAATATGGTTGTCTGTAAATATAAGATTCCATACTTAGCATATGATAAGAAATTCCTTTTGACTACAAATGCAACACTGATAGGGCTTTTCTCTAGGATCTATATCCTCTCCATCCCTGTGCATTTGGCTGAGTTTACAGTGGCTCTTGTGAGTTCACTGCCATTGAGAGGGTGGAGAAAGAGGAACACTCCCTCGCTGCTAGTGGGAATGCAAACTAGTGCAGCCAAAATGGAAGGCAGTGTGTGGAACTCTCAAAGAAACTAGAATGATCTTAGCAAATGACCCACTCCTTGGCATATACCCAAAGCACCCATCATACGTAAAGATACCTGTACATCTATGTTTTTTGCTGCTCTCTTCACAAGAAGTCAATCAATGGAAACACAAATTATCAATGGATAATGAAAATGTGGTACATCTATACAATGGAGTACTACTCAGCAGTAAGAAAAGATGAAATTATGAAATTTGCAGGTAAATAGATGGAACTACAGAGTATTACACTAAGTGAAGTAACACAAAGGCAGAAAACCAAGCAACATGTGTTCTCTCTCATTTGTGGATTGTAGAATCAATCCCCTATATGTGAGTATATATCACCAGGAGCCAAGAAATTGAAAGGATACATGGAGGTAAAGAAAAAGAAAGAAGACTGCATCAAAGAACTGACTGAAACAGTGAATCTGGTGGGGTGGGGGGGTTGGGAGGGGGACGGGGGTCTAGATTCCTATTTGTAACAGAATCTTGTACAATAGATATATATATATATATGATATATAATATATATATATAGAGAAAACAATACATTTTTTTAAAAAATGAAGAAGAAAAAGAAAGAAACTGAAAGAGGGGGAGAGTAAGGAACAGATATCACTAGTGGGGAGGTGGGGAGGTGGGGAGGGTGGGGGTTTGGGGTTGGGAGAGGAGGAGGGGGGATCTACAGGGAGGTATGGTCAGAGGGGATCTCAGGTGAAGGGGAAAATGGGGATGATGGGGATGTTGGGGCGAGGGAAGGAGGAGGCAGGTGAGAAAGAAAGAAGGAATACTGGACTTTGGGTGGCTAGGGAACCTAGACCGTAGTGGGATGCTCCCCAAGACCTCATAAGAAATGCACTTACACTGAGCATTAGTGCATGGGTAGCACAACCTGGGGCTGAGTGGCAGGGAGCACACCGCCAGAGGACACGTCCCTTTGAATGGTTGGTGTGATTGATCCAATAGACTCAAAATAACACAGGCTATCACCAAAACTCTTGAATATCTACCAGAAAGAGAAAATAAGACCCTACTGTTCAGAACAAGACATGCTTCAGGGATAGGACTTAGTAAAGGAGCAGGAACTGACCTGGAAGCTTCCTATCTGAAGTTTAGCACTGTGAGTAGATAATGTACACACCGCTAAGGGAGAAATTCAATCAATGACACAACCCGGCCCTAAACCTTAAAAAACCTAATGACCTTCATGGAAAACTACCTCTATTAGAGCAGTATGGACACTGTTATCTGGGGGATAAGCAACGGCTCTCTAGATTCTATTCTTCTGACCAGGAAGAAGTAGGTTTCCTTTAATGGGTCTCAGCAGAGCCTGTACTCACAAACTCAATGGCTTCAAAGACATTCTCTTTGTAGCATTCTCCCCACAAACCTAAAATCATTTAGAAGGTAGGATGAAATTGGAGAACTGATAGGACTCATTTCTGCCAGATAAACTCTTATCAGAGAAGTGTCATTATGCAGAAGAGAGTAACTAACACAGAAACTCACAACTGGTCAACTAAATGTAGTGGTGTGCTCAGCTCTAAAGGAGACAGTGTATATAATGTTACCAGTAGGTGGTCACCAGACCAGGAGAAATCACCCACTTGGAAAATATAGCTTTCTCAGACCTTTTTGGTACATTCACAAACTGTCTTCTTTTTTCTTCTGCAATGTAAAAAGAACATTTAAATTTTCTTTTTTAAAAAGCTTACATTCCATAAATACCCTACAGACCAAAATTCTATTTTCATGGTTGATGCTTTCACTTATTTCTATTCAATAGATAAATTTTCTAATATTAGTTGCACATTAAATATTAAAATAATACTTTCATTAGAAAAAAATCTCTGTAAGCTGTCGATGTTTGACTGTGGAAGCTTATCTTTATTAAACTTGGTGGGGCTAGAGTGATGGCTCAGTGATTATGAGTACTTGTTTCTCTTGTAGAGATATGGAGTTCAATTCGTAGCATCTACATCTGATAGCTCATAACGACCTATAACTCCAGTTTCAGTGGATCTGATGCCATGTTCTGATGCCTCTACAAGTTCCCAAACACATATGGCATGGACACCAAGAGACATATATACACAAACAAAAATTTAAAAATCCTTTAAAAGTAAAAATAAATAACTATTAAATACATTAGCCATGATAATATCCCTTTATTCTTACTATCCTCAAAAATAACCTTGATGTTATAGTACATGTCTTTAAGCCCAGCACTTGGGAGGCAGAAGCAGGCAGATCTCTAGAGAGGTAGATGCCAGTCAGAGCTACAAAGTGAGACCTTATCTCAAAATTTAAAAAAAATAAAAACTACTAATAAAAATAAATTTAACCCTTAAAAGACTCAAAATGAGCATACCACCTGACCTAGCCATACCGCTCCTGGGTATATACCCACAAGACTCATCCTACCACAGAGATACATGTACAAGCATGTTTATTGCAGCTCTCTTCACAATAGCAAAGACCTGGAACCAACACAAGTGCCCCCAACTGATAAGTGGATAGAGAAAATGTGGTCCATCTGCATAATGGAGTTCTATGCAGAAGTAAAGAAAGATGACATCATGAACTTTGCAGGTAAATAGATGGAACTAGAAGATGTTAAGTGAAGAAACACACTCCCAGAAAAACAATGAATGGTATCCCTCATCTGTGGATGCTAGCATCCTAGTTGTAAGGCAAACTGAGCAATGTTAATGTTATATTCCTCATTATCTGAAAACAACTCTGCTCTTATATTGTGAACCCCTTAACAGGTTCTAGAATTAAGCTACCATTTATTTTCAGACCTAAGAATTTTTGGTATATGGGTGGAGAGTATGTATGCATATTTCAGAGTAATATAAGATCAAAAGAATGAGGAAAAAAAACTAGTTTGCCTTGACATTGTTTCTAACCACAGTACTTATTTTAAGGGAGTGTTTCTTAATATTTCTTATACAAGGCTGCTGGAGCTTTTGTCCAAGCATTTTCTAAAATATTATACAGTAGTTAAAAGTATCAGGCTGGTGTAACTTAGCCTTTCTGGATGCTTAGCAACCATACCTAATGTCCATACCAATTTGGCCTAGGGACTTAAGGGATAACGTTGTACCTTGCCCTCTGAGGTCAACTAAGTGCCAGGGGACTATGCATGGGTGCATCTCTTGAAATGTCCTACAAATGTGAGTCACCAGTCTTCCTGCGCAGGGAGGGCTTGGAGATCCACTAATGGGACTTCAGCCAGTGTCCAGTCTATAAACAAGAAGGTCTGCTCATGCTTCAAAAAGGGAAGCCTGGTCTAACAAGACCTGACTTTGTCCTCGAGTGGATAGAACTGGTAAATAAAAAGCCAAAAGAAGCCAGGGGCTTCCTCCCAAAAAAAAAAAAAAAAACCCTGAGTGACCCCTGAGGACCAGTTCCTCAACTGACCTAGAGAAAACAAAAACCTTGGTTAATCTAGGCTAACTGTGTGGCCTTAAACATCCAAAAGGAAAGTATAACCAGAAATAAATAATTGTTAAGGCCCAAGAAATTGTACTTCAGGTATAAAACTTGAGATCTTAGTAAAAAGACAAAAAGGGGGGGAAAAAGCACACTTGTTTTGCCTGTCTTACTGGCAAGTGCAGCTACCCTGTGGCTGCCACTGCTTTTGCCATCCTTCAAAGACATGAGACACAGCTTTTCAGCCTTCCAATATAGACTGAAGACTCATGTCTCTCCAAGAATCCTCCAAACCTTCAGTGCCAGATAGGGACTGCTGAGACATCCAGCTTGTGGACTGAGCTACTACTGGGGTTTCAGCCTCTTCAGAGTATAGACTGCCATTGTTGGACTACCCAGGCTGTATCACAGAAACCAGTACAGGAAGATCAAGACAGGATGTGGTGCTTACTGGACCTCATTTAGTGACCATGGAAAGGGAAAACCCCAGTGTGGAGCACAAGGGCAGGACTGATGTCAAGGAGGAGCCTTCAAACATGACATCTTTCAGCCTAATAAAGAAAAAAAAAAAGAAATCATAAGCTGAAGATGTTAAAACCTATGATATATGTGGCATGCATATGTGCATATTTTGGAGTGATGCAAATTGGAAGGAACAACAACAACAAAGACTGGGTTAAAGAACTGACTGAAACAGTGAACTTCTGCCTGAAATAGTAAACTTCTGCATCAAAAATTTTAAGAGACTGAGAAAAAGATGAAAAATATGTTTGGCAGAATTCATTAGCTCTGGTGGGGTGGGGGGGGCAAGGAAGGGGGTATGGGTCTAGATTTGATTGGAAATTTTGTATGAAATGCACAAAGCTTCAATAAATTTTAGCTTTGGAAAAAAAGGAAATTTAATGATTTAAAAAGTACAATATGCATAACTTCTTACCTTTCTATGTTTAGCTATAAAATATATTATAAGTGATCTGGGGGAGATAGCTTAGTTGGTTAAATATTTGCCTTGCAAACATGAGTTTACATAAAAGCTCCAGGCCAGCTGGGACTAAAGGAAGACCCTGTCTCAAAAAGACCAAAAAAAAATGTCCAGGGCCATCAAGATGGCTAAGTTGGTTAAGGCACTTGGCACCAACCCTGATGACCTAAGTTTAATCCCAAGACCCACGTCATGAAAAAACATAACTGACTCCAAGTTATTCTCTGATCTCCACATAGGTGCCATGGCACACACTTACACACACGCACACACACACACATGCACACACACACACACACACACACACACACACAAATAGTAAGTAAATGTACAAATAAAATTAACAAAAGCCATGGACTGTGGTGGTGTATGCTTATGATCTCAGTGCTGGGGCAATGAAGGCATGTGGTTCCTGGAGCTCACTGAGCTAACCAGCCTGACCTACTTGGTGAATTACAGATCAGTGAGAAATCTTATCTCAAACAGAAAACATAAGGTGGATGGTACCTAAAGAATGACACCCATTGTGCTCTTCTAGCTTTCACATGCATGTGCATACACATACACAGACACACAAAAACATGAACACGCATAAACTCACACACACACACACACACACACACACACACACACACATAGTGCTGCCCTTATGCACATGCACACAGGTGTGGAGTCGTACACTGGGGAGCAGAAACACACACAAGAAGTTTTGGGGGTTTTTTGGTCTTTTTACATCAGCATCTCCAGGTAGCTCTGGCTGTCCTGAACTCACTATGTAGACCAAGCTGGCCTTGGACTCACAGAGATCTGGCTGACTCTGCCTCCCAAGTGCCAGGATTAAAGGCATGTGCCACTACGCCCAGCCCTTGGAGAGTCACGTTTTTTAGGAGTGTGGCCACTGGTAGGTTGCTGCTCCCCAGTGGATGACTCCACACCTGTGTGCATCAATTTTGATCATAGATCACAGGTTCAACCAAGATCAATCAATGGGGACTATGTACAACATTCAGGAAATGCCTGATCAGAAATGCATAGTGACTTTGACTTTATCCTATCTACAGGGGTAGAACAGTCCCCCTGTGGCTCTTTATTCTCACCATTTTCATATTATCAAATGATTGTCTTTTCAACTCTTAAAACAAAATCAGAGGTATGAATCCTTTACTTCTGGTGGCAAAGAAAGTTTTTTATTCCTCCAGCAAAATATGCTTTTTTATCCCCTAATCTAAAGGAGCAAATCACCTCACTTTGTCACCAGTAGCTCTCCTCCATCCCATTACTCCTGAGCTATCAGCAGTTTTGGACTCAGCCTCGCAGCAGCTGCAGGTAGAAAATGAAGAAAGAAAAATAGGAAAGGGTTTACCACCATGATCACAGAAGGGATAAATATAGTGAATCACACCCAGCACATGGCTCACATTGCAGTGAAGAACTTGAAGGACCATCTATTTTCTAATCCTGCCTGGGAGACTTATTTAGCTCCTTTCTTTCAGTTTAGTCTAGTAGTGAATTATCCTATCACCTGGGCAATTTAGGTATCTACCCTGAGAGAATTAAGAGGCCATTTTATGTATAAGAGATGACGGCTTGTTGGGGCTGGAGAGATAGCCTAGCAGTTAAGAGCGGTTAAGAGGATCCGGGTTCGATCCCCAGCACCCACATGGCGGCTGACAACCGTCTGTAACTCCAATTCCAGGAGAACTCCAGTTCCAGGGGAATTCGACACCCTCTTCTGACCTCTGAGGCATTGCACGACATGGGTGCACAAACCTACATGCAGACAGTACATTCAAATAAATAAATAAATAAATAAATAAATAAACAAATAAATAAAATAGAGATGCAGGCTTGTCTCCCAAGTGTTGTCTTATTACTCCTGGTTTGTGCATAGTGCTCTACCCACAAAAGCAAAAGCTTTTTTGTCAGAACAAGATTAAAATACATTCTTTGAGAATTTTCCCCTAATGGCAATGGCACTTTAGCATCATATGTTTGTCCTTAGAAGTCAAAGCCTCTCACTTTTGTGAACTTTCTTCAAACAATAAGTTGCTTTTTACAGAAAAACACAAAGTTCCATCTGTAACTCAGTCCATATGTTTAAAATTACAGTGATTTTTCCAGTCTTGATATCTATTTTCTTCTTTAACCTAATATGTAAAATAGAACCACAAAATAAAAGGGAGCTAACAACAAAGTGGGATTACATTCTATTCATTCTTGGGATAGCTGGAAATGTTCATATTTTTAAAAAATTATTTGTTTTTATTTTATGAATATGAATGTTTTCCTGTATGTACGTAAGCACACTCATGAATGCAGTGCTCATGGAGGCTAGAGGAGGGTGTCAGATCCCCTGGAACTGAAGCTAAGGATGGTTGTTAGTCACTGTGTGGGTGCTGGGAACAGAACCCGGGTCTTCTATAAGAACAGCCAGTGCTCTTCTTAACTACATCTCTTAGCCATCTCTGCAGCCCCCAAAATTTTATATATTAGACATTCTCATTAACTCACTTTTTAACATTTTCATCATCTTAAATATTGGCTAGAAGAATAGAAATCTGTCTTTCTGTAGTCCAACATCTCTACTTAGATTTTAAGTAATTCCCGTTTCTAATCAGAGAGAAAATATGAGTCATTGTCAAAGTAGGTATCTGTATAATGTTTGCTGGGAGGAAAGGATAGGTTCTGAGGAATGCTGTTTATAAGAGGAAGATTTAAAGTGAAGTTTCCCTGGACAACACCAACACAAACACTCTCCTAATCTACAAAGAAGCATTAACCATAAGGTGAGAACTAGACCTTTCAGTAGTTAGTTCTTTCCCTTCTATTTCTGTAGCTTCTCTTTGGTGTACAATTTCTAGCCAAAAGAAAGAAATTTGTAATCACTATTAAGGACAAAATTCCTTCAATATTTCTGCTACAGTGGTAAGACATCCTACTGTCTGATCTTCATAGCGGTTGGGACCCTCACCACAGCACAAGCTCCCTGTTCCTGACTGCTCTCACCACCTAAAAAGATATTCTAACTGTTAAATTTTCATTCTTTCCCAGCTACCTCCCCTACATTCCTTATACTGTATAAGCAATTATCTTTGTTTTGTCTTATTAGTCAAAGTAAGACCTACCTTAGGCATAGCTCCAAAGGACAAGTTCCAGGGAAAAGCAATTCTTTGCTATTGCTTGAATCCTTACCGATTATTATCATGTTCTCTTCTCAAGGATGAACCCTCTAACAGAACAGTTAAGATGTTCCAGATAATGCTGGCCTCAAGCCATATAGTAGGCAATGCAATATAAAAGATAACTGCAAGGCATGAATTGAAAAATATCAGGAAAACTTTGAAATATAAAATGCATTTTCTTACTTCTTCATACAAAGGTTCTCTCTTAAAACATGAATATTTTAGGGGCTAGAGAGATGGCCTAGTGGTTAAGAGCGCTGACTGCTCTTGCAGAGGACCCGGGTTCGATCCCAGCACCCACATGGCAGCTGAGAACCATCTTTAACTCCAGTTCAAGGGGAATCCGACGCCCTCTTCTGACCTCCACAGCATTGCACAACACGGGTGCACAAACCTACATGCAGACAGTACATTCATACACATACAAAATAAATAAAATTTAAAAAATAAAAAAACATGAATTTTTATTACTTCTTTATTTTTTTTCATTTTTTAACAATAAGTAATAATTTATGAATACAAGCATCCTGCAAGTAAAACCAATTTGCAAGCAGTTGTGCCCAAACCCACACAGCCCAAGGGTCCCACCATCCAGCTGGGGGGACTTGTGTGTTCAATCAAGTTGATCAGATGAGTGTTCAGACTACATTGCTGTAGTTTCACCATTCACCCCAATCGCAGCCTTTACATTCTATCACACCCCCTCTTCTGCAGATTGTTCCCTAGGCTTAGAAAAGGGGCACAGGTGGTCGAGAAGCAAAACAGTCTACTTTCTCTGGAGCTGTTGTTTTGGACTCTGGTCAGTTCTAGCTGTTTCCTTTCATGGGCTGACAGTTTGTCCAGGAATAACCTTTCAATCCTACTAATGAAGCACAAGCAATTAGATATATAGGTATTTAAACAGTACTAATTGTTATGGTAGGTTACTTTGGTATAGACATAGATGTTAGGATGGTATGTTAATCCATGAATTACGTTTTTTCTGTAAAATATGACAGGGTCTTACTGTGGCTTATAACAACTTCTAACCACTAGAGGATGTAAGCTTGTGGCATCAGCCATGGGTTATTCCTCCAAGGAAAGAGCTAGTAGCCAATTAGATTTGGGATATACAGAGATGTGGCTGCCACTGCTGCACAGTATTTCCAGGCAGGTGAGGTGTATCTGGTGCTGACAGAGGAGTCTTGCTTGACTCAAGGATACCTATATTTGCTTTATTGGTTTAGTGGCCTTTGGTAACACTCTTTGGTATTCCAGAGACCAACTGTACACTTGCAAGTGCAGTCTCAATGCATCTTTCCTATCTTACATCAGGTCTTCGACAGCAGGGTCTTATTGCCTCTCTTGTAGGTATCCCAGTTTACAAGCAAGAAGTCTTTACCTTTTGGGGGTGCTTGGATCCCCTGGCCAACACCTCCTTGGTAGAGTAATCCATTGCTGATATCAGAGCTCTCCTGTATTAAAATATTTTGCTTAAGTGCATAGCTTAAAGAGAATTTAGTATTATATTTGGTTCTGAATAGAGAATAATCCTTTCACAGTTCCTATGTCTATTAGTCAATTAAAGAAGGCAGTTTTACCAGTTTAATAAGAGATTACCTCTATAACAGTTGGCTCCAATTTACAGTTAGAGAATGACCTCATCATCATCATATTTCTCCTTGTTCTATGGGGGGGGGAGGTAAGAAAGCCTCTCTTATTAAAACCTTGTGGCACCTAGAAGGTAAGTTTCATTAGGACTCATTATAAATAGTTGTTACAAGTAGGATCCACCGAGGGGTTTGATGTCTATAGCAACCTGAGGCTTTTCATCCTTTCAATGTTTGGATGGGCCAACCTTTCTGCTGGCACTTCCTGGTACATCCTATACAATGTAGAGCTGTATCTTTTCTTTCTCAGCCATTAAGTTGGTGACATTTTGACCTGTTGGAACATACAAATCTTTTCCCGTAGTTAGTTTTAAGATTTGAATTGCAAGGTTTTTGACAAAAAGTTTTCATATCTATCTGTATCCCCCTTTGTTTAATTTTTTTAATTTTATTTATTTCTGTATGTATATAAATGTACTGTCTGCATGCAGGTCTGTGCACCTGTGTCGTGCAATGCCGCGGAGGTCAGAAGAGGGTCTCAGATTCCCCTGGAACTGGAGTACTCCTGGAATTGGAGTTTCAGATGGTTCTTGGCCACCATGTGGGTGCTGAGGATCGAACCCGGGTCCTCTGTAAGAGCGGTTGGCGCTCTTAACCACTAGGCCATCTCTCCAGCCCTGTATCCCCCTTTTTTATTTCAGGTTTTTGTTTTTTTGACCCATGAGTCTCAAAAAGGCAGTTGTATTACACATACCTATAGACTGGAATCAAGGCGCAGATTTCATCAAATTCACCCATGCTGTTTTGGGTGACAGTATGTGGTTAACTTGGGAAGCAAACTTAATTTTTTAAGTTAAATCATCTACAGGTAAAAGAGAATGCTACAAGGTGATATTGTACAACAGAAAAATTATAAAGAACATTTGTATGTGCCAATCCCAAAGTTATTATTACACAGATTTTAAGTAAAACAAATGTGGACAATTTATATTTCCAATTAACTCAGTTGCATTACCGTTTTTTTTTTCAAAACCTTTAAACAAATGTTGTTTAATATACACATATTTACTTTTATTAAGTCCTAAAACACCATCTAACCTGTAGACAGAGTCTGGGCAAAATTGGATACTTGCTTGTTGAACTCACATCAATTAAATATGTATTAATTGAATATATACCCGTGTCCCTCTCCCGCCCCTCCCACCCTTCCCAATTCACCATTTCAGTCAGTTTTCTGATGCAGTCTTTCCGTCGTTGTTCTTTTAATATGCATCCCTCTCCACAAGAAATATTTATAACTGGGTTATTGGCGCTAGCATCCATATATGAGGGATACCATTCGTCATTTGTTTTTCTGGGACCGTGTTTCTTCACTTAATATAATATCTTCTAGCTCCATCCATTTACCTGCAAAGTTCATGATGTTGTTTTTCTTTACCACTGCATAGAACTCCATTTTGTACATGTACCACATTTCTCTATCCACTCATCAGTTGAGGAGCATATGGGTTGGTTCCAGCTTTTTGCTATTGTGAACAGAGCTGCAATAAATATAGCCATGCATGTATTTTTGCAATAAGACGAGTCTTGTGGGGATATGCCCAGGAGTGGTATGACTGCGTCAAATGGCAAGCTCATTTTGTGTCTTCTAAGGGTTCTCCACACTGCTTTCTGTAGTGGCTGTACAAGTTTACCTTCCCACCAGCAATGGATGAGTGTTCCCCTTTCCACACAACCTCTCCAGCACTTGATATCGTTTGTTTTCTTGATCCTGGCCAGTCTTATCAGAGTGAGATGATATCTTAAAATGATCTTAATTTGCATTTCCCTAATTATTAGTGATGTTAAACAGTTTTTAAGATGTTTCTCAGCCATAACTAGTTCCTCCTCTGTGAAGTCTCTATTCAGTTCTTTGCTCCATCTTTTAAGTGATTCATTTCTTTTCTTTCTTCTTTGTTTTTTGAGTAGCTTGTATACTCTGGAAATTAATTCTTTGTCAGATGTATCTGCAGTGTAGATTTCCTCCCACTCTGTGGGTTTTCTCTTCACTTCCTTTATTGTTTCTTTTGCTGTTCAGAAGCTCTTGAGTTTGAGCTCCCATTTATCAATTGTCGATCTTATTTCCTGTGCAGCTGCTGTCTAATTTAGGAAATTAAAGGAGTTCTAATTGGAAAAGAGGAAGTCAAGATATCCCTTTTTGCTAATGATATGATTGTATACCTAAGGGATGCTAAGAACTCCACCAGGAAACTCCTAGAAACAAGAGCTTCAGTAAAGTGGCAGGATACAAAATAAATCTAGAAAAATCAGTAGCCTTTCTTTACACCAACAAAAAGCAACTGAAGAAGGACTACAAGGAGAACTTCCCACCCACAATAGCTTCATAAACAATAAAAAACCTAGGAACAAACCTAACAAAAGATACCAAGGATCTCTACAACAAAAATTTTAAACCCCTGAAGAAGGAAATTGAGGAAGACATCAGAAGATGGACAAATCTCCCATGCTCATGGATAAGGAAAATAAATATAGTAAAAATGTCCATCCTACCCAAACTCATATACATATTTAATGCAATCCCAATCAAAATCCCCAAGAGCTTTTTCACAGGCTTGGAAAAAATCCTCAACTTTATTTGGAAAAACAAAAGACACTGAATAGCCAAAGCAACCCTGAGTGAAAAGAGCCATACAGGGGGGGATAGCTCTACCAGACATCAAACTATACTACAGGGCTATAGTCATAAAAACAGCCTGGTACTGGCACAAAAACAGACCAGTAGAACAATGGAATAAAACTGAAGATCCAAACCTGAGCTCATACAATTTCAGCCACCTCATATTTGACAAGGGGGCCAAGAAGACACAATGGAAGAAAGACAGCATCTTCAGCAAGTGGTGTTGGCAAAACTGGATCACCACTTGTAGAAGAATGAAATTAAACCCCTACCTCTCACCTTGTACAAAGGTCAACTCCAGATGGACCAAAGACCTCAACGTGAAACCCCAAACTCTGGAGGTGATAGAAGAGAAGCTTGGCAGCAGACTACAAGACATAGGTGTAGGAAAAGACTTCCTAAATCAGACAGCAGCTGCACAAGAAATAAGATCGACAATTGACAAATGGGACCTCATTAAACTCAAAAGCTTCTGTACATCAAAGGAAGCAATAAAGGAAGTGAGGAGAAGACCCACAGAGTGGGAGGAAACCTTCACAGCAGATACATCTGACAAAGCATTAATTTCCAGAGTATACAAGCTACTCAAAAAACAAAGAAGAAAGAAAACAAATGAATCATTCAAAAGATGGAGCAAAGATCTGAATAGAGACTTCACAGAGGAGGAGTTAGAGATGGCCGAGAAACATCTTAAGAAGTGTTCAACATCTCTGATAATTAAGGAAATGCAAATTAAAACCACTCTGAGATATCACCTTACTCCAATAAGACTGGCTAGGATCAGGAACATGAATGATACCAAGTGCTGGAGANTCAGTAAGTGGTGTTGGCAAAACTGGATCACCACTTGCAGAAGAATGAAATTAAACCCCTACCTCTCACCCTGTACAAAAGTCAATCCCAGATGGATCAAAGACCTCAACATGAAACCCAAAACTCTGGAGGTGATAGAAGAGAAACTTGGCAGCAGACTACAAGACATAGGTGGAGGAAAAACATGAATACTTTTTAAAAGGTGTGTTACCAATGAAATTTTTTATCTTCATCAAATTCATATGAGAACAAAATCTTAATCCTCAGTTTGATATTTCTAGCTTGGCAGTTGGGAGGTGAGCTGGTCATGAAAATGAAGCCTTCTTGATAAAGTGGGGGCCGGGGGTGGGCATGGATTCTTCTACCCCCTAGAAGTTCTCTGTAAGTCCTTGTCATGAAGCTCCTATGAGAAGTTCCCATTCTGGATGTCTGCTTTTCTCCCAGATGTGCAAGAGCTTGTCTCTCTGACATCCTTTCCTGTAAACAGCTTTATAAAACTCTTTTTTCTTAAAAGAATTACTTAAGGGGCTTGAGAGATGGACCCAGATTCAATTCACAGCACCTACCTGGTGGATAACAACCATAACTACAGTTCCAGGGCATCCAATGCCCCCTTCCAGCCTCCATGGCCATTGTATACAATAGTGCTCTTACATGCAGGCAAAACACTCATACACATAAGATAAAAATAAATTTAAAGTGTTAAAATATTTACTTGACCTGTACCTGGCAAGCAGACACACAGTGCCTGCACCTGGGGTGCACGGGGCTCCTTGGACACATGGCTCAGGATGCAGGGCCTGGTGACAGGCACAGCCAAGCAGTGGTTGTACCACCCTACTGTTCCATATTCCTCCTGGTGCATCTATCTTGCCAGGAGCTGGGTTTGTGAGCAGCTACTGCACAGCACACCCTTGGTTGGCCAGCCATCATCATCATCATCATCATCATCATCATCATCATCATCATCTTCATCGAGGTGACCAGCTGGGTGCCAGCAAGAAAAGACTTGGAAATTAAGAAAATGGCTAAAGAGTCAAGATGGCTGCAGTGGCAGCTCTCAGAAAAACACAAGTCCTGAAAGACTGCTCCCCTGGCTACAGTTACCAAAAAGAGTCAACCATGAGCATGGGAGGTCTTTCCATCTTTCTATGTCATTTTCTTTTTTTTATGTCATTTTCATTCTCCTTTTTCAGGGGTTTAAAATTTTTGTTGTAGAGGTCTTTTGGTATCTTTGGATAGGTTTGTTCCCAGGTATTTTATTATTTTTGAGGCTATCGTGAGTGGGAAGGTCTTATATTCCTTCACCACTTGTTTATTGTTGGTGTAAAGAAAGGCTACTGATTTTTCTAGGATAATTTTGTAGCCCACCACTTTACTAAAACTCTTAATCATTTCTAGAAGTTTTCTGGTGGAGTTTTTAGCATCCCTTAGATAAACTATCATATCATCTGCAAAAAGGGATAGCTTAACTTCTTCTTTTCCGATTAGTACTCCTTTAATTTTCTTCTCTTGTCTTATTGCCCTAGCAAGTGCTTCAAGCACTATGTTGAAGAGGCGTGACGATAAGGGGCAGCCTTGCCAGGTTCCCACCTTTAAGGGAAATGGTTCCAATTTTTCTCCATTTAGGATGATGTTGGCAGTGGGTTTGCTATATATGGCCTTGATCATGTTGAGGAATGTTCCCTTTAGTCCAATTCCCTCTAGGCTACAGGGAGGCCCTGTCAAAAAAAAATTTTTTTTTAAGTCAAAGGCTATCCATGCGTGATTAATTACCTAAAGTGTATGGTCATTGAACGACCCGGGAGCACAGACCTGCATGCAGACAGTACATTCATACACATACAAAAATAAATAAAATTTAAAAAAAAAGAAAATTCTGCTCTCACTCCAATAAGACTGGCTAGGATCAAGAAAACAAATCATGCCAAGTGCTGGAGAGGTTGTGGGGAAAGGGGAACACTCATCCACTACTGGTAGGAATGTAAACTCATACAGCCACTACAGAAAGCAGTGTGGATAAAACCCCTGGAAGACTCAAAATGAGCTTGCCACCTGACCCAGTCATACCATCCCTGAGAATATAACCACAAGACTCATCCTACCAAAGAGATACATGCACAGCCATGTTTATTGCAGCTCTCTTCACAATAGCGAAGAGCTGGAACCAACCCCTCAACTGACGAGTGGATAGAGAAAATGTGGTACATCTACACAATGGAGTTCTATGCAGTGGTAAAGAAAGATGACATCATGAACTTTGCTGGTAAATGGATGGAGCTAGAAGATATGCTAAGTGAAGTAACACAGTCCCAGAAAAACAAATGACACAATGGTATCCCTCATCTGTGGATGCTAGTGCCAATTACCTAGTTTTATGGCAAACCAAGCAATGTTAATATGATCTGAAAATGACTGTGCTCTTATATTGTAAATCCCTTAAATAAATAAATAAAATTTTTAAGAAAAGAAAATCCTGCAAATAGTCTACTTAGAAAACATGTAGGAAGCAAAGACAAAAGAGAACTCAGCTAGCAATGCACATCAGAGGCATGTGACATGATGTGATAAATCAAAAACACAAATTTGCAAATAATTTATTTCATACTGTAATTAGAAATGCATGTAATGCACAAGTTTCTTTCAAGCTCAAACCAGACAAAATCCCAGTGTGGAAATGGGAAGTGGGTAAGAAACCCCAACACAGCCTAAGAAAATTTTGGCAACCAATGTCTGCTGGGAAGGGGAGAAACAGTAACTGGACCAGGCTCCAGTGATAACCCACACTGAAGGACACTTTGGGGACACAAATTAGACTCCATAGGCCTTATTATATATAGATATATTCTATAATAGAATATATACAAAATATAGAATAGAATACACTAAATTCAGTGGGGGGAAATAAGGGGAGGTATAGATAGTGAAGGAGACCCTAAATATCATCAAATTATATTGTAGGAAAATTGAAGAAAATTTATAAAAAATGCATGTCAGATCCCCTGGGTATCTAGAAGCATAAGTCCCATATGAAATACAGCACATTCCAGGCAGAAGTCTACGTTGTCCCAGGACTTCTGACAACTTTTAAAATTCACATGAAAATTTATTTAACATTTGTGACTATTTTTGGCTAATTAACCTGTTATATCACCTGAATTACTTTATTTCTGTTCAGTGCAATAAAT
This sequence comes from Rhizomys pruinosus, assembly GCA_009823505.1. Lineage (NCBI taxonomy): Eukaryota > Metazoa > Chordata > Mammalia > Rodentia > Spalacidae > Rhizomys > Rhizomys pruinosus. The sequence continues at coordinate 164,275 of VZQC01001461.1, forward strand.
ATAGACAGCTTAGTTCTCTCTAGAAAATTCAAGACTACTTCACAGAGTGATTAAAGGATAATATATAGAAAATATATTTTAGCTAAGTTCAAAGCATAATCATAAATAGTATTAATTTTCACATTTCCAAATGCTGACTAATGAAATATAGCCAGAGAAATAAAATAAGTTTGAAATAATGGAAATAAAATATATTGTGAACAAGTGTTAGAAATTTCCAATGTTGGTCAGTCATGGTGGTTCACGCCTTTAATCCTAGCACTCAGAAGGCAGAGACAGATGGATTTCTGTGGGTTCAAGGCCACCATGGTCTACATAGTGAGTTACAGGACAGCTGGGGCTATAGTGAGTTACAGACAGCTGTCTCAAAATGACAAATAAAAAAGAGAAGAGAAGAGAAGAGAAGAGAAGAGAAGAGAAGAGAAGAGAAGAGAAGAGAAGAGAAGAGAAGAGGAGAAAAGAAAAGAGAAAAGGGAATTGGCCTTCCTGTCTCAATTCAAATATCTAGCAAATGTGTATTAAGTAGTACTGTCTATGTTGATCAATGTCATCCTAAGCAGAAAACACATTTGAAGAAAAATGTTTTAAGCTCATACAACTTTTTTAAGGCATTAATGTTTTTGAACCATTTTAAAGTATTTGTCTTGGGGCTGGAGAGATAGCCTAGCAGTTAAGAGCACCGACTGCTCTTGCAGAGGACCCAGGTTCAATCCCCAGCACCCACATGGCAGCTAAGAACCTTCTGTAACTCCAATTCCAGGAGAACTCCAGTTCCAGGGGAATCCGAGACCCTCTTCTGACCTCCGCGGCATTGCACGACACGGGTGCACAAACCTACATGCAGACAGTACATTCATACACATACAGAAATAAATAAATTTAAAAATAATAATAATAATAAAGTATTTGTCTTAAGTATGCCATGAAATTCATTTTATTTAAGTGCTACTTAGTTTTTAAAGTAATGGTTGTGAGATGTTCATGATAAGAAGAACCTACAAGTTTTTAAATCCTTTGCATTGAGCCTGGAAAGTATAATAGAGAGGAGGTAGAGGGTAATGTTTATATCACTCAAAACAGAGCTGCAGCTGTTTTACATCAAAGGAAAGATTTTAAGACTGCAAAAATACTGAGTTCCAAATGCCTACAAAGAGGCTCTTGGTCCGCTGAAAAGGAACATCTACCTTCTTCAGAATTTAGTTTTAAAGTCATTTACTTGTTAAAGTTGTAATGTGCTCATAATCAAATGTTTCAATCCCCAAAGATAAGACTTTCTGCCTTAAAATTTTCCAAATTCTAAAACCTCCATCAACTGAGCAGCTGGATAGGATTAAGAATGTAAATAGGCTCAAGAGACTGATTCCATTTCCAAGCCCTGTGTTTATGAATCACCTATCCAGAGACATAATTCTATTGGAAACAGAATTTCCTTCTAAAGCAACAAATAAACTCGCAGGAACACTGCGGCCAGATGCCACGTCTTTACTCCCACTGCTCAGATGCATAAGCCCAGGCCCTGCTGTCTTTGCTTTAAGATATTTGTAACGTTGATGTGTGATCAAGAAACAGGAGTTTGTCTGATTTTCATTTTCTTGGAAAATATTAACACTGCCTCTCCAGTAATTACAACTTAAACTCCAGATCTTGTTATGGCAGAAGAAAGATCTTTTACAGAGGATGGCAGGATGTTTGATGGTAAAATAGAATGCATTACTTAAGGCTGCTCAAACCAAGACTAGAGTGACTGGCTGTTTACCTGACCAGCATTGATCCAGGTATGTGTGTTTGGTGTACAGACAAATAGAGAATTCACTCTAGAGCTACAGGGAGACCCTGTCTCAAAAAGACCAAAAAAAAAAATTTCACTGTAATCTGAGGTTGTAAAGAAACTGAGCTGAGCTATTTAACTACTTATGTAGCACAAGACAACCATTTCATGTCAGAAAGCCATTATTCCTCCTAAGAGGACAATGGTAAGCGAACATAAACCTAAGTCAAAATAAGTTACCTGAAACCAGAGGTTCTGGCCAAAGCTGAAGATAAAGCAAGTTACGTCAAACTCCCAGACATACCAAAACGTACATAAGCTATTATGCCTGCCCACAGGCTCAGTTTTTTCTTTTTTGCCTCTCAGATAGTGATATCAAGAAATTAGTATTAATATCTAAAAAGTAGTATTGAAATATAAAAGGAATGCTGCTTTCAAATCACACTTAAAAATTACAACTATTAATTATTAATACTACTTTGCATAGCAAATGACATGAATCATAAAAAATAAAAGCTACCCAAAGACTAAAACTTGGCAACTACAGTGGCCTTTAATGGTCATACTTTAAATTGAAATATAATAAGAATTGAAATAACATGATTCACTTGTAGTTCTTTATCTTTTTATCACTGCCCTTACTGTGTATCATCTCTTGAGACATGGGGTGGAAGCCATGCAGTATGTAATCACAATCTCCATGTTTCCATTGACCTCTTACAGAACAGAACCACACCTGAGCATGTGACAAAAGTAATTCATGTAAATCACAACACAAGTAACCCTCACTGTCCTGAGTATCCAGGCATATTTGTGAGTCAGCCCAGTGTTTGACAAAGTGAACTATATATGAACTATATTAACTTAATTAGTCCTCTTAACTTTAGTTACAGAAACCTAATTCGTATAATATAAATAATATATAAATAATAAAGCAAAGTAGAAAGCTGAGGGACCACAATCCAAACACTTAACAGTCACTTTTCATAACTACACTCATTTTCCTGAAAATCAGCTTCAATCGTTTGCCTTATCTGAAGTTGTATATGTAAAACTCTTACCTCACAGCACCTGTTTTTACTCACAGTTACACTTTCTTCTGTTTCTTTTCTGAAACTTACTACTATGGTTTTGCTTCATGAAAAAAATTATGCTAACAAAATGACACTAGATAGATTCTGCTCATAGTATAAATTCCCTTAAATTTTATTGATTTTTATTAAGCCACTCTCATTACTAGGCCATGCACTCTCATCAATCAGAAATATAAATCTAACTGTCCAATTATAATGGTTCTACAGTATTCTTCAAAGGACTAATGAAGCAAGGAGGTCATTGTGACTTAAGTAATACTATGTCTGGGAAGTCATAAATATGAGAGTTAAATTCCTACTTTTGATAGGAAAGGAAGTAGGAAAACAATAACTGCAAAATTCAGATTTAAACTTCCACTTAATTCCTTTAAACTATCCCCTTAATGTTAAAATACGTCATTATTTTCATGGAAAAGTAAAACACAAGCTTTAAAACACTTTTACAGGACTGAGTGTGGCAAGATAACTTAATTAACCAATTATTTTTTTCAAGTGGCTTCTATAAATTAAATTACTGAAGCTATATTCATTATTTATTAAATCATTCAAGCAGACCTAAAGAATTTCACAATACCTTCCCATCTACTTGCAAACCATAGTTTGACGGAAATTTTTAAATAGAAAGTAAGAGTGCTTAGAGTATGTTTGTTTGTTTTATAATTATAATTCATGCAGAAAAAAAACAAAAAGTGAGTTCAACATCAGGCATTAAGTAAAACGGAGCAATATGAATGCTTCTTTCTTAACTTAGAAACATACTGTATTCTGAGAAAAACAAGATCTATAAAATATTCTAAGACAGGCTTCTAACAACATTTTAAAGATATGTAGATTCCAAAAAATAATTTATTTCTCTTCCACGTATCCAAGATTTTAATGTCACAACCAAAAGATATGTGATTTGAAAATAAACAGATGCCAAGTGAAAAATAGGAAAACTTGGCTTATTTTAATAAAATAAAGAAAATCAACTCAGTCAGTTATTCTCTAAGTCTGACCAGTTGTGGAACTTTGTAATAGTCTCTACGTGTTGAAAAAAGAAGCTTCTTTGATGAGTAATGATAGGTACACTTGTCTATAGATATAAGGAAATGAATTTAGAATATAGTAGGAAATGTCGTTGGTCTAGGGAAGTGACAGAAGTAAGTTTTTCTCTAGAGTCTATGATCTCTTCAGCTAAGTGTACTTGGCTATGTTTATAGTACCACAAATGATTTCCCTCCCACTGAGTAAGACCAAAGTCCAATTAGACAGCTGTTGATTACCCCAAGATAAAAATGTCATTATAGAAATATTTTGCTGGGCCAGTCATTATTATGGTTCCTACATTTTACACCTGGGTGGGATCATTGATTAGTTTTCTCCCTTGGCAGCTTACATAGGATCTTCTGATACTATGAGAGCTAGTCTTCAAGGAAAAGGCTTCCAGTTCAGTTCTAGTTCAATTGCTCCAAGTCCTGGGTCCAAAGATGGTAGTGTTTTCAGCAATAAGGTCTTACTTTCAGGTTCTGGGAGGTAATCAAGGACTATGGCAATATCCTGTATTATTTTGGGCAGGAGTTGGGGGAATTAGGAAGGGTTGGTGGAGGACTTAGAAGGATGGCAATACTGCAATGAAAAAATTCATGTGAATTTTAAATTTCTCAAAATTAAAAAATAATAAATTTAAATAAAATAAAACTAAATTTAATTTTAAACCACTATGTATTTAAATCCAGAGAGAAGATTTCTATCAGGATTCTAAAATCTAGGTAAATTAAGACAGAATTTATTTTTTAACATTATGAACTTGGCTTTACTTTGTAAGGAAAGTACTACATAGGTAGTTCAAGTATTCTTTAGTTATGGTCAATATATACTAACACTACAATTTGTCATCAAATTGAGCCTATAGAAAGGCCAAGTTGCCAGTTAACCACTGACCCAGCACTATCATCACGCACTTGCCAACATTTTTCACTATAGCTCTTTTTCTAAATCTAGGAGCCAAACATGGACTTGAATAATTAGCCATAAAAACACATTCAGTGAATTTTTTTAATGTGTATGTAACAAAGCAGTCACTTCTCATCCTAACTAAGATCAAGTGTAGAACAAAGCAAAAATTCTATAAGTATACATGGAATTGTCTAAATTTTTAGTCAGCTCAAATATTTTATATAAGCAACTATAAAGTAACTCACTAATGTTAAGCATATCTAAATATTCACTCTGTGGAGAAAAGTCCTATATTATCATCCTGAAATAGTATAAATCGAAGTACTTTAAAGAAAATTTTACACCCATCTTTCCAAATCTTTCTGCATGACTAAGTCTGTGTCATCCTGTCTTTCTGCTCTCATCCCCTTCTCTCCCCACCCCCTTGTGGATCCGCAGGAATCCCAGATCAGAGCTTTGTTTTTGTTCCATATACTGCGGCTCATTCATTCCATTCCCCCACCTGGGAAATATGCTAGCCATTCGATGCCTCAGGCAACACTGCTCCATTTTTTTTTCAATGTCCAACTGCAGCATCACCTTCTCTATTGATTCTTCTTAATGTATCAGAGTTATGGATTGGCTGTTGGGTATTTTAATTATGGTTTCATGTATATGCATACTTAAATTATACTGAATGTTCTTAAGAATGAGAGGTAGGTGTGTGTGTGTGTGTGTGTGTGTGTGTGTGTGTGTTTTCAGTACTAAGGATTGAACCTAGGGCCTCCACTACCACTGAGTGGTTTTTTTTTTTTATTTGTGGACAGAATTTCAGTTAGTTTTCCCAATTGGTGTTAAACTCACACTGTAACTTGTAGGCTTTGAACTTGTGATCCACCTACTTCAGTCAACAGCATAATATACGGGACACACATCTCAACAAGTATCTTTTTTAAAAGAGGAAGAAGAGGAAAATAAGAGAAAAGAAGCCAGATCTAGTGGCTCATGTCTCTCAATATAATTTTTTTTGGATTTTTAGTATAATCTTAGCTGCTCAGGAGGCTGAGGCTAGCAGATCCTGAAGCAGGCAGATCACAAATTCTAGGCCTGCCTAGATACCAGAATGAGTTCAAGACTAGCCTAGTCAATTTAGTGAGATGTTGTCTCAAAATAAAGAGTAAAAAGAGGGCTGGGGCTATAGCTCAGTGGTAGAGTTCTTATCTAGATACATGTCAATATTCAGTACTGCTAGATATTATTTCCAGTAACTTCGCTATTTTGGAAGGTTATTAGAAGTTCAGACACTACAAGACTCTCAAAATATTACAATTACCAATTTAATATTTGCAAGTATAGCACTTAAGAAGTTATGTACACATTGCATAAACATTTATTACAGCTAATCATTGGGAACTAGAAATTCAGAATTATTACTTAACTAATAAGATCAATAAGAGCTAGTCTGGGTTTTAGTAAAGCTTGTATTATTAGAGTTAACAATTTTCTAAATAACTAGACAAAACTTAAAATTTTATAGAGAAAAGAAAAATCATACTGATATTAAAGATTCCAACATTTATTTGGGGCAACTGTTTCCCAGGAATGAATTGCTTCACACTAATGAGGTCAAAGACACTGAATGGTTCTCCAGGGGCCCTTTCTATTCAAAAGGGCTTTCAAAAATAAAGTAGGAGTAGAGGAAGAGGCTGGGGAATGATTCCTTCCTGAACCAATGCATTCTCAGAGCACTAACATCTGTTTCAGTTTACATACTTTAAGTATGACTTTACACATGGAAATTAAACTTAGGCATCATGCCGAAAAAGAAGCCTGTCTGCAAAAGAACTATGTGTACTGTCTACAGCTGGAATCTGTATAGGTCCACATCCTACAGGGCGTGATATCCTGTGAGCCACCAGCGACCCACTCTCAAAACCTAACTGCCACATGATATCATCCTAACATACATGAAACATTTATAGTAGAGAAAGAAGAAGCAACAAAGGACAGAAATCTGGTCACAAATACAATAAGGAGGCGCTCTAGAATTTAAGATGCACGAGATGTTTTTCTCTAGAAAGGTAATTAAAACTCCAAAAACTCAAAGGTCTTTATGCATTTCTTTAGCCTGGGAAATGCCCATTTTATAGCACTCCATCTGGCTTCTTAATTAATTTGCTAGACATTTACAACTTGCTAATAGGATAATTTGTTACTGACCTTTGTGCAAAAACCTGCAGAACAGCAACGTGCCTTTGCTGCCACCATGTGGTAGTTCTGTGCTTTTGCAATTGTCGTTCAAGTTTTATTTTAATGTTTTTATTGAAGATTTGTGCATTTTGTACATCATTTCTCAGTCGAATTTAGACTCATTTCCCTTTCCATGCCCCCCATCACACCCGAGTTCATGCATTCTGCCATATATGTCTTGTATCTTTTTCTGAGTCTTTTTAAGGTTTTTCAAAGCAGAGGATTACTGTTTTGGGGAGAACTGTTTCAGTCAGTTCTTTGTCCCAGTTTTTTTGTTGTTGTTGTTATTCCCTCCTATTTGAATTGCTTCAACATATACACATATATATGTCACACCTATACTAAAATTATATCATCTGAAAATAAGCTGTATATTATTTCCAAATCATATTTCATGATTCACATTTTTTCTTTTTAATTTTATATTCCTCTAAAATATGCATACATACCCTCCACCCATACACCAAGATTACAAAGTCTGAAAATAAATGATAGGTTAATTCCAGAGCCTGTTAAGGGATTCACGTTATAAAAGCACAGTTGCTTTCAGATAAAGAGGAATATAACATTAACATTGCTCAGTTTGCCGTACAACTAGGTACTTTGTGCTAGCATCCACAAATGAGGGATACCATTTGTCATTTGTTCTTCTGGGACCGTGTTACTTCACTTAGCATAATATCTTCTAGTTCCTTCCATTTACCTGCAAAGTTCATGATGTCATCTTTCTTTACCGCTGCATAGAACTCCATTATGTAGATGTACTACATTTTCTTTATCCACACACCTGTTGAGGGGCACTTGGGTTGGCTCCAGCTCTTCGCTATTGTGAAGAGAGCTGCAATAAACATGGCTGTGCATGTATCTCTGATGTCGGATGATCTTGTGGTTATATATCAAGGAGTGGTATGACTGAGTAGGCTCATTTTGAGTCTTTTAAGGGTTCTCTACACTTTCCATAGTGGTTGTACGAGTTTACATTCCCACCAGCAGTGTTTCCCTTTCCCCACAACCTCTCCAGCATTTGGTATCATTTATTTTCTTGATCATAGCCATAGTCTTAATCAGAGTGAGATGATATCTTAAAGTGGTTTTAATTTGCATTTCCTTAATAATTAGTAATGTTGAAAACTTTTTAAGGTTTTTTTCAGCCATCTTTATTTCCTCACTTGTGAAGTCTCTGTTCAGCTCTTTACTTCATCTTTTGAGTGAGTCGTTTGTTTTGTTTTGTTTTTTTCTTCTTTGTTTTTTGACTGGTTTATATATTCTGAAAGTTAATGCTCTGTCAGATGTATCAGCAGTGAAGGTTTCCTCCCACTCTGTAGGTTTTCTCTTCACTTCCTTGATTGTTTCTTTTGCTGTACAGAAGCTTTTTAATTTAATTAGGTCCCACTCATCAGTTGTTCACCTTATTTCCTGTGCAGCTGCTGTCTGATTTAGAAAATCTTCTCCTATGCCCATATCTTGTAGGTTGCTGCCAACATTTTCTTCTATCGCCTTCAGAATTTCAGGTATCACATTGAGGTCTTTGATCCATTTGGAGTTTATTTTTGTACAGGGAGAGAGGTAAGGGTTTAATTTTATTCTTCTACAAGTGGTGATCCAGTTTTGCCAACACCATTTGCTGAAGATACTGTCTTTCCTCCGTTAAGCCTTCTTGGCCCCTTTATCAAATATGAGATGGCTGAAATTTTATGTGCTCAAGTTTGGATCTTCAAATTTGTTCCACAGGTCTTTGTTTGTGCCAATACCAGGCTTTATTTATGACTATAGCTCTGAAGTCTGGTATAAAGATCCCCCCTGTATTGCTCTTTTCAATCAGGGTTGCTTTGGCTATTCAGGGTCTTTTTATTTCCATATAAATTTAAGGATTTTTTTCCAAGTCTGTGAGGAAACTCATGGGGATTTTAATTGGGATTGCATTGAATCTGCATATTAATTTGGGTAGAATGGACATTTTTACTATATTAATTTTTTCCAACCCATAAGCATGGGAGGTCTGTAGTTCAAGTTTAAATACTTGCTTCATGTTCTGTTCTTAAATTATTACTATCACCTCAGATATCAGGTATCAGATAGAAAAGGGTTGTTAAGGACTTGAAGAACATGTATCTGATCATGGCTAATTTATACACAATATAACCATTAATAATCAACAGGACAAGAGCAACATATTATCTTGCCTTCAAAACCATGTATGCTTTAAGGTCAAAGCATAAGTATTAGTGTGCAGCAGTTCAAGAATTTTATAAAATTGGACAGCGATCAGTGGTCAAGAAAATTTTAAATGTTATGAGTTGAAAAATAAGAAAGTGCATGAGAATATAGACAGAAAAGAATGGAGAAGTTGTGTACCTACTGGAAAAAGTTTATGAACATACTGAATGAAAAGAAGAATGCATTTCAGGTTGAGGTAATGTTAATTATAGGTATGCATCTAGAATCATCATAGAAGTTTATTAGAGCAATAAAAAGAAAAGAGATTAGAAAGATAAATTGGGACAATTTATGACAGGCCTTTATTCCCAGGCCTAGAGGCCTTAATAAAGTTTATTACCCTGGTCCTGGAAAATCATGGAGTCAACACATGCATCCATCCCATGGGAGAAATAATCCTGCTGCCATGTATCTATGTGTTTATATGAAAATGAGTTATCTCCAAGACTGAAAAAAATTATACGATATGTCAGATCTTCTAATCCTTCTCTCTGAGCAAGGAATTTAAAGATACAGAGCCCTGAGATCAAAGTTACTCAGCAAACAACCAGCAAATCTCCAGGAGAAAAATCAAATAAATATTTAAAAAGATGATAGTGGGTTCAAGGAAATGAGGGACCTTCCTTCAGGAAGAAAGCAGTTCCCCTAGGCTTTTCTGTTCTGAAGATAGTATGTATGTTCAGAAAATAAGTACTTTACAAAGAGAAAAGAAGAAACTCATTCTTTTAAGGCCCTTTCAGAGCAAGCCATAATTTATTCTGTCAAGGAGCACAGCATTAGGCCAAGAACTGAAGAGCCAAGACAGATGCAAGGTGAAGAGTCTCAGAGGCCCAAGCAAACATGAAAACCCAGCAGTGGCTCTACTTGCTCAAAATGATCAGCTTTTTTAACAGAAAGTTAAAATGGGCCACATACATTGTATTGGATGTCATGTTGGGGGTTTTTTATGGAGTTACAGAGCACCACAAAGAACAAAGGATCTGCAGAGTGAGGCTCAAATAATAGCTTCTCAGTCTCACACACATGTGGAATCATGGGAGAAATTTACACAGCCTTCTTGAGAGAAAATAGTAACTTTTTAAAAAAAGAAAAGTAAAATTTATACTGTAATTGAAAGCATTGTCCTAATTGTAATATAGTAGGCACATATGTTAGTAGTCACTACAAAAGCAGCACTTGACATTAATATCCCTAATAGCACTGATTCCTCCAACTTCCAAACTGCTTCCTGCCATCTTAAAGATGTCTTGGAAATTTTCTTTCCAAGCCTTTTGTCCCCAAGGGGGCACTTCGTATCCAAAAGACGTAGTGATATTAAACAGCAAACTCTTTCTGTAACATTTTATTGAGCTTTTGTACATTTTGTATAACAGTTCTTAATCAAATTTAGACTCCCTTCCCCATCCATGCCTCCATACCCTCCCATGGGGTCTCATGGATTCTGCCACACATGTTACCCAAATGTCCTTCGTTGCAAGTGCATCCACTGGTCTCTATTATTTAGAGCTTATTTAGAGATCTTAAGGAAGGTCTACTCTCCTTCACCCATCCATAATCAATTTCCAATAGTTTTCAGGCTACGGCTGGCCCACCCCCCATTTCCCTCACACTACTCTGTGCCTTTGTCTAATTCCGTCAACATGGATCTTGTGCTTGATGCCACCATTGCTACAGGTTTACATAAGCAAGCTTCCAGGGGCCTGAATGCGTGTTTCTGTATGTTCATGGACCGACCCTTGCTCTTACAATCTTTCCAGCTCCTCTTCCACAATGGTCCCTGAACTGTGAGTAAGTGAGGCTTAATATAAGAGTCCTATTCAGGGTCCCACACTCTGCAGCCACCATTCTCTAAAACTTGACCAGTTGTGACCTTCTGTGTGCATCATACTCTGCTATATAAGAAGCTTCACTGGTGAGACTTGAGAGATGCACTAGTATCTCTCCACTCCCTGTTCCACTGTGTTCCATGAGCCTTAGGTGTAGAGGTTCCACTGTAGCTATGTCACCTAGGGGTGAACAACACTCAGATGTATATTCTCTACTTGTGACCAGTTGTGGAACTCAGCAGTAGCCTCCATATGTTGCAAAGAGATGAGTGGTATAACAATATACTTGTCTGTAAATATAAGGATCTATATTTAGCATACGGTAAGAAATTTCATTTGTCTAGAAATATAACAGAGGTAGGGTTTTCTCTGGGACCTACGACCTCTTCGGTCAAGTATATTTGGCTATAATTACAGTGTCACCGATGGGTTCACTCTTACTGAGAGTTCTTTAAGTCCAATTAGATAGCTATTGATTACTCACCAGATAACAGTGTCACTACTGCACCAATAGAGGTAGCTTGTTGTGCCAATCATTACGATTATTAGGCTTTAGGACTAGGTTGGACCATTGACTGATTCTCTCCCTTAGCAGCTTGCATAGTACCCTCTACAACTATGGGAGCTAGTCTTTAGGGAAAAAGGCTTCCAGGTCAGTTCCTGCTCCATTACTTCAAGCCCTGTGTCTGAATTATGTCCTGTCTTCAGCAGTAGGGTCTTAGCTTAGAGTTCTGGGAGATAACCAAGTGCTCCAGCAATAGCCTGTGTTATTTTTTTAATTTTTTTCTAAATTTCATCTATTTTTTTATGTGTATGAATGTACTGTCTGCATGTAGGTCTGTGTACCTGTGTTGTGCAATGCCTCGGAGGCCGGAAGAGGGTGTCGGATTCCCCTGGAGCTGAAGTTCTCCTGGAATTGGAGTTTCAGACGGCTCTCAGCCGCCATTTGGGTGCTGAGGATCGAACCCAGGTCCTCTGCAAGAGCAGTTGGCACTCTCAACTGCCAGGCCATCTCTCCAGCCCCTAGCCTGTGTTATTTTGGGAGTCTTCTAGACTAGTCTGACCACCACTTGGAAAGAGGTCTCTCCTGTCAAGCATTGTACTCCTTGCCATACAGCCCCCATTTTTACTCACTGACTGATGTTTAGACACCATATGTGTATTTCTCAGGGTGTTCCCAAGCAAACATATTTCCCATTCATCTCTCCTCTCCACGCACCCCCTACCATCCAACCTCCCTCCTCCCTCCCCAGTCCAAGCACCTTCATCATCTGAACCCTCCCCATAACACCCATCCCCCCCCCTTGAGTTTCCTTTTCCCCGCCCCCCATGGTCTTCTGCATGTCCTTCCCTCTCCTCTCCCAGCTGAACACTCACTTTCCTCACCTCTCCCCTGGTAACATTTGTTCCCTACTACCCCCTTATAGAATGTTCCTTTCCCTTAACCTCCATGTTCCCTTTCCATTATCCTTGCTCTTGCTGTTAAATCAGGATATATACTCATACATAAGGGATTGGGGGTATGATCTGCAAATGAGGGAGAATATATGTCACTTGCTTTTCTGAGTTTGTGTTACTTCAGTTAGTATAACACTCTGTAGTTTCATCCACTTGCCTGAAAGTTTCATAATTTCATCTTTTCTAACTGCTGAGTAGAAATCCATCCCTAAGCAATTAAAGGGAGAAAATAACAAAAGCATAACAGAGTAAATACAAACCTAGACCAAGAATGCAAACAAAAAATAAGGCAAAATGGAGCAACACACATCTCACAATAATAACCTTAAATACTAATGGTCTAAACTCCTCAATCAAAAGGCATAGACTGGGAGAATGGATTAGGAAACTTAATCCTTCTATATGCTGTCTACAAGAAACTCATCTCACCCTCAAGACAGACACCATCTTAAGAGTGAAAGGATGGAAAAAATATTCCAAGCGAATGGTACCAAGAAACAAGCCAGAATGGCTATTCTAATATCAGATAAAATAGATCTCAAAGTAAAATTAATCAGAAGAGACAAAGAGGGCCATTACATCCTTGTCAAAGGAACAATTAGCCATGAAGACTTCACAATCCTAAATGTCTATGCACCAAACTCTGGTGCATCTAACTATATAAACACTACTCTGCAGCACCTCAAGACACAGATTAATCCTAGCACACTAATATTGGGGGACCCACTGAGTCCCTTGGATAGATAAATTGGACAAAAAATAGAGAGACATCAGAACTGAAAAATACAATACACCAAATGGACCTCACAGACATCTACAGAATATTCCATCCAAACACCAGAGAATATAATTTCTACTCAGCACCTCACAGAACATTCTCCAAAATCAACCACATACTGGGGCACAAAAGAAACCTCAACAAATACAAAAAGATAGAAATTATTCCATGCATTCTATCAGACCACAATTCAATAGAATAAGCCCAACTAGCTACAAGTAAATGTATGACATTTTTACTATACATTAATCAGTTGAGGGATATTTAGGTTGTTTCCATTTCTTAGCTACCATGAAAAGAACAGCAACAAACATAGATGTACATTTATCTCTACAGTAGGATGAGTCCTTTGGGTATATGCCAAGGATTTGTATAACTGGATCATATGATAGATTCACTTTTAGATTTTTAAGCATTCTCCACACTGCTTTCCATTGTGGATGCTCGAATTTGCAATCCCACCAACAGTAAATGATTGTTCCCCTTTCTCTATATCCTTGTCAGATTTGGTGTCCTTTGTTCTCTTGATCTTAGCCAGTGTGGCTGGGGTAAGATGGAATCTTAAAGTGTTTTTAGCTTACATTTCTCTGATTACTAAGGATGTTGAGCACTTTTTAAGGTGGTGCTTCTTAGCCACTTTTATTTATTTGTTTGAGAACTCTCTATTCAGATCTGTAGCCCATCTTTTTATTGGGTCATTTGTTTTCTTGTTTCCTTGTTTTTTGAGTTCTTTGTATATTCTGAATGTTAATCCTCTGTCAGATGTATGGCATGTGATTATTTTCTCCCACCCTAAAATTCATATGGAATCACAAAAGACCCCAGATATCCAAAGCAATCTTGGGCAAAAAGAACAATACTGGGGGATGTGGCAATCATCATACCAGATCTCAGATTATATTACAGAACTACATTGATAAAATCAGCATGGTACTAGCACAAAAAGTATACATGTAGATCAATGGAACACAATACAAGATGTAAACATGAGTATATGTCATTTCAGTCACCTGATATTTGACAAAGGTGCAAAGAACACACAATGGAGGAAAGACAGCACCCTCAATAAATGGTGCTGGAAAAATTGGACCTCCACTTGCAGAAGAATGAAATTGGACCTTATCTTCCATCCTGTACAAAAGGCAACTCCAAATGGATCAAAAACCTCAGTAATAAAACCTGAAACTCTGACACGGCTAGAAGAAAACATGCAGTACCCTACAAGATATAGGTATAGGAAAGGACTTTCTAAATTGGACACCAGTTACCCAGGCATTAAGGACAACAATCAATAAGTGGGACCTCATTAAGCTACAAATCTTCTGTGCAGCAAAAAGGAAGTATCTTTTTAATTCTTACATTTGTGAGCAAGTAAAATTCATAGGCAGAACTCAACTCATCCTCCTGCCTTTGCATTCTGCATACCATTTTATATAGCGATTAAAAGCATCCAAGAATTTAGGGGATCCTACAGCTCTCCCCCTTGAAGACCCTGCAAAAACTGCAATGCACTTCAAGTGAAAAAGGTCTACTAAGGGAATTCTTCTCTCTCCTCTCTCTTTAGTCACACAGACCTCACTTAAAAAACTGCATGCACTCCCATATCATTAATACATCCTTGTGGCTTTCAGCTTGAACTCTTATCACCTAATAATGTCTTAGGTGAGTGAGAGGATCTGGTTGATTACTTCCTTCTAAAAGTCTCTAGAGCTACTTGGAGTGGGGGATTTCTCTGTGACTGGTTTCCACACAATGCCACTTCTAAGCTAATGCCTGAATGTCTGAGGCTTAAAAATTATAAATTCAATTTACTTGTTTATCTTATCTACAGTGTCTCTGGCCAATATAGGAACCACTCTGCTTACAAAATATGTGTCCCATAGGAGATCATGTCTCTTATAACAGCTCTAGAGGCATTACATCCAGGGTTCACATGAAGAACACATTCATTTATGAAAGACAAAACACACTCAGGAAAAACAAAACTTCTGCTTCCTCATCAGATATTTATGGGACACTGATAGTGATTCCCTTTTCCAATGCAATGTATAAGTCAGTAGTTGTTTTACCAGAGCCAATACTGCCTTTCTGCACAGTAGGCCTTCTTTTATCTGGTTTCCAGTGGAACAGAGATAGAAAGTTAACCTAGACAGAAAGGTCACATACTTATGATAGAAAGGGAAACTATTAGCCTAGCGGTTAAGAGCGCCGACTGCTCTTGCAGAGGACCCAGTTTCGATCCCCAGCACCCACATGGCGGCTGAGAACCATCTGTAACTCCAATTCCAGGAGAACTCCAGTTCCAGGGGAATCCGACACCCTCTTCTGACCTCTGCGGCATTGCATGACACGGATGCACAAACCTACATGCAGACAGTACATTCACGCCTTTAATCCTAGCACTTGGGAGGCAGAGGCAGGTGGATCTTTGTGAGTTCAAGGCCAGCCTGGTCTACAATGTGAGTTCCTGGACAGCTGGGGCTACAGGGAGACCCTGTCTCGAAAAGACCAAAATAAATAAATAAATAAATAAATAAATAAATAAATAAATAAATAAGTAAATAAGTAAATAAATAAATAAAATTAAGAAAAAAAATTGAAAGGGAAACTATTATTTCTTTGTCCATAGCATTCATGATGAGTTCACTCTGGGCATTGATAAATTTGACTTGTGAAATAAGAAAAAGGTGACCTATTATGTAGTAGTGTGCTATATCCACCCTCTAAATATCTACCTAAGAATATTCATCTTGATTTCCCCCAAATATTTTTTGCATGGGACCATTCCATTTAGAAATGGAAATGGGAACAAAACCATCCCTACCCACAGCTGAGTTCAGATATTGATATTTGTCCAATGGAGAGATTCAAAAGAAGGTCAGGGACTGTGAAATCCAAGCTGAGGCATGCCTCCAATCCCAGCCCTCAGGAGATGGTAGTCCAGAATTCACAGTCATCTTCAGCTACACAGTGAGTTCAAGGCTACTGGCTAGCCTGGGCTACATGAAATTTTGTCTTGAGGAAAAAAGAAAAACATGAAGGGGGCAAAGGCAGCCAGACTGAGAGAAGATTCCCCTGCAGCCCAGAGAAAAAAGGTCACAAGTAAAGAAAAAAGGTCCCTAAACGTTAGAACAAGTGTCAAAGAGGCAACTCCCAGCACTGTTTTCACTATTCCTCGTCATCCATACTGCGAAAACACTTGAAAATAAAGTAAACACATTAAATTGCTACTGTGGCTCACACACTGCCCTAGACACCACTGAAAGCACAGAAGACTGTTTCTCTACAGGATGGAAGAGCAGGAGGTCACAGAATTCTTTTCCTTGGCAGTGCCCAGTACCAATTAGCCCACCAAGGCACTCATTTCTGTTACAGTGGTTCTTTTGTGTTTCCAGCTTGTCCTTTCACTTGTTTCCTCTTACTGTTCTCTTGGTTCACATTATCAATATGCCCTAGCATTCCTGGTTCACATTATCAATATGCCCTAGCATTCCTGGTTAACATTATCAATATGCCCTAGCATTCCTGGTTCACATTATCAATATGCCCTAGCATCCCTGGTTCACATTATCAATATGCCCTAGCATTCCTGGTTCACATTATCAATATGCCCTAGCATCCCTGGTTCACATTATCAATATGCCCTAGCATTCCTGGTTCATATTATCAATATTCCTGGTTCACATTATCAATGTGCCCTAGCATTCCTGGTTCACATTATCAATGTGCCCTAGCATTCCTGGTTCATATTATCAATATGCCCTACCATTCTTGGTTCACATTATCAATACGCCCCAGCATTCCTGGGTCACATTATCAATATGCCCTAGCATTCCTGGTTCACATTATCAATATGCCCTAGCATTCCTGGTTCACATTAGCAATAGGCCCTACCATTCCTGGTTCACATTATCAATATGCCCTAGCATTCCTGGTTCACATTATCAATATGCCCTAGCATTCCTGGTTCACATTATCAATATGCCCTAGCATTCCTGGTTCACATTATCAATATGCCCTAGCATTCCTGGTTCACATTATCAATATGCCCTAGCATTCCTGGTTCACATTAGCAATAGGCCCTACCATTCCTGGTTCACATTATCAATATGCCCTAGCATTCCTGGTTCACATTATCAATATGCCCTAGCATTCCTGGTTCACATTAGCAATAGGCCCTACCATTCCTGGTTCACATTATCAATATGCCCTAGCATTCCTGGTTCACATTATCAATATGCCCTAGCATTCCTGGTTCACATTAGCAATAGGCCCTACCATTCCTGGTTCACATTATCAATATGCCCTAGCATTCCTGGTTCACATTATCAATATGCCCTAGCATTCCTGGTTCACATTAGCAATAGGCCCTACCATTCCTGGTTCACATTATCAATATGCCCTAGCATTCCTGGTTCACATTATCAATATGCCCTAGCATTCCTGGTTCACATTAGCAATAGGCCCTACCATTCCTGGTTCACATTATCAATATGCCCTAGCATTCCTGGTTCACATTATCAATATGCCCTAGCATTCCTGGTTCACATTAGCAATAGGCCCTACCATTCCTGGTTCACATTATCAATATGCCCTAGCATTCCTGGTTCACATTATCAATATGCCCTAGCATTCCTGGTTCACATTAGCAATAGGCCCTACCATTCCTGGTTCACATTATCAATATGCCCTAGCATTCCTGGTTCACATTATCAATATGCCCTAGCATTCCTGGTTCACATTATCAATATGCCCTACCATTCCTGGTTCACATTATCAATATGCCCTAGCATTCCTGGTTCACATTATCAATATGCCCTAGCATTCCTGGTTCACATTATCAATATCCCCTGGCATTCCTGGTTCACATTATCAATATGCCCTACCATTCCTGGTTCACATTATCAATATGCCCTACCATTCCTGGTTCCTACTGATGAGCTTACAGATTCTAACTTTTTGACCCTTAGTTTAATAGCTCTGTTCTAAGGCAATTGAAATAATGTATTTCACATATTCTAATTCTTTATCTATAGATCTGTAGCTGTACCATAAATAATTATTTCAGATAATTCTGGATTCAATTATCTAACACTGCATGTCAACTTTCTAAAAAATGTCAGTGCCATAACTAACATTTTATTTATAATTCTAGAGTGATAATATGTTCAGGTCTGCTTGGAGAAGCCCAGTGTGATATTGGCTTGAATAAGATTTAAACATCCAGAATGACTTTGTTCACATGTCTGGGACCTTGGTGTGAGTGGTTAGATTACTTCCTTCACATGTCTGGGACCTTGATGTAAGTTGTTAGATGGGTTCCTGGTTCTCCTCCTTGTGGTTTCCTCTAGCAGGGTTCCTCATCATTCAGTAGTCTAGCCTAAGCCAGAGATCATTTCTTACTTAGAAAAGAATAGAAGTAAAATCTGCCATGCCTTTTAAGACTAGGATCCAAAAGCAATACAGCAGTAGAGTAGACAAAACAAGTCACAGAACTGGTCAGGATGGAACACATCTGTAATTTGAGCATTCAGGAGATTGAGGCCCGGGCTACCTTCTGAAACCCTAAAAATCATCATTGTTGTTGTTGTTGTCGTCATCAACATCCTAGAAAGCAAGGCAGCTAGCTCAAATTCAAAATGAGTGAGAAAAGAATCCAGCATCCTTACAGACAAGGCTTCCAAGTCATTACTGTACAAAAAGTATAATGTAAATGTCTGTCAAAGCTGTCTTCAGAAAGAATTGAGAATCCTAGTAAAAAAGCTACTTCAGGGCAGGGCTACCCTAGCCCTGGCAAGCTGGTTACAACTGCTCTGCCAGTCATGCCTCACTGGGTCCACTCCTCTCGCGCTCTTGCCAGGGTCTGGGCCTAAAAGCAGCCACTGCAGGAGCACACCCATGGTCCATATGATGGGCACATCATTATACCCAAGGGACAAGCTGGGGCCAGTGGAGAAGGGACCTGGAAATTGAGAGGGAGAGTGGGTGGGGAACCAAGCTACTGTGGCAGCTCTCAGCAAAATGCAACTCTGGTTTAAGAAAATCCAAGAGAGGGAGAAAATAGGAGACAGGTGTTATCAAGGGGGAAAGTAGAGAGGTGGCATTTAACTGAGAAGAGAAGAGAAGAGGAAGGGTTATACAAGCACCCTGTGGATAAACGGGAAAAGGAGCTCAAGAGATGAGCTATAATAGGAGACAGGTATTAACAAAGGGAGATGGGGGTACTTTAATTGGAGAGGGGGGAGGGAGGGCTAGACAAGGAGAGAGGAGAAATAGTGCTTAGATTGTGTGAAAAACCAAAGGGAAATGTATTAGTTCAAAAGCCTGATGAAAAATACACATGCAATATCAGACAAAAACCCAGCATAGAACAGGGGAAAGGGGTGAGAAGCGCCAACCTCAGCTGAGGAGCTATTGGTAGCTGATAACTGCTCGGTGAGCGAGCATTGATCTTCTTTAGGGAGTGATGCTAGACAGGCTGACCAAGCTCCAGCAGATTAACTCATACCAAGGGACATCTGGGGAAACAAATTTGACTGGATAGGCCTTTACATATATGACAGAATGCATGAAATATGGTGTAGCGGTGTGGCCATAGGGAGATGCAGAGAGGGGAGAGAGTCAAAATATGACTAAGATGTACTGTTGAAATATGATTAAGATGTATTATAATACACTCATCCACTGCTGATGGGAATGCAAAATCATACAGCCACTATGGAAAGCAGTGTGGAGAACCCTTGGAAGACTTGGAATGAACTTGCCACCTGACCCAGCCATACCACTCCTGGGCATGTACCCACAAGACTCATCCCACTGCAGAGATACATGCATGGCCATGTTTATTTCAGTTCTCTTCACAATAGCAAGGAGCTGGAACCAACCCAGATGCCCCTCAACTGACAAGTGGATAGAGAAATAAAAATAAATAGAAATAAAAATAAATAGAAAAGAAAAATCAGCTTCACACATGCTTTTATTAAATGGTCATCATCATATACAAGAAAAGGACACTTGTAGAAGAATGAAATTAAACCCTACCTCTTGCCCTGTACAAAAGTCAACTCCAGATGGATTAAAGACCTCAACATGAAACCCCAAACTCTGAAGGCGATAGAAGAAAAAGTTGGCCTCAGACTACAAGACATAGGGATAGGAAAAGACTTCCTAAATCAGACAGCAGCTGCGCAAGAATTAAGGTCAACAATTGACAAATGGGACCTCATTAAACTCAAAAGCTTCTGTACATCAAAAGAAACAATCAAGGAAGTGAAGAGAAATCCCAAAGAGTGGGAGGAAACCTTCACCACAGAAACATCTGACAAAGCATTGATTTCCAGAATATATAAACTACTCAAAAAAAGAAGAAGAAAGAAAACAAATGACCCACTCAATAGATGGAGCAAAGAGCTGAACAGAGACTTCACAAGTGAGGAATTAGAGATGGCTGAGAAACATCTTAAGAAATATTCAACATCATTAATCATTAAGGAAATGCAAATCAAAACAACTTTAAGATATCATCTTACTCCAATAAGACTATCTAGGATCAAGAAAACAAATGATACCAAGTGCTGGAGAGGTTGTGGGGAAAGAGGAACACTCATCCACTGCTGGTGGGAATGTAAACTCATACAGCCACTATGGAAAGCAGTGTGGAGAACCCTTGGAAGACTTGGAATGAACTTGCCACCTGACCCAGCCATACCACTCCTGGGCATGTACCCACAAGACTCATCCCACTGCAGAGATACATGCATGGCCATGTTTATTTCAGTTCTCTTCACAACAGCAAGGAGCTGGAACCAACCCAGATGCCCCTCAACTGACAAGTGGATAGAGAAAATGTGGTACAACTACACAATGGAGTTCTATGCAACAGTAAAGAAAGATGACATTGTGAGCTTTGCAGGTAAATGGCTGGAGCTAGAGGAGATCATGCTGAGTGAAGTAACACAGTCTCAGAAAAACAAACGTCACATTGTATCCCTCATCTGTGGATGCTAGTGCCAATTACTTAGTTGTATTTCTTGTGCATGGCCCCTTGAGCTTTTGTCCAAGTAGTTGAGAGGGATGCATATTGGAAACAACAACAACAGAAAGGACTGCATCAAAGAACTGACTGAAACGGTGAACTTCTGCTCAAAACAGTCAACTTTCACATGGAGAATTTTGAGAAAGAGATGAAAAGCATGTTTGGCAGAATGCATGAGCTCTGGTGGGGTGGGGAGTAGGGTGGGGGACACGGGTCTAGATTTGATTAGTAACATAATCTTGTACAAATATATAATAATAATACTAAAAGAAAAGGAAGATAAATAAAAATCAATTGGTTAGAGACATTCCTTAAACTTCTTCACATACAGAGTCAAACTCACTTTTACTACTTTTCAACCCAGAAACATCAGTGCCTATATTTTTCTATACAATATCTGGTTCTCTTTTGATGATACCTTATTCTGTAAGCAGAAAACTTCCATACAGCAGTGAGACCCCTATTAATTCTCCTTTGTGTCCCTAAACGATCTGTTAACAAAAATAACAAAGATTTATAGGTATTGAATTACATCACCAGAAATAAGCAAGACACAACCTTTGTATATAGTAGCAATGACATTATAATTTCTCCCCTAAAATGACAATGAATTAGAATGCCATTGATTAACAGACACTATCAGAGATATGAAAGCATTTCTTAGACATAATAACGGTTTGAGATACAGTGCCCCACGGCTCAATTTTAACCAATTAGTACACATAGCTGATACTTTTACAGGGAAGAACATGAGACTGGTGATAACAAGTTTACTGTTTAGTCCAGTCTAGTTTTGCCATGTTAATAGTCTGCCTCCCAGATTTCCTCTTTTACTTTCCCTCTTTCACTAAAATAAGCCTGAAAATTTCCAGCTTTTCTAAGGCCTTTCCTACCCTTTTTCAATTGAGCTAGACTTGGTTTGACTTAATCTTTTTCTTATGAGAACTTGCTAATGGCTACAAAATCTAAGCAATCTTTTTCCACCAGTGACTTAACACTATAACTTAGTAACATGTGTACATGTCTGATTCTGAAATATCAATCACTTAACCAATAAAACACTCTGAAATAATGTATTCAACCACGCAATAGCTATAAATCATGTTGGCACTGGTCTCATAAAGTTATTATGGTCAAATGCAAAACTCTTCTAAAGAATCCCTAACTTGAGACAGGCAGGCAGCAGGACCACAGCACAGTGGCTAGGTGGGCCGAAACTACCTGGAGCCCCTCCCCACCCCAAACCCTAGTGGCTTGGGAGCACTCAGAAAGCCCAAACTTTGGGTACCAGCATGCAATGTGGAGAGAGCAGAGCTAGGCAGGCAGACAGCAGGGCCACAGGGGAGGCATGCAGGACAAGGGAGCAAATGCCCCCACCCCCCACTCAAGCTGGTGGTGCTGAGGTACAAACAATCCAGTGGTCACAGTGTTAGTGATTCTAGGATGCACAGCCAATATACAGGAACTAGACAGCAGGAAGCAGAGTGAGTGACCAACCAGTCCTCTATATTAACATTTGAGATTAGTACCAGAATCCAAACAACAAAACACTCCAACATGCCAAAAACACAACAAAAAAAATTGGGTAAACCTCATAATAAATCCACATTGATCTCTTTGAGTCCTATAGAAAATCCCTACAGGAGATCTCCAGAAACCAGCTGAGGCAAGCACAGACCACAGTGCAATAAAGCTCAACAACACTAGGATAAACCCTACTGCCTACAAGAACACATGGAGACTAAACAACACACTCTTGAATAATGAATGGGTCAAGGAAGAGATAAAGAAAGAAATAAAAGCATTCCTGGAACTGAATGACAATGACAATATAACACAACAAAACCTATGGGATACCTTAAAAGCAGTCCTAAGAGGGAAGTTTATAGCCCTGGGTGCCTACATTAGAAAAACAGAAAGAGCACAAGTGAATGATCTAACACTACAGCTAAAAGCACTTGAGAGGCAACAACAGATGAACCCTAAACGCAACAGACAGGAAGAAATAACAAAAATCAGAGCAGAAATCAATGAAATAGAAACAAAGAAAACAATACAAAAAA
>VZQC01001461.1:192432-219076 GCA_009823505.1 Rhizomys pruinosus
AAAAGGGACCAGCTCCCGCTGCCGTGGCCTTAAATACTGCCTGCCGGCAGAAGGTAACACCCACATTTGGGGTGGGCCATCCGGGTTGAGGTGGTCCAATCAGAAGACCCTTTTCTCTTATTTGTTCCTTAGTCCAGTCAAGTTGACACCCAGGATTAACCATGACAATGGCTGAAAAGAAAAAAGAAAAAGAAAAGAAAAGAAAATCCCTACAATGAGATCTCCCAGGAAGGAGACCAAGACATGGACCTTAGAAGACCAATCATAAGACATATTCAAAGAACTCAAAAAATATAAAGAACAAATCAGAGAACTAAGGGGAGAGAATGAAAACCTCGGGAAGGAAATAAAAGGAAAGAATGATAAACTTGGGAAAGAACTAGAGGGCGAGAATTACAAACTCTGGAAGGAGTGGAAACACTGAAAAGATCCCATGCTGAAATGAAAAAAGAAACTGACTGGTTAAACAAGGAGATACAGAAGAGAATGGCAAGCACCAAAAGGAAATGGAAATACTAAAGAAATCACAAGATGAAATGAAAAAGGAAATTCAACACTCATCCAATCAACAGGAAATGCTGGGAAAAAGCCTCAGAAACAGAACGGATGAAGCAGATAAAAGAACATCAGACCTTCAGGATAACATGGAATAACTAGAATGCTCAAGTAAAGATTATGAAAAATTTTAAAAAAACACAAGAGTGAAACAACCAGGAAATATGGGAGACTATGAAAAGACCAAATCTCCACATCATAGGGATAGAGGAAGGAGAAGAATCCCAAGACAATGGTATTGATCAGATCTTCAACAGAATAATGGAAGAAAATTTCCTCAAACTGATAAAAGGCAAACTCGTACAAGTACAAGAAGCACATAGAACACCAAATAGACAAAACTAGAAAAGAAATTCCCTGCACCATATCATAGTTAAAATGCTAGATGCTCAAAACAAAGACAAAATACTGAAAGCCACAAGAGAAAAACAAGAAGTTACAAATAATGGGACAACTCATCAGAATTACATCTGATTTCTCAGTGCAAACTATGAAAGCCAGAAGAATGTGGAACAAAGTATTCCCAGTCCTAAAAGACTTTACATACCAACCCAGATTACTATACCCAGAAAAACATGTTGATTATAGTTGAAAGAGAAAGGAAGAAAAATCTTTCATGACATAAACGAGATGAAAGAATATATGTCAAAGGGCTGGAGAGAAGGCTCAGTGGTTAAGAGCAACAAATGCTCTTGCAGAAGACCCAGGTTTAATTCCCAGCACCCACATGGCAGCTAAAAATCATCTTTAACTCCAGGTCCAGGGGAATCTGACATCCTCTTCTGACCTCGGCAGCATTGCACAACACAGGTACACCAACCTACATGCAGACAGTACACTCATACACATAGAAAATAATAAATAAAAAAAAGAATATATGTAAAAAAAAAACACCAGAAAATACTTGAAGCAATTCAAAGAACAGAGGAAAGGAGCAACTATCTCCAAGCAACTAAAGAGAGAAAATTAATAAAAGCATAACAGTGGAAATACAAACCTAGACCAAGAATTCAAACAAAAAAAGGTGAAAGGAAGCAACACACATCTCTCAATAATAACCTTAAATGTTAATGGTCTAAACTCCACAATCAAAAGCCATAGACTTGGAGAATGGATTAGGAAACAGAATCCATCTATATGCTGTCTACAAGAAACACATCTCACCCTCAATGACAGACACCAACTTAAAGTGAAAGGATGGAAAAAAAATATTCCAAGCAAATGGTACCAAAAGGCAAGCAGGAGTTACTATTCTAATAGCAGACAAAATAGACCTCAGAGTAAAGTCAATCAGAAGAGACAAAGAGGGCCATTACATCCTTATCAAAGGAACAATTAACCAGGAAGATATCACAATCCTAACTGTTTATACACCAAACTCAGTTGCACCGAACTATATAAACACAATTCTGCAGGTCCTCAAGACACAGATTAATCCCAGCACACTAATAGTGGGGGACTTGAATACCCCAATGAGCCACTTGGATAGATCAACTGGACAAAAAATAAACAGAGAGACACTGGAACAGAACAATACAATACAACAAATGGACCTCACAGACATCTACAGAATATTCCATCCAAACACCAGAGAATATACTTTCTACTCAGTGCTCCACAAAACCTTCTCCAAAATCGACCACATACTGGGACACAAAGGACATCTCAGCAAATACAAAAGGATTGAAATTATATTATGCATACTAACAGACTGCAGTGAAATAAAGCTCAATATTAACACCAGAATAAGCCCTACTAGCTACTAGAACACATGGAGACTAAACAACACAATCCTGAATGATGAATGGGTCAGGGAAGAAATAAAGATTGAAATGAAAGTATTCATGGAACTAAATGAAAAAGATAATACAACACAACCAAACCTGTGGAATACGTTAAAAGCAGTCCTAAGAGGAAAATTTATAGCCCTAAGTGCCCACAGTAAAAAACCAAAAAGGGAGCAAATAAATGATCTAACACTGCAGCTAAAAACACTTGAGAGACAACAACAAATTGACCCTCAACCCAACAGACAGGAAGAAATCACAAAAATCAGAGGTGAAGTCAACGAAATGAAAGAAAGAAAGAAAGAAAGAAAGAAAGAAAGAAAGAAAGAAAGAAAGAAAGAAAGAAAGAAAGAAAGAAAGAAGAAAGAAAGAAAGAAAGACAAAAAAGCAATGAATCCAAAAGCTGGATCTTTGAAAAAATAAACAGACAGAGCTCTAGCACAGTTAACCAAAAGAAAGAGTGACTCCAAATTAATAGTATTTGTGATGAAAAGGGAAACATCACAACAGATAAAGTAAAGATCCATAAAAAAAAGATCCAGACAATCATACAAAATTACTACCAAAACTTATACTCTACTAAGTTTGAAAACCTAAGAGAAATGGATGAATATATGAAATCAGGGGAATCAATAAAGCTTAACCAAGAAGAGATTGACAGCTTAAACAGACCCATAATGGTTGAGGAAATTGAAAATGCAATTAAAAAATATTCCCAACTATAAAAAGTCCAGGCCCAGATGGTTTCACAGCAGAATTCTATAAAATATTTAAAGAGGTCTTACAACCATTACTACTCCAACTATTTAGAAGTATACAGAGGGAGATCTCCCAAATTCCTTCTATGAAGCCAGGATCACTCTAATACCAAAACCAGGCAAAGATGCAACCAACAAAAGAAAACTATAGACCCATCTCATTAATGAACATAGATGCAACAATTTTCAACAAAATACTTGCAAATCACATACTGACCCACATCAGAAAGATCATCCATCATGACCAACTTGGATTCATACCAGAGATGCAGAGATGGTTCAACATATGCAAATCAATATCATAAAACACATAAATGGGGGGCTGGAGAGATAGCCTAGCGGTTAAGAGAACTGGCTGCTCTTGCAGAGGACCCAGGTTCAATCCCCAACACCCACATGGTGGCTGAGAACCGTCTTTAACTCCAGTTCGAGGGGAATCCAACACCCTCTTCTGACCTCCATGGCATTGTATGAGACAGGTACACAGACCTGCATGCAGACAGTACATTCAAACATATACAAAAATAAATAAAAATTTTTAAAAACCACATAAATGGACTAAAAGGCAAAAACCACACAATCATCTCAATTGATTCAGAAAAATTCTTTGACAAGAACCAGCATCCCTTCATGTGTAAAGTACTAGAGGGAATTGGACTCAAGAGAACATTCCTCAACATAATCAAAGCCATATACAACAAACCCACTGCCAACATTATCCTAAATGGAAAAAAAAATTAGAAGCATTCCCCTTAAAGGCAGGAACCCAGCAAAGCTGCCTTTCTCACCACTCCTCTTCAATATACTGTTTGAAATGCTTTCTAGGGCAATAAGGCAAGAAAGGGAAATCGAAAGAGTACTAATTGGAAAACAGGAGATCAAACTATCCCTTTTTTGTAGATGATATAATAGTTTACCTAAGGGATGCTAAAAACACCACCAGAAAACTCTTAGAAATGATTAAGCATTTCAGTAAAGTGCCCAGATACAAAATTAACCTAGAAAAATCAGTAGCATTTCTTTATACCAAAAACAAGCAACTGGAGAAGGAATATATGGAGACCTTTCCACTCATGGTAGCTTCAAAAAAATTAATTAATTAATTAATTAATTAATATAAAATAAAATAAAATACCTGGGAACAAATCTAACCAAAGACACCAAAGATCTCTACAACAAAAATTTTAAATCCCTGAAGAAAGAGATTGAAGATGACATCAAAAGATGGAAAGAACTCCCATGCTCATGTATTGGAAAAATTAATATAGTAAAAAATGTCCATTCTACCCAAATTAATATACAGATTCAATGCAATCCCAATTAAAATCCCCATGAGTTCACAGACTTGCAAAAAAATCTTTAAATGCATATGGAAAAACAAAAGATCCCAAAAAGCTAAAGCAACCCTGAGAGAAAAGTGCAATACAGGGGGGATTCTTTTACCAGACTTCAAACTGTATTACAGGGCTATTGTCATAAAGACAGCCTGCTACTCACACAAAAAACAGAACCGTTGACCAATGGAACAAAATTGAAGATCCAAACTTGAGCGCATACAATTTCAGCCACCTCATATTTGACAAAGGGTCCAAAAAAGCTCAATGGAGGAAAGATAGCATCTTCACCAAATGGTGCTGGCAAAATTGCATCACCATTTGTAGAAGAACAAAATTAAACACCTACCTCTCACCCGGTATAAAAATCAACTCCAAATGGATCAAAGACCTCAATGTGAAACCTGAAATTGAAGGTCATAGAAGAAAACCTCGGCAGCAACCTACAAGAGGTAGGCATGGGAAAAGTCTTTCTAAATTAAACAGCAGCTGTGCAGGAAATAAGGCCAACAATTGACAAATGGAACCTCGTCAAACTCAAAAGCTTCTGTACAGTAAAAGAAACCATCAGGTAAGTGAAGAGAAAACCCACAGAGTGGAAGGAAACCTTCACCAGTGATACATCTGACAGAGTAGTAACATCCAGTACACATAAACTACTCAAAAACAAAGAAGTAAGAAAACAAATAACCTACTCAAAAGATGGAGCAAAGAGGTGAACAGAGACTTTACCAGTGAGGAAGTAAAGATGGCTGAGAAACATTTTAAAAAGTGTTCAACATCATTAATAATTAAGGAAATGCAAATTAAAACAACACCTAGATATCATCTCACTGGCTAAGATCAAGAAAACAAAAGTCGCCAAATGCTAGCAAGGTTGTGGGGAAAAGGAAACACTCATCCACTGCTGATGGGAATGCAATCTCATACAACCACTATGGAAAGCAGTGTGGAGAACCCTTAAAAGAGTCAAAATGAACCTACCACTTGTCCCAAACATACCACTCCTTGGTATATATCCACAAGACTCATCCTACCACAAAAATACATGCACATCTAAGTTTATTGCAGCTCTCTTCACAATAGCAAAGAGCTGGAACCAACCCAAATGCCCCTCAACAGACAAGTGGATGACAAAAATGTGGTACATCTACACATTGGAATTCTATGCAGTGGTAAAGAAAGATGACATCATGAACTTTGCAGGTAAATGGATGGAGCTAGAAGATATCATGTTAAGTGAAGTAACATAGTCCCAGAAAAGCAAATGGCAAATGGTAAACCTCATTTGTGGATGCTAGCAGCAAATCCCCAGTTGAAAGGCAAGCTGAGCAATGTGATTGTTTTTTTGTTTTTCTTTTTTTTTCACATAAATTTATTTTTATTTTTTTAACAAATCTAGACCTGTGTTCCCACCCATTCCCCCACCCCGCCAGAGCTCATGCATTCTGCCAAACATGCTTTTCATCTCTTTCTCAGTCTTTCTCAATATTCTCCATGAGGAAGTTGACTGTTTTGAGAAGAAGTTCACTGTTTCAGTCAGTTTTGTTTTGTTTTTTTCTTTTTTATCTGAAGGCAACTGTGCTGTTATTACGTGGATCTCTCTCTTTTTTTTTTTTTNTGTCACTGGAAATCTAGTGCAAATTAGGAGTAGATCAAATATTAATATTTAGCATCCCTAATTAAATTTTAAAGTTTTGAAATTTTTATATTTAAAATATTTTTTTTTTTTTTTTTTATATTTTATTCATTTATCTTATTTATTTTTTATTTACTTAATTTATTTATTTATTTTTTAGACAGGATCTCCCTATAGATCCAGCTGAAGCCCTGGAATTTACTCTGTAGACCTGGCTAGCCTTGAACTCACAGAGATCTTCCCTGCCTCTGCCTCCAGAGTACTAGTATTAAAGGCATACACCACCACACCTGGTTAAAGATGGTTCTTTAGCCACCATGTGGGTGGTGGGAATCAACCCAGGTCCTTTGCAGGCCAAACCACAGTACTCTCTCTTTTTTCTTTTTTGACTTTTTACTAAGATCTCAAATTTTATGTTGCAGTACAGTTTCTCTGGTCCTTATTATTATTTAATTTATGGTTGTAATTTCCTTTTGGATGCTTAAGGCCACAAAGTTAGTGCAAATTAACCAAGGTTTTTTTTCTCAAGGTTCAGTTGAGGATCTGGTCCTCAAGGGGTTGCTCAGGATTTTGGAGGGGGAGGAGGGTAGGAACGCCTTGCTCCTTTCAGCTTTTCATTTATAATCAGGTCTTGCTAGACCAGGCTCCTTTTTCTGGAAGCATAAGCAGACTTTCCTCTTTATAGACTGGACTGGCTGAAGTCCCATTAATGGCTTTCCAAGACCTCCCTAGACAGGAAGACTGGTGACCCCCATTTGCAGGACATTTCAAGAGGTGCAAATAGTTTTTTTTTAAATTTTATTTATTATTTCTGTATGTCTATGAATGTATGTCTATGTATGAATGCATGCAGGTTTGTGCACACGTATCGTGCAATGCCACAAGAAGTCAGAGAGGGTGTTGGATTCCCCTGGAACTGGAGTTTCCTGGACATTGGAGTTTAGATGGTTCTCGGCTGCCATGTGGGTGTGGGGATGAAACCCGGGTCCTCTGTAGAGCGGTCAGCACTCTTAAGCACTAGGGACAATCTATCTCTCCAGCCCAAATTAGTTTATTAGAGTTAGATCATCCATCCCTTGTTTACAAGTTGAACTCTTTGAGAAGACCAGAGCATATAAAGTTTGTAAGATTAAAAATATAAACATGCCATTGCACACACACATGCACAGGTTTTAAGGTGGCCTGCAGGGAGGAAGTTACATTATAATTTGATACTTAAAAGAGAAAACACGAAACTAGGTTAATTTTTGAAATTTTCACTTAAATTGAACCAAAATTTTAGCTTATGTTGTTCATAAGAATTTTTACTAATAACTAGCAAAGGTAATTTATTGGAGCCAGCAACTTGTTTTTGAAAATTCCATAAGCAGACCCAGGCTGTCCTTACTCCAATAGAAGTTCCACCTGCTATAGCCAGAGTGCTGAAATAAAAAGACTGTGTTATACCAAGTTATTCTTAAAAGAATAATATAAAGTAGATTTTAAACATGATAGTTAAGATAAATTGTTACTAAAGAGCCTGGTGGGTGGTATGCACACAGAAGGCAGGCAGGTGGTGCCAAAATTGCAAGCAATGTCTGATAGGGAACTAAAAAAACCTTTTTTTTCTTTTTAGAAGATTTCCTTCCCCAACAAATCCTTGAAATGCATTAAGGTTAACTCTTGAATAAGGGCTTTAAAGTGAAATGGATTCAGAAGACTAAAATGAATTTTAATTCCAAGGCCTTTTAAATCAAATTAATCAATTAATTGAATTTTATTGTGCACAAGTTTTACTTAAAAGATTGTTAGGCGTCCCTGGATTGAAATAAAATGTTCATTTATTATTAAGCATGGCAAGTTGGAATTTGAACCAATAGATTCTGTTTATAAAAATTAAGAGAAAATTTTTGAGTGGCCATAGCTTAAAACCATCTCTAGAGAAAATAACACATAAAGGCAACAAAACCATGCAAGACTATATAACTATGTGACTTTTCCTCATGGCTAAGTAAATACCTGCCCCAAGAGCCAATTATTCTTCAGGGCTTTTTTTTTTTTTTTTTTTTTTTTTTGCTATGTAGCTTCACCATCGACTGTGAGAACCATTTTCTCTCAGCTATACATCCAGATGTTCTAGAGCTATATACTGAAGGCTAACCAGCTAGCCTAACTATCCAACTGCAGGTCCAATAGCCTACAGTTACTGGGGGGATCAGGTTAGATAAATTCAAGGAAAGAATCCATGAAATCCATAAAAAGCCAAATGTGCAACACAATTTCATTCAGAAACAGGATGAAACCATGATAAAACGAAGACCAAGAGAGACTGTAAAGAGGCTAGAATACATTAGAAATGTTTACAATATGCCTATTTAGTGCCCATCTCTCTTTTTTTTTTTTTTTTTGATCTTCTGAACCGGGTTTATGTAGCCCTGGATGCCCTGAAACTCACTTATATAGACCAGAGCTGGCTTGGAACTCACAGTGATACACCTGCTTCTCTGCCTCCAAGTGAGCTGGGATTAAAGATGTGTAACGCCTGGCTACAATAGGTCTTTTTAAACTTTCAGTTTAAGGAGGAAAGCCTGTCCTTTTTGTTTTGGCTTTTTGAGAACACTGGGTCTCCTGTAGCCTCAGCTGTCCTAGAACCACTACTGTAGACCAGGCTGGCTTGAACCTGCACAAAGATCCGCCCACGCTCTGCATCCCAGTGTAAGGATTAAGGTGTGTGCTCCACCGAAGCCTGCTCTTTTTATTTTTACTGAGCTCTCTGTCCCTGCAGTGTCAGTGTGAAAAGTCCTAATTTGCATTAAAAGGGGCCCAGGTTCCATCTTCTCAGTTACCTAGCAACTGAATTTGCATAAAATATCTGGGCTCCAATGCCTTTCAGTGGTAATTTTGCATAATAAAATTTAAGTTTGGGCCATGCCAAGTTGGAAAAAGTAGTTTTAGACAGCAGGAGACAAGGCAGGCTCTTGATATTAGAACCCAAGGATTTATCCTAGGCCTGTAAAATTATTAAAAATCGATTCCAAGACCAGTCCTGACTGATAAGTCTCATGACTGTAAGATTAATTAGTCCTGTAGTTGGAATATAACCAGGAAGCTGATGGACTTCATGGCCAAACTCAGCTGGAAAGCTGGAGGCATCCATAGCCTGCAGGAGTGACTAAATTAGCAAGTACATGCCTGGGGGCTGGTAGTTCCCAAGCCAGAACAGATCAGGAAAACTGCTGGCTTTCCATAGATCTCCAGGCAAACTGGTGGCTTTGTGAACAGGCCTATAGCTAGCCAGGTGAGGAAGCTGCCTGCTTCCACAGCCCCTACAGTAGCTGATGGCTTCATGAAACCAGGCCAGGAATTGCTAGTTTTCCTTCATGCATGTAAACCCATTGTCCCCTAATTGGTTATAAGGTGCTTACCCCAGTATAAAGCCATGAGGCTTAGGTTCCCTCCAGGAACATGATTTACTGTCATATGGAAATGGCACGTGATGGAACAAGAGCTGGAGCAACAGCAGGGTCAGAGGCAAGATGGTGACTGGAGACCACCCATTTATAACCATGGGGTGGGGCCTCAGGTCAGTGGGAAGGGGTCAGAAGACTTGACAAGCCTTTGGAGGAAGTGGGCATCTTGTGTCCCTTGGAATTTTGGGAAGCTCAGATCTAACATTCCAACCTTTTGACTATGATATAATCTCTTCTGTATCTGCTTCACACTGAGGGGGAGTGAAGTCTCTGGGGAACACGCTGTCAGGCTGGGGGTTAGAATCTGATCTCCCATCTTGTCTTCTCTGGGTGCCTGGTGTTTTAGGTCCAGATCGATAGTGGCCGTCTCTTAAGTGGACAATTTCTCCTGAAACTGGACAAAGACAAGCTGGGTTGGGTCTTGTATGAGTATATCAGAGCAGGGACTTCACAGTACCAACAGGGGGCTACTGGATGCATTAGCAATTAGAGGGTCCCTGCCTAAGGGTCTGTAGAGGGAGAGAGGACTTGTACCATAGTTTGAGGAATTGGGAAAAAAGTTTTTTAGTATCAGAAGCTCTAGAATGAGAGCCAGTTTTCCAGAAGGAGAGCCATAACCATGAGAAATATAAAAGATGGTATTTTCTGGCATGGCACATTAAATCTGTCAATCTCTGAGATATTTTCTAATGTGACACAGTAGGTTTCTAACATGACACAATAGGTCTACTCGCCTATCCTCTCTGGTAATAAAAAGTGTTGTTTTAATTTTTCTTCATTTGAAATTATAGTTTACTGTTGGGGTGTTTAAAACCACATGGTTCCAGGGCCTTGGGAGAGATGGCCCTAGTGGTTAAGAGTGTCACTGCTCTTGCAGGGACCTGGGTTCGATCCCCAAGCAACCCACAAATGGTAGCTGAGAATCATCTTTAAATCCAGTTCTAGGGGAATCGACACCCTCTGTTCTGACCTCAAGGCCATTGCATGACATGGGTACACAAACGTACATGCAAAACGACAGTACATTCACGACCATAAAAATAAAAAACTAAAAACTAAAAAAAAGTAAAACAAAAATAAAACAAAGCCCCACACAGTTTTAGCTCAGAATAACATAAATTTAGTTTTGGTGTTAAGGTCAGTTTAGGTTCTAGTCCTTAGGGGGTCACTCCGGCCTTGCGCCTGGCTCTTTCACCAGTTCCATCTATGTGAAGCCTTGCTTGACCATAGCTTCCCTTTGAAATGTGAGTAGTTTCTCCTTTATATGGACTTTCCTCCTTTGACTGGACACTGGCTGGATGAAGTGCTTTTAAGTGAATATCCAAGACCTCCCTGGCCTGGGGATGACTGGTGAATCACTGCCACAGGACATGTACAAAAGTGCCGATGCAGGACCCTAGGACTTAAGTAGACCTTAGAGGGTAAGGGCCAAAAAATTGTCCCTTCAAATCCCCCCTGCCAAATTGGATTGGAACTTTAAGTATGTTTGCTAAACCTCAAAGGGGATTATTTGAATGAACTTGGTACTTTAATTACTATATAACACCTAAGTAAAGCTTGAACATTGGCTTAAATATTCTTTATAAATTATTAATTGCTGTGGCAAAATATTTGACTAATAAATAAATAAGCTCTGGAAGGAAAGTCCCTGAGGTGGTAGCAGGCTCAGCACAGGCTAAGGAAGGATGCTACTTACTGGCTTGTGTTGCTGGCTCATGTTCAGCCTATTCTATAAAATATAGAAATATCTGGCCAAGGAAGGCATTACCTACAATGGGCACCGGCCAGTCCAATGAAGGCAATTATTGAAGTTTTTTTTAGCTCAGGTGTATCAAGTTGGAATTAAACCTATGCAGTAAGTCCTTCAGTTTGTTCTTTAAGGTCTATAAAGGTCATTTAGGTACTCATAGTAGAATGGATTTTAAACCATGAAGGCAAGAAGAGTTCTATACATGTCCATGAAACAGAACTGTGCTTGGTAGCTTTAGTGTCAGCTTGACACACCTGGGTTGAGGGAGCTTCAGTTGGGGGAAAAATTTTTGGCTTTTTTTCCATTGGATTAGGCTGTGGCCACATCTGTTGGAGTATTGTCTTGTTGAGCAGTGTGGGAGGACCAGCCCACAATGTGGGTGGCCATCCTGGGCAGGTTGGTTGTGTACAGTATATAGAAGGTAGGCTGGGCATGAACCAGAGAGCAAGCCAGTGAACAGCAATTCCTCCATGGCTTTGTGCTTCGCTCCTGCTTCCAGGTTTCCTGCTGAGTTTCCTGCCTTGGGCTCCGAGGTGATGAACTGTGACCGACAGGAGATGTAAGCTGTGAATAAACCCTTTCCTCCCAAGTTGGTGTCGGTCAGAGTGTTTCATCACAACAATGGAGACCAAACTAGAAAAAACACAAACCAAAGATAATAAGAGGCCAAAACCATAACTTATAGGACTATCTCAATGAGGCCATGTCAACTTGTCCTAGAATTATGAATTATGAGATTTGAAAAGAAAAAGGAAGTGGGGGGCCTTGCATATACCAAGCAACAGAAGAAACACTTAGGGTTAACCCAAATTGGTTACATTTGGTCTGTGGACATGGTCCTGGAAGTAAACCTAATTTTTCTTAAAAATACTTAAAAAGTACATGTGTGAAAGTATGACAGATATATAAAGCAGTTTTAGTATGTATGTGTAACTCAGTATTTATATATGTCTGTTTTACTTGAGGCACTAACTAAATATATAGTACCTGGTAGGTGGAAACAATTTCTTGTATATGCTATAATTACATTATGAATTCTTAAAAGTGAAAGTAGTACTTAAGCATGCACTCTAAATAAACTCTATAATTAATTTTGGTGATGGCTTTTTATAAAGTTTGTACTGAGAAGAGGCACATGCATTGCTATCATACACAGACAGATTTTTAATATGCTGTTTAACAATGTCATACACACATATTTTTGCACACATTTCTTTAAGAGTTTTTTATCCTAGCAGTTGTATTTAACCATCATATGCATTGGAATAAACACCTTTAGAAACATTATTTAAAAACATGGAGCTCTAATTAATTGCACTTCCAGGGCTGAGATGACTAATACAGTTCCCTTTCAGTGGCTTGACATATTGCACCTTTGGTTCTAAAACTGTGAACTTATTGAAATATTTTAACAATGATGGAAAACAGATTTACATATACAATAATTAAAGAACTGACAATACCAGAGGTATTTAGTCTGTTTCATTGAAGGGAAGAGATTGCAGGGGAAGCCATGTCCACTGTCCAAGTGCGCAGAGTATGAATGTATCCAGAGATTTTTTTTTTAATTATTTTTTTATTTTTTCTGTATGTGTTGTGTACTGACTGCGCTTTTTGCACGCGTGTCGTGCAATGCCTTGCAGAGGTTCAGAAGAGTGTCGGATTCCCTGCGACTGGGTTCCTGGAACTGGAGTTTCAAACAGTTCTTGGCTGCCCTGTGGGTGCTGGGGATCAAAACCCGGCTCCTCTGTAAGAGTGGCCGGTGCTCCCAACCGCTAGGGCATCTCCTCCAGCCCAAGTCCAGGGATTTTTAAAAATGTCTCTGTCAGAAGGAACAGTGGACAGCTGTACAGAAGCCTGGTTAGGTATTAAGGAGAAAAAGGAAAAAAATCTGTTGATGAACCCCTAAGGGTTAAAAATCAAGGTCTTCAGAGGTCTGGAAAAAAAAGAAAAAAAAAAAAAAAAAAAAAAAAAAAAAACCAGAAAGGACATTTTAGTTAATAATACCTGCTAAGGAAACAATTTGGAAATGTAAGAAGAT
Organism: Rhizomys pruinosus; assembly: GCA_009823505.1. Classification (NCBI taxonomy): domain Eukaryota; kingdom Metazoa; phylum Chordata; class Mammalia; order Rodentia; family Spalacidae; genus Rhizomys; species Rhizomys pruinosus. The sequence goes on from VZQC01001461.1 coordinate 205,746, forward strand.
AAAACTTTCAGTAAGCACGTGTAGAAACCTTTAGGGAAACGGGTGGTTCATAATGCTTGAAAAAATTTTTAGAGGCATGCTAAAAGTAAACTTAACTTAATTTTTTTTGTTTTTGTGCCTACAGAAATAAAGAAGTCTGAAGTGGCCACTTTCGTTTTGACAGAAAACACAACAGGAGAACATGGACACATGACAGTTACATGAATCGCAAAGACATATTGGAAGAACGGTTATAAACACAGACAGGTTGGACAGAAACATGACTTAATTGTATCTGTTAATCTGGACATCAGGGGAAATCTAATTTTTTTTTTTTTCTAAATGTCATAGGTAAGTGTTAGTATCAGAATAACTTAGAATGGCAAAGGCACAGAAAATTTCTCAGTTCCTTGATCTGCTGCACACCTAAATCTTAAGTTGTCTATTGTTGTGCAGGGCTGTGGACCATTAATTTCAATACTTACATTTATACAGAATCGTTGAGAGTTTAAGATATCTATTTAGGTGGGAACAGCCTGGGTGCCCATATTGTGCTTTGCAGCGCAGGCTGTTTGTGCATGCCTGTGAAGGATGGTGGAAAGGGCAGACAGGAAAATCTGATGGCTTGAGTATATTACCTGCTAATATAATGAGAATAAATTTAGTTAAGTGGAAAGGTCCAAGCCAGGTGAAAATTGTACTGCCTGAGGCCAAAGCTGATGCCAATGGTGTGACAGGATTTGGACCATACCTGTAATCTCAGTACAGAGCAGAAAACAAAATGGATTTTGAATAAATGGGATTAAAAAGAAAACCAATGAAATGGAAAAATGCCAAAAATCTGAAAATAATCCCAATTAAAATTTAAGTAAATTCTTGTAAACAAAATATAAAAAAATCAAAACAAACAGCATTTGTTAAAAAGCAGATGATGTAAAAATCTCAAAACAAGCGTAAAAAATTAATATCCATACAATAGTTAAAAAAAGGCAAAATTGATTGTATTTTTGAAAACATGAAAAACTGGTAAAAACGAAACTTAGTTACTCTGACATAAAGCCTATTTTAAAAGAATACAAAGACTATTGACAATTTATAATAACTAATCACTAGTTTTTCCTGATGTAAATATTTGTTGAACCATTATGACCCTTAGCTAGGCATGGTAGCCTGGAGGTAGAATCTCTGTGAGTTTAAGGCCCAGCCTGTTCACATAGTGAGTTTCAGCCAGTTGGGCTAAGGGAGACGCCACCCTTCGTCTCAACAAAGAACCAAAAAAAAGCTTGGGCGTGGTGGCACAGCCTTCTGATCCCTAGCACTTGGGAGGCAGAGGGCAGGTGGATCTTTGTCGGTTCACGGCCAGCCTGGTTGCAGAGTGAGTTCCAGGCATGCTGGGGCTACATGGAGACTACGCTGTCTTGAAAGACCAAAAAAAAAAAAAAAAAAAAAAGTCCCAAAAAAGAAAAGAAGAAAACATGAAAGATTGATGAACTATATCTAGAGATAAAATGTTGATGTCAGGGATTCCTTTTTTTAATAAAATATTTTTTTGTTTTATGTATTTCATATACATTTCCCAGTCCAATTTAGAACATTCCCTTTTCCATGTTCCCCACACTACTCGCGTTTCATGCATTCTGTCTTACATGTCTTATGTTTTTTTTTTTTTTCTCAGTGTTTTTTTTTTTTTTTTTTTTTTTTTTTTTTTTTTGTTTTGGGCAGAATTTTAACTTTTTCTAGTCAGTTCTTTGACCTGTCCTTATGTTGTTGTTCCCTCTCATCTTATTGATCCAAAATATGCCTATAATTTTATGTATATACACAAAAATTATGACCTCTGAAAAATAAAGGCTGTATGTATATATTCCAAAATAACTTTAGGAATTCACATTTTTTGCCTTTAATTTTATATACTCTAAAATACGGACATATACTCTCCATCCATAATACGGCAATTACAATGTCTGAATGTAGGTGGTAAGTTAATTCTGGAGCCCATTAAGAGATTCACATAATAGCCAGGTGTGGTGGGTTTGCACGGCCATTTTAATCCTACACTTGGCGAGGCAGAACGGCAGGCGATCTCTGTGAGCTCAATGCCAGGCTGGCCTTAAACAAGTGAGTTTCAAGGGCCGCTGGGGCTAACATGGTGAGACCCTGATTCAAAAAGCAAAAAAAAAAAAAAAAAAAAAAAAAAAAAAAAGAAGAGGGTGTCACTGGAAATCTAGTGCAAATTAGGAGTAGATCAAATATTAATATTTAGCATCCCTAATTAAATTTTAAAGTTTTGAAATTTTTATATTTAAAATATTTTTTTTTTTTTTTTTTATATTTTATTCATTTATCTTATTTATTTTTTATTTACTTAATTTATTTATTTATTTTTTAGACAGGATCTCCCTATAGATCCAGCTGAAGCCCTGGAATTTACTCTGTAGACCTGGCTAGCCTTGAACTCACAGAGATCTTCCCTGCCTCTGCCTCCAGAGTACTAGTATTAAAGGCATACACCACCACACCTGGTTAAAGATGGTTCTTTAGCCACCATGTGGGTGGTGGGAATCAACCCAGGTCCTTTGCAGGCCAAACCACAGTACTCTCTCTTTTTTCTTTTTTGACTTTTTACTAAGATCTCAAATTTTATGTTGCAGTACAGTTTCTCTGGTCCTTATTATTATTTAATTTATGGTTGTAATTTCCTTTTGGATGCTTAAGGCCACAAAGTTAGTGCAAATTAACCAAGGTTTTTTTTCTCAAGGTTCAGTTGAGGATCTGGTCCTCAAGGGGTTGCTCAGGATTTTGGAGGGGGAGGAGGGTAGGAACGCCTTGCTCCTTTCAGCTTTTCATTTATAATCAGGTCTTGCTAGACCAGGCTCCTTTTTCTGGAAGCATAAGCAGACTTTCCTCTTTATAGACTGGACTGGCTGAAGTCCCATTAATGGCTTTCCAAGACCTCCCTAGACAGGAAGACTGGTGACCCCCATTTGCAGGACATTTCAAGAGGTGCAAATAGTTTTTTTTTAAATTTTATTTATTATTTCTGTATGTCTATGAATGTATGTCTATGTATGAATGCATGCAGGTTTGTGCACACGTATCGTGCAATGCCACAAGAAGTCAGAGAGGGTGTTGGATTCCCCTGGAACTGGAGTTTCCTGGACATTGGAGTTTAGATGGTTCTCGGCTGCCATGTGGGTGTGGGGATGAAACCCGGGTCCTCTGTAGAGCGGTCAGCACTCTTAAGCACTAGGGACAATCTATCTCTCCAGCCCAAATTAGTTTATTAGAGTTAGATCATCCATCCCTTGTTTACAAGTTGAACTCTTTGAGAAGACCAGAGCATATAAAGTTTGTAAGATTAAAAATATAAACATGCCATTGCACACACACATGCACAGGTTTTAAGGTGGCCTGCAGGGAGGAAGTTACATTATAATTTGATACTTAAAAGAGAAAACACGAAACTAGGTTAATTTTTGAAATTTTCACTTAAATTGAACCAAAATTTTAGCTTATGTTGTTCATAAGAATTTTTACTAATAACTAGCAAAGGTAATTTATTGGAGCCAGCAACTTGTTTTTGAAAATTCCATAAGCAGACCCAGGCTGTCCTTACTCCAATAGAAGTTCCACCTGCTATAGCCAGAGTGCTGAAATAAAAAGACTGTGTTATACCAAGTTATTCTTAAAAGAATAATATAAAGTAGATTTTAAACATGATAGTTAAGATAAATTGTTACTAAAGAGCCTGGTGGGTGGTATGCACACAGAAGGCAGGCAGGTGGTGCCAAAATTGCAAGCAATGTCTGATAGGGAACTAAAAAAACCTTTTTTTTCTTTTTAGAAGATTTCCTTCCCCAACAAATCCTTGAAATGCATTAAGGTTAACTCTTGAATAAGGGCTTTAAAGTGAAATGGATTCAGAAGACTAAAATGAATTTTAATTCCAAGGCCTTTTAAATCAAATTAATCAATTAATTGAATTTTATTGTGCACAAGTTTTACTTAAAAGATTGTTAGGCGTCCCTGGATTGAAATAAAATGTTCATTTATTATTAAGCATGGCAAGTTGGAATTTGAACCAATAGATTCTGTTTATAAAAATTAAGAGAAAATTTTTGAGTGGCCATAGCTTAAAACCATCTCTAGAGAAAATAACACATAAAGGCAACAAAACCATGCAAGACTATATAACTATGTGACTTTTCCTCATGGCTAAGTAAATACCTGCCCCAAGAGCCAATTATTCTTCAGGGCTTTTTTTTTTTTTTTTTTTTTTTTTTGCTATGTAGCTTCACCATCGACTGTGAGAACCATTTTCTCTCAGCTATACATCCAGATGTTCTAGAGCTATATACTGAAGGCTAACCAGCTAGCCTAACTATCCAACTGCAGGTCCAATAGCCTACAGTTACTGGGGGGATCAGGTTAGATAAATTCAAGGAAAGAATCCATGAAATCCATAAAAAGCCAAATGTGCAACACAATTTCATTCAGAAACAGGATGAAACCATGATAAAACGAAGACCAAGAGAGACTGTAAAGAGGCTAGAATACATTAGAAATGTTTACAATATGCCTATTTAGTGCCCATCTCTCTTTTTTTTTTTTTTTTTGATCTTCTGAACCGGGTTTATGTAGCCCTGGATGCCCTGAAACTCACTTATATAGACCAGAGCTGGCTTGGAACTCACAGTGATACACCTGCTTCTCTGCCTCCAAGTGAGCTGGGATTAAAGATGTGTAACGCCTGGCTACAATAGGTCTTTTTAAACTTTCAGTTTAAGGAGGAAAGCCTGTCCTTTTTGTTTTGGCTTTTTGAGAACACTGGGTCTCCTGTAGCCTCAGCTGTCCTAGAACCACTACTGTAGACCAGGCTGGCTTGAACCTGCACAAAGATCCGCCCACGCTCTGCATCCCAGTGTAAGGATTAAGGTGTGTGCTCCACCGAAGCCTGCTCTTTTTATTTTTACTGAGCTCTCTGTCCCTGCAGTGTCAGTGTGAAAAGTCCTAATTTGCATTAAAAGGGGCCCAGGTTCCATCTTCTCAGTTACCTAGCAACTGAATTTGCATAAAATATCTGGGCTCCAATGCCTTTCAGTGGTAATTTTGCATAATAAAATTTAAGTTTGGGCCATGCCAAGTTGGAAAAAGTAGTTTTAGACAGCAGGAGACAAGGCAGGCTCTTGATATTAGAACCCAAGGATTTATCCTAGGCCTGTAAAATTATTAAAAATCGATTCCAAGACCAGTCCTGACTGATAAGTCTCATGACTGTAAGATTAATTAGTCCTGTAGTTGGAATATAACCAGGAAGCTGATGGACTTCATGGCCAAACTCAGCTGGAAAGCTGGAGGCATCCATAGCCTGCAGGAGTGACTAAATTAGCAAGTACATGCCTGGGGGCTGGTAGTTCCCAAGCCAGAACAGATCAGGAAAACTGCTGGCTTTCCATAGATCTCCAGGCAAACTGGTGGCTTTGTGAACAGGCCTATAGCTAGCCAGGTGAGGAAGCTGCCTGCTTCCACAGCCCCTACAGTAGCTGATGGCTTCATGAAACCAGGCCAGGAATTGCTAGTTTTCCTTCATGCATGTAAACCCATTGTCCCCTAATTGGTTATAAGGTGCTTACCCCAGTATAAAGCCATGAGGCTTAGGTTCCCTCCAGGAACATGATTTACTGTCATATGGAAATGGCACGTGATGGAACAAGAGCTGGAGCAACAGCAGGGTCAGAGGCAAGATGGTGACTGGAGACCACCCATTTATAACCATGGGGTGGGGCCTCAGGTCAGTGGGAAGGGGTCAGAAGACTTGACAAGCCTTTGGAGGAAGTGGGCATCTTGTGTCCCTTGGAATTTTGGGAAGCTCAGATCTAACATTCCAACCTTTTGACTATGATATAATCTCTTCTGTATCTGCTTCACACTGAGGGGGAGTGAAGTCTCTGGGGAACACGCTGTCAGGCTGGGGGTTAGAATCTGATCTCCCATCTTGTCTTCTCTGGGTGCCTGGTGTTTTAGGTCCAGATCGATAGTGGCCGTCTCTTAAGTGGACAATTTCTCCTGAAACTGGACAAAGACAAGCTGGGTTGGGTCTTGTATGAGTATATCAGAGCAGGGACTTCACAGTACCAACAGGGGGCTACTGGATGCATTAGCAATTAGAGGGTCCCTGCCTAAGGGTCTGTAGAGGGAGAGAGGACTTGTACCATAGTTTGAGGAATTGGGAAAAAAGTTTTTTAGTATCAGAAGCTCTAGAATGAGAGCCAGTTTTCCAGAAGGAGAGCCATAACCATGAGAAATATAAAAGATGGTATTTTCTGGCATGGCACATTAAATCTGTCAATCTCTGAGATATTTTCTAATGTGACACAGTAGGTTTCTAACATGACACAATAGGTCTACTCGCCTATCCTCTCTGGTAATAAAAAGTGTTGTTTTAATTTTTCTTCATTTGAAATTATAGTTTACTGTTGGGGTGTTTAAAACCACATGGTTCCAGGGCCTTGGGAGAGATGGCCCTAGTGGTTAAGAGTGTCACTGCTCTTGCAGGGACCTGGGTTCGATCCCCAAGCAACCCACAAATGGTAGCTGAGAATCATCTTTAAATCCAGTTCTAGGGGAATCGACACCCTCTGTTCTGACCTCAAGGCCATTGCATGACATGGGTACACAAACGTACATGCAAAACGACAGTACATTCACGACCATAAAAATAAAAAACTAAAAACTAAAAAAAAGTAAAACAAAAATAAAACAAAGCCCCACACAGTTTTAGCTCAGAATAACATAAATTTAGTTTTGGTGTTAAGGTCAGTTTAGGTTCTAGTCCTTAGGGGGTCACTCCGGCCTTGCGCCTGGCTCTTTCACCAGTTCCATCTATGTGAAGCCTTGCTTGACCATAGCTTCCCTTTGAAATGTGAGTAGTTTCTCCTTTATATGGACTTTCCTCCTTTGACTGGACACTGGCTGGATGAAGTGCTTTTAAGTGAATATCCAAGACCTCCCTGGCCTGGGGATGACTGGTGAATCACTGCCACAGGACATGTACAAAAGTGCCGATGCAGGACCCTAGGACTTAAGTAGACCTTAGAGGGTAAGGGCCAAAAAATTGTCCCTTCAAATCCCCCCTGCCAAATTGGATTGGAACTTTAAGTATGTTTGCTAAACCTCAAAGGGGATTATTTGAATGAACTTGGTACTTTAATTACTATATAACACCTAAGTAAAGCTTGAACATTGGCTTAAATATTCTTTATAAATTATTAATTGCTGTGGCAAAATATTTGACTAATAAATAAATAAGCTCTGGAAGGAAAGTCCCTGAGGTGGTAGCAGGCTCAGCACAGGCTAAGGAAGGATGCTACTTACTGGCTTGTGTTGCTGGCTCATGTTCAGCCTATTCTATAAAATATAGAAATATCTGGCCAAGGAAGGCATTACCTACAATGGGCACCGGCCAGTCCAATGAAGGCAATTATTGAAGTTTTTTTTAGCTCAGGTGTATCAAGTTGGAATTAAACCTATGCAGTAAGTCCTTCAGTTTGTTCTTTAAGGTCTATAAAGGTCATTTAGGTACTCATAGTAGAATGGATTTTAAACCATGAAGGCAAGAAGAGTTCTATACATGTCCATGAAACAGAACTGTGCTTGGTAGCTTTAGTGTCAGCTTGACACACCTGGGTTGAGGGAGCTTCAGTTGGGGGAAAAATTTTTGGCTTTTTTTCCATTGGATTAGGCTGTGGCCACATCTGTTGGAGTATTGTCTTGTTGAGCAGTGTGGGAGGACCAGCCCACAATGTGGGTGGCCATCCTGGGCAGGTTGGTTGTGTACAGTATATAGAAGGTAGGCTGGGCATGAACCAGAGAGCAAGCCAGTGAACAGCAATTCCTCCATGGCTTTGTGCTTCGCTCCTGCTTCCAGGTTTCCTGCTGAGTTTCCTGCCTTGGGCTCCGAGGTGATGAACTGTGACCGACAGGAGATGTAAGCTGTGAATAAACCCTTTCCTCCCAAGTTGGTGTCGGTCAGAGTGTTTCATCACAACAATGGAGACCAAACTAGAAAAAACACAAACCAAAGATAATAAGAGGCCAAAACCATAACTTATAGGACTATCTCAATGAGGCCATGTCAACTTGTCCTAGAATTATGAATTATGAGATTTGAAAAGAAAAAGGAAGTGGGGGGCCTTGCATATACCAAGCAACAGAAGAAACACTTAGGGTTAACCCAAATTGGTTACATTTGGTCTGTGGACATGGTCCTGGAAGTAAACCTAATTTTTCTTAAAAATACTTAAAAAGTACATGTGTGAAAGTATGACAGATATATAAAGCAGTTTTAGTATGTATGTGTAACTCAGTATTTATATATGTCTGTTTTACTTGAGGCACTAACTAAATATATAGTACCTGGTAGGTGGAAACAATTTCTTGTATATGCTATAATTACATTATGAATTCTTAAAAGTGAAAGTAGTACTTAAGCATGCACTCTAAATAAACTCTATAATTAATTTTGGTGATGGCTTTTTATAAAGTTTGTACTGAGAAGAGGCACATGCATTGCTATCATACACAGACAGATTTTTAATATGCTGTTTAACAATGTCATACACACATATTTTTGCACACATTTCTTTAAGAGTTTTTTATCCTAGCAGTTGTATTTAACCATCATATGCATTGGAATAAACACCTTTAGAAACATTATTTAAAAACATGGAGCTCTAATTAATTGCACTTCCAGGGCTGAGATGACTAATACAGTTCCCTTTCAGTGGCTTGACATATTGCACCTTTGGTTCTAAAACTGTGAACTTATTGAAATATTTTAACAATGATGGAAAACAGATTTACATATACAATAATTAAAGAACTGACAATACCAGAGGTATTTAGTCTGTTTCATTGAAGGGAAGAGATTGCAGGGGAAGCCATGTCCACTGTCCAAGTGCGCAGAGTATGAATGTATCCAGAGATTTTTTTTTTAATTATTTTTTTATTTTTTCTGTATGTGTTGTGTACTGACTGCGCTTTTTGCACGCGTGTCGTGCAATGCCTTGCAGAGGTTCAGAAGAGTGTCGGATTCCCTGCGACTGGGTTCCTGGAACTGGAGTTTCAAACAGTTCTTGGCTGCCCTGTGGGTGCTGGGGATCAAAACCCGGCTCCTCTGTAAGAGTGGCCGGTGCTCCCAACCGCTAGGGCATCTCCTCCAGCCCAAGTCCAGGGATTTTTAAAAATGTCTCTGTCAGAAGGAACAGTGGACAGCTGTACAGAAGCCTGGTTAGGTATTAAGGAGAAAAAGGAAAAAAATCTGTTGATGAACCCCTAAGGGTTAAAAATCAAGGTCTTCAGAGGTCTGGAAAAAAAAGAAAAAAAAAAAAAAAAAAAAAAAAAAAAAACCAGAAAGGACATTTTAGTTAATAATACCTGCTAAGGAAACAATTTGGAAATGTAAGAAGATAAAACTTTCAGTAAGCACGTGTAGAAACCTTTAGGGAAACGGGTGGTTCATAATGCTTGAAAAAATTTTTAGAGGCATGCTAAAAGTAAACTTAACTTAATTTTTTTTGTTTTTGTGCCTACAGAAATAAAGAAGTCTGAAGTGGCCACTTTCGTTTTGACAGAAAACACAACAGGAGAACATGGACACATGACAGTTACATGAATCGCAAAGACATATTGGAAGAACGGTTATAAACACAGACAGGTTGGACAGAAACATGACTTAATTGTATCTGTTAATCTGGACATCAGGGGAAATCTAATTTTTTTTTTTTTCTAAATGTCATAGGTAAGTGTTAGTATCAGAATAACTTAGAATGGCAAAGGCACAGAAAATTTCTCAGTTCCTTGATCTGCTGCACACCTAAATCTTAAGTTGTCTATTGTTGTGCAGGGCTGTGGACCATTAATTTCAATACTTACATTTATACAGAATCGTTGAGAGTTTAAGATATCTATTTAGGTGGGAACAGCCTGGGTGCCCATATTGTGCTTTGCAGCGCAGGCTGTTTGTGCATGCCTGTGAAGGATGGTGGAAAGGGCAGACAGGAAAATCTGATGGCTTGAGTATATTACCTGCTAATATAATGAGAATAAATTTAGTTAAGTGGAAAGGTCCAAGCCAGGTGAAAATTGTACTGCCTGAGGCCAAAGCTGATGCCAATGGTGTGACAGGATTTGGACCATACCTGTAATCTCAGTACAGAGCAGAAAACAAAATGGATTTTGAATAAATGGGATTAAAAAGAAAACCAATGAAATGGAAAAATGCCAAAAATCTGAAAATAATCCCAATTAAAATTTAAGTAAATTCTTGTAAACAAAATATAAAAAAATCAAAACAAACAGCATTTGTTAAAAAGCAGATGATGTAAAAATCTCAAAACAAGCGTAAAAAATTAATATCCATACAATAGTTAAAAAAAGGCAAAATTGATTGTATTTTTGAAAACATGAAAAACTGGTAAAAACGAAACTTAGTTACTCTGACATAAAGCCTATTTTAAAAGAATACAAAGACTATTGACAATTTATAATAACTAATCACTAGTTTTTCCTGATGTAAATATTTGTTGAACCATTATGACCCTTAGCTAGGCATGGTAGCCTGGAGGTAGAATCTCTGTGAGTTTAAGGCCCAGCCTGTTCACATAGTGAGTTTCAGCCAGTTGGGCTAAGGGAGACGCCACCCTTCGTCTCAACAAAGAACCAAAAAAAAGCTTGGGCGTGGTGGCACAGCCTTCTGATCCCTAGCACTTGGGAGGCAGAGGGCAGGTGGATCTTTGTCGGTTCACGGCCAGCCTGGTTGCAGAGTGAGTTCCAGGCATGCTGGGGCTACATGGAGACTACGCTGTCTTGAAAGACCAAAAAAAAAAAAAAAAAAAAAAGTCCCAAAAAAGAAAAGAAGAAAACATGAAAGATTGATGAACTATATCTAGAGATAAAATGTTGATGTCAGGGATTCCTTTTTTTAATAAAATATTTTTTTGTTTTATGTATTTCATATACATTTCCCAGTCCAATTTAGAACATTCCCTTTTCCATGTTCCCCACACTACTCGCGTTTCATGCATTCTGTCTTACATGTCTTATGTTTTTTTTTTTTTTCTCAGTGTTTTTTTTTTTTTTTTTTTTTTTTTTTTTTTTTTGTTTTGGGCAGAATTTTAACTTTTTCTAGTCAGTTCTTTGACCTGTCCTTATGTTGTTGTTCCCTCTCATCTTATTGATCCAAAATATGCCTATAATTTTATGTATATACACAAAAATTATGACCTCTGAAAAATAAAGGCTGTATGTATATATTCCAAAATAACTTTAGGAATTCACATTTTTTGCCTTTAATTTTATATACTCTAAAATACGGACATATACTCTCCATCCATAATACGGCAATTACAATGTCTGAATGTAGGTGGTAAGTTAATTCTGGAGCCCATTAAGAGATTCACATAATAGCCAGGTGTGGTGGGTTTGCACGGCCATTTTAATCCTACACTTGGCGAGGCAGAACGGCAGGCGATCTCTGTGAGCTCAATGCCAGGCTGGCCTTAAACAAGTGAGTTTCAAGGGCCGCTGGGGCTAACATGGTGAGACCCTGATTCAAAAAGCAAAAAAAAAAAAAAAAAAAAAAAGACATGTAAGACAGAATGCATGAACCGGAGTAGTGTGGGGAACATGGAAAAGGGAATGTGTCTAAATTGGACTGGGAAATGATATATGAAATACATAAAACAAAAAATATTTTATTAAAAAAGGAATCCCTGACATCAACATTTTATCTCTAGTTGGTTCATAATCTTCATTGTTTTCTTTTTCTTTTCTTTTTTGGGGACTTTTTTTTTTTTTTTTTTTTGGTCTTTTCAAGACAGGGTCTCCATGTAGCCCCAGCTGGCCTGGAACTCACTCTGCAGACCAAGCTGGCCTTGAACTCACAAAGATCCACCTGCCTCTGCCTCCCAAGTGCTAGGATCAAAGGCGTGTGCCACCACGCCCAGCTTTTTTTGGTCTTTTTGAGACAAGGGTGGGTCTCCCTGTAGCCAAGCTGGGCTGAAACTCACTATGTAGAACAGGCTGGCCTTAAACTCACAGAGATCTACCTCCAGGCTACCATGCCTAGCTAAGGGTCATAATGGTTCAACAAATATTTACATCAGGAAAAACTAGTGATTAGTTATTATAAATTGTCAATAGTCTTTGTATTCTTTTAAAATAGGCTTTATGTCAGAGTAACTAAGTTTCGTTTTTACCAGTTTTTCATGTTTCAAAATACAATCAATTTTCCATTTTTTTAACTTTTGTATGGATATTTAATTTTTTTACAGGCTTTTGTTTGAGATTTTTACATCATCTGGCTTTTAACAAATGCTGTTTTGTTTTGATTTTTTATATTTTGTTTACAAGAATTTTACCTAATTTTAAGGGATTATTTCAGATTTTGGCATTTTCCATTTCATTGGTTTTCTTTATAAATCCCATTTTATTCAGAAATCCATTTTTGTTTCTGCTCTGTATCTGAGATTAACAAGGTGTGTCCAAATCCTGTCACACCTGGCATTCAGCTTTTGCCTCAGGCAGTACATTTTCACCTGGCTGGGACCTTTCCACTAACAATAAATTTATTCTCATTAAATTAGCAGGTAATCTACATGACCAGATCTGCCTGCCTCCCTTCCCCATCCACCATCCTTCACAGGCATGCACAAACAGCCTGCGCTGCAAAGCACAATATGGGCACCCAGGCTGTTCCCACCTAAATAGATATCTTAAACTCTCAACGATTCTGTATAAATGTAAGTATTGAAATTAATGGTTCCACAGCCCTGCACAACAATAGACAACTTTAGATTTATGTGTGCAGCAGATCAGGGAACTGAGAATTTTCTGTGCCTTGCCATCAAGTTATTCTGATACTAACACTTACCTATGACATTTTAGAAAAAAAAAAAAATTGGGATTTCCCCGATGTCCAGAGTTAACAGGTACAATTAAGTCATGTGTCTTTTCAACCTGTCTGTGTGTTATAACCCTTCTCCAATATGTCTTTGCGATTCATGTAACTGTCATGTGTCCATGTTCTCCTGTGTGTTTTCTGTCAAAACAAAGTGGCCACTTCAGACTTCTTTCATTCTGTATTGTGCACAAAAACAAAAAAAATTAAGTTAAGTTTACTTTTGGCATGCCTCTTAAATTTTTTCAAAGGCATGATTTGAACCCACGTTCCTAGGTTTCTACACTGCTTATCTGAAAGTTTTATTTCTTATCTTTCCAAATTGTTTCCTTAGCAGGTATTATAACTAAAATGTCCTTTCTGTTTTTTTTTTTTTTTTTTTTTTTTTTTTTTT
>VZQC01001461.1:219118-230553 GCA_009823505.1 Rhizomys pruinosus
CTTATCTGTCCAAATTATTTTCTTCACAGGTATTATAACTAAAATTTCCTTTCCATTTTTTTTTTTTTTTTTCTTGTTTCCAGACCTCTGAAGACCTGATTTTTTACCCTTAGGGGTTCACTAACAGATTGTTTTTCTTTTCTCCTACCTAACCAGGCTTCTGACAGCTGTGCCACTGTCCTTCTGACCAGAGACCATTTTAAAAATCCCTGGATTTGGGGCTGGAGAGATGGCCTAGCGGTTAAGAGCACCGGCCACTCTTACAGAGGAGCCGGGTTTGATCCCCAGCACCCACAGGGCAGCCAAGAACTGTTTGAAACTCCAGTTCCAGGAGAACTCCAGTTCCAGGGGAATCCGACACCCTCTTCTGACCTCTGCAGCATTGCACGACACGGGTGCACAAACTTGCATGCAGACAGTACATTCATACACATACAGAAATAAATAAAAAAAAATTAATTAAAAAAATCTCTGGATACATTCATACTCTGGCACTTGGACAGTGGCACATGGCTTCCCCTGCAATCTCTTCCCTTCAATGAAACAGACTAAATACCTCTGGTATTGTCAGTTCTTTAATTATTGTATATGTAAATCTGTTTTCCATCACTTGTTAAAATATTTCAATAAGTTCACAGTTTTAGAACCAAAGGTGCAAGATGTCAATGCCCACATGATAAGGGAACTATATTAGTCATCTCAGCCTTGGCAGTGCAATTAATTAGAGCTCCATGTTTTAAATAATGTTTCTAAAGGTGTTTTTTGCCGATGCATGTGACTGTTCAATATGAACACTAGGATAAAAATCTCTTGAAGGAATGTGTGAATAAATGTGTGTATGCATATGACATTGTTAAACAGCATATTAAAATCTGTCTGTGTATGATAGCAATGCATGTGCCTCTGCTCAATACAACATTTATAAACTCCCATCACCAAACTTATTTATTAGAGTCTTATTTATGAGTGCATGCTTGAAGTACTACTGTTCACTTTTAAGAATTCTATAATGTAATTATGTCATATACAAGAAATTGTGTTCCACCTAGCAGGTACTATACACCTTGTTACAGCCTCAAGTAAAACAGACATATATAAATATTGAGTTACACATACATACTAAAACTGCTTTATATATCTGTCATACTTTGCACATGTTACTTTTAATATTTTTAAGAAAAATTAGGTTTTACTTCCAGTGACCATGTCCACAGACCAAATGTAACCAATTTGGGTGAACCCTGAGTGTTTCTTGTCTGCTGTTGGTATATGACAATGCCCCCACCTTCCTTTTCTTTCTCAAATCTATAATTCATAATCTAGGGACAAGTGACATGGCCTCATTTGAGATAGTCCTAGAAGGTATTGGTTTTGGCCTCTTTATTATCTTGGGTTTGTGTTCTAGTTTGTCTTCCATTGCTGTGATGAAACACTCTGACCGACACCAACTTGGGGAGGAAAGGGTTTATTCACAGCTTACATCTCCTGGGTCACAGTTCATCACTCGGAGCCCAAGGCAGGAACTCAGGGCAGGAACCTGGAAGCAGGAGCTGAAGCACAAGCCATGGAGGAATGCTGTTCACTGGCTTGCTCCCCTGGCTCATGCCCAGCCTACCTTCTTATACTGTACACAACAACCTGCCCAGGATGGCACCACACATTGTGGGCTGGGTCCTCCCACACTGCTCAACAATCAGACAATACTCCACAGATGTGGCCACAGGCCAATCCAATGGAGCCAATTCCCCAACTGAAGCTCCCTCAACCCAGGTGTGTCAAGCTGACACTAAAGCTATCCAGCACAGTTTGTTTCATGGACTATGTTAGAACTCTTTTTGCCTTTCATGGTTTAAATCCATTCTACTATGAGTACCTAAATGACCTTTATAGACCTTAAAGAACAAACTGTAGGCCTTACTGCATAGGTTTAATGTCAACTTGATACACCTGAGCTAAGAAACTTCAATAATTGCCTTCATTGGACTGGCCTGTGCCATTGTAGGCAATGCCATCCTTGGCCAGATATTTCTATATTGTATAGAATAGGCTGAACATGAGCCAGCAACACAAGCCAGTAAGTAGCATCCTTTCCTAGCCTGTGCTGAAGCTACTACCACCAGACTCCTTCCATGAGCTTTTATTATTAGTCAGAATATTTTGCCACAGCAATTAAGAATTTATTAAGAGTGCTTAAGCAAATGTTCAAGCTTTACTTAGGTGTTATATGGTAATTAAAGTACCAAGTTCATTCAAATAATCCCCTTTGAGGTTTAGCAAACATACTTAAAGTTCCAATCCAATTTGGCAGGGGGGATTTGAAGGGACAATATTTTGGCCCTTACCCTCTAAGGTCTACTTAAGTCCTAGGGTCCTGCATCGGCACCTTTGTACATATCCTGTGGCAGTGAGTCACCAGTCATCCCAGGCCAGGGAGGTCTTGGAGATTCACTTAAAAGCACTTCATCTGGCCAGTGTCCAGTCAATGGAGGAAAGTCCATATAAAGGAGAAACTACTCACATTTCAAAGGGAAGCTATGGTCAAGCAAGGCTTCACATAGATGGAACTGGTGAAGAGAGCCAGGCGCAAGGCCGGAGTGACCCCCTAAGGACTAGAACCTAAACTGACCTTAACACCAAAACTAATTTCAGTTATCTGAGCTAACTGTGTGGGGCTTTTTTGTTTTTATTTTTGTTTTTACTTTTTTTTTAGTTTTTTATTTTTTATTTTTTATGTGTGTGAATGTACTGTCTGCATGTACGTTTGTGTACCCATGTCATGCAATGCCTTGGAGGTCAGAACAGGGTGTCGGATTCCCCTAGAACTGGATTTAAAGATGGTTCTCAGCTACCATGTGGGTGCTGGGGATCGAACCCAGGTCCTCTGCAAGAGCAGTTGACACTCTTAACCACTAGGCCATCTCTCCAGCCCTGGAACCATGTGGTTTTAAACACCCCAACAGGAAACTATAATTCAAAGAAGAGAAAATAAAACAACACTTTATTACCAGAGAGATAGGCGAGAGACCTACTGTGCCAAGTTAGAAACCTACTGTGTCACATTAGAAAATATCTCAGAGATTGACAGATTTAATGTGCCATGCCAGAAAATACCATCTTTTATATTCTCATGGTTATGGCTCTCATTCTGGAACACTGGCTCTCATTCTAGAGCTCTGTGTACTAAAACTTTTTTTCCCAATTCCTCAAACTATGGTACAAGTCCTCTCTCCCTCTGCAGACCCTAGGCAGGGATCCTCCAATTGCTAATGCACCCAGTAGCCCCCTGTTGGTACTGTGAAGTCCCTGCATTGCTATACTCATACAAGGCCCAACCAGCTTGTCTTTTCAGTTTCAGAGAAAATGTCCACTAAGAACTGGCCACTATCAATCTGGACCAAAACCACCAGGTAGAGCACACAGAGCAGCCAAGATGGGAAACAAGATTCTAACCCTCCAGCCTGACACGTGTTCCCCAGAGACTTCACTCCCCCTCAGTGTGAAGCAGATACAGAAGAGATATATCATAATCAAAAGGCTGGAATGTTAGATCTGAGCTTCCCAGAATTCCAAGGGACATACAGATGCCCACTTCTTCCAGAGGCTGTCAATCTTCTGACTTCTTCCCTTGTACCTGAGGCCCCACCCCATGGTTATAAATGGGTGGGCCCCAGTCACCATCTTGCCTCTGACCCTGCTGTTGCTCCAGCTCTTGTTCCATCACGTGCCAGTTCCACATGGAAGTAAATCATGTTCCTGGAGTGACCTAAGCCTCATGTGCCTTTATATCTGGGGGTAAGCAGCCTTTTATAACCAAATAGGGGACAAATGGTTTTACATGCATGAAGGAAACTAGCAGATTCCTGGCCTGGTTCATGAAGCCATCAGCTACTGTAGGGGCTGTGGAAGCAGGCAGCTTCCTCACCTGGCTAGCTATAGGCCTGTTCACAAAGCCACCAGTTTGCCTGGAGATCTATGGAAAGCCAGCAGTTTTCCTGATCTGTTCTGGCTTGGGAACTACCAGCCCCCAGGCATGTACTTGCTAATTAGTCACTCCTGCAGGCTATGGATGCCTCCAGCTTTCCAGCTGAGTTTGGCCATGAAGTCCATCAGCTTCCTGGTTATATTCCAACTACAGGACTAATTAATCTTACAGTCATGAGACTTATCAGTCAGGACTGGCCTTGGAATCATTTTTAATAATTTTACAGGCCTAGGATAAATCCTTGGGTTCTAATATCAAGAGCCTGCCTTGTCTCCTGCTGTCTAAAACTACTTTTTCCAACTTGTCATGGCCCAAACTTAAATTTTATTATGCAAAATTACCACTGAAAGGCATTGGAGCCCAGATATTTTATGCAAATTCAGTTGCTAGGTAACTGAGAAGATGGAACCTGGGCCCCTTTTAATGCAAATTAGGACTTTTCACACTGACACTGCAGGGACAGAGAGCAGCTTAAAAATAAAAAGAGCAGGGCTTGGTGGCACACACCTTTAATCCTACACTTGGGATGCAGAGGTGGGCGGATCTTTGTGAGTTCAAGGCCAGCCTGGTCTACAGAGTGAGTTCTAGGACAGCTGAGGCTACAGGGAGACCCTGTCTCAAAAAGACCAAAAAAAAAAGGACAGGCTTTCCTCCTTAAACTGAAAGTTTAAAAAGACCTATTGTAGCCAGGCGTGTACACATCTTTAATCCCAGCACTTGGGAGGCAGAAGCAGGTGTATCACTGTGAGTTCAAGGCCAGCCTGGTCTATATAGTGAGTTCCAGGGCATCCAGGGCTACAGGGAAACCCGGTTTCAAGAAGATCAAAAAAAAAAAAAAAAAGAGAGATGGGCACTAAATAGGCATATTGTAAACATTTCTAATGTATTCTAGCCTCTTTACAGTCTCTCTTGGTCTTCGTTTTATCATGGTTTCATCCTGTTTCTGAATGAAATTGTGTTGCACATTTGGCTTTTTATGGATTTCATGGATTCTTTCCTTGAATTTATCTAACCTGATCCCCCCAGTAACTGTAGGCTATTGGACCTGCAGTTGGATAGTTAGGCTAGCTGGTTAGCCTTCAGTATATAGCTCTAGAACATCTGGATGTATAGCTGAGAGAAAATGGTTCTCACAGTCGATGGTGAAGCTACATAGCAAAAAAAAAAAAAAAGCCCTGAAGAATAATTGGCTCTTGGGGCAGGTATTTACTTAGCCATGAGGAAAAGTCACATAGTTATATAGTCTTGCATGGTTTTGTTGCCTTTATGTGTTATTTTCTCTAGAGATGGTTTTAAGCTATGGCCACTCAAAAATTTTCTCTTAATTTTTATAAACAGAATCTATTGGTTCAAATTCCAACTTGCCATGCTTAATTAAAATGTAACTTTTATTTCAATCCAGGTACCCTAAACATCTTTTAAGTAAAACTATGTGCACAATAAATCAATTAATTGATTAATTGATTTAAAAGGCCTTGGAATTAAAATTCATTTTAGTCTTTTGAATCCATTTCACTTTAAAGCCCTTATTCAAGAGTTAACCTTAATGCATTTCAAGGATTTGTTGGAGAAGGGAAAACTTCTAAAAAAGAAAAAAAAGCTTTTTATTTATAGGTTCCCTTATCAGACATTGCTTGCAATTTGGCACCACCTACCTGCCTTCTGTGTGCATACCACCCACCAGGCTCTTTAGTAACAATTTATCTTAAATCATGTTTAAATCTACTTTATATTATCTTTTAAAATTAACTTGGTATAACACAGTCTTTTTATTTCAGCACTCTGGAGGCAGAGGCAGGTGGACTTCTATGGGAGTTTAAGGACAGCCTGGTGTGCCTATGGAATTTCAAAACAAGTGCTGGCTCCAATAAATTACCTTTGCTAGTTATTAGTAAAAATTCTTATGAACAACATAAGCTAAAATTTTGGTTCAATTTAAGTGAAAATTTCTAAAAACCTGGTTTCATATTTCTCTTTAAGTATCAAATTATAATGTAACTTCCTCCCTGCAGGCCACCTTAAAACCTGTGCATGTGTGTGTGTGAATGCATGTTTATATTTTAATCTTACAACTTTATATGTTCTGTCTCTCAAAGAGTCAACTGTAAACAAGGATGGATGGATCTAACTCATAAAAACTATTTGGGCTGGAGAGATGGCCTAGCGGTTAAGAGTGCTGACCGCTCTTACAGAGGACCCGGGTTCGATCCCCAGCACCCACATGGCAGCCGAGAACCATCTGAAACTCCAATTCCAGGAGAACTCCAGTTCCAGGGGAATCCAACACCCTCTTCTGACTTCTGTGGCATTGCACGATACGTGTGCACAAACTTGCATGCAGACAGTACATTCATAGACATACAGAAATAATAAATAAAATTTAAAAAAAAACTATTTGCACCTCTTGAAATGTCCTGCAAATGTGGGTCACCAGTCTTCCTGTTCTGGGAGATCTTGGAAAGCCACTATTGGGACTTCAGCCAGTGTCCAGTCTATAAAGAGGAAAGTCTGCTTATGCTTCAGAAAAGGAAGCCTGGTATAGCAAGACCTGATTATAAATGAAAAGCTGAAAGGAGCAAAGGCGTTCCTACCCTCCTCCCCCTCCAAAATCCTGAGAGACCCCTGAGGACCAGATCCTCAACTGACCTTGAGAAAACAAAAACCTTGGTTAATCTCAGCTAACTGTGTGGCCTTAAGCATCCAAAAGGAAAGTACAACCAGAAATAAATAATCAGTAAGACCAGAGAAACTGTACTGCAGACATAAAACTTGAGATCTTAGTAAAAAGTCAAAAAGAAAAAAGAGAGAGTACTGTGGTTTGGCCTGCAAAGGACCTGGGTTTGATTCCCACCACCCACATGGTGGCTAAGAACCACCTTTAAGCCAGGTGTGGTGGCCTTTAATACTAGTACTCTGGAGGCAGAGGCAGGAAGATCTCTGTGAGTTCAAGGCTAGCCAGGTCTACAGAGTAAGTTCCAGGCCAGCTGGATCTATAGGGAGATCCTGTCTAAAAAATAAATAAATAAATAAATAAATAAATAAATAAATAAATAAATGTGTTAAATAAAATTGGTTAAATATTTTAAATATAAAAATGGTAATACACTTAAATTAATTAGGGATGCAAATTATTAATATTTGATCTACTCCTAATTTGTACTAGATTTACAGTGACAACTTTGGGATTAAACGTGCATCAGTGTTCTCTATATTTTTTTGTATTGTGCACATATTACCTATGACATTTCTTTTGCCTACAAAGATAACTCAGGAAAGACTGGGTTTTGCCTCTTGAACCAACAGTATACAGTCCAATGGAAGACAGTTTAAATGGGCTTAATGGACCTTTGCAGCTTGGTTCCTATCTATGGGTATGTAATACAACTCCTGCCTTTTGAAATCAAGAAAAACTCTTCTATTCATGGTGCTAATCCAAAAAAGGGGGAGGATAATATTGGACCCTCTGGAATATAGTTAAACAGAGCAATCTCTACTCTAAACCTTTTGTCAACTTTTTAAAATCAAATATGACAACTCTAATCCATAAACAATTGAAGCCCTCTGGCAGGCCATAATTAACACCATTGGCAGGGTACAATGTTGGGGCAAGAAACAAATCCAATCCACTACTAACTATGGGAAAAAGGTTTGAACCATTTGCAGAAAGATTGGCCCATCTAAACATCAAAAAATGAACAGAAGTCTGAGAAAAGATCACTTCACAGGGAACCAACACACAGGGTATCACATAGGTTTTCCTTCTGGCATCTCTATAGCTTAAAGTCAATTATTGGGGGCTGGAGAGATGGCTCAGAGGTTAAGAGGACCAACTGCTCTTGCAGAGGACCTGGGTTCGATTCCCAGCACCCACATGGCAGCTAAGAACCATCTTTAACTCCAGTTCCTGGGGAATCCGACGCCCTCTTCTGACCTCTGCAGGATTTCACGACATGGGTGCTCCAACCTACATGCAGACAGTACACTCATACACATAAAAAATAATAAATAAATAATTTTTAAAAAGACAATTATTATGACAGTGACTCCTTATGAGACCTGCTTAACTGCTTCCTTTGACTTACAGGCATGAGATCTGTTGGAGGGATATTCTTTATCCAAAAAAATATATATATTAAGAAAGTATCAAAGCCAGGTTCTGTGCTAAAGAGCCTCTAAAGGGCTTTGGAGCCTGGAGAACAGTTTACAAGAGGTGTACAAAAAATAAAAACTGTTCAAGGGGTGGGTAATGAACCCTCCAAGTTAAACAGAGTCCCTTTCTTTGCTGAAAAAAAATCTTACAGGAGTGGGAACAGTTTGCCTGGATGGGCTCTCCCCCATCAGTGAAATGGCTTTAATAAAAAGAAAGCAGGTGTTTTGACCACAGCCAAAACTCAGGTTCAGGGATTGCCTGACTCAGCTTAGCAGCAAATACAGCAGAGGCAAGGAGAGACATGCCCCTCCTTGGTCCTGTGCAGGGCTAGGCAGCTTGAGTCAGGCCCAATGAGACTATCAAGCCTAGAAAAAATATAGGGAGGTCATGGGTAAGAACCCCTGTATACCAGATGGGTTTGAGAGGATGACTACTGGTGCTAAAGAATTAGCTAAATTAATGCCCTTCATTTGTGCTTTGGTGAAACAATTGATACAAAAAGAAATTTCCCATGCTTTGTTTAACCTGGTTTATGTTTAATACCTAATGCTAATGTCTAAGTGTTTTAAAGAGATGAAACCAGTTGGAGACATAGCCCACACAAAGAAACAAAGATAAAAAGCAAATTCAGTAAGGAGGGACACCAGGGTGAGGTATAATTATAAAAATCATTAAAAGCTTAATGAATAAAATAAAACATTTTAGTAAAGGAGGACTTTGGTATCAGTAGGGGAGTTGATTTGTCTATATGTCCAAAGGGTACAGTGACGTGGACATTTGGGCCTGTCCCTTTGGATAAGTGCCCTACCTCTAGATTTTGCTTTATAGCCACGTGAGACATATGGGTAAATAACAGCTTGTGGTACCAGTAATGAACTACTTTTAACAATGAGCTCTTGGCTAGGAGGCTCTAAAAGCCTCCAAAACAAAGGCTATTTGCCTGTGATGTTGGGGTACACACAAAAAAGCTTGGTAAGACATTACTGCCAAAGAAGGCATGGTGTTAACATGAAAAGATAATTTCCCTCAGGAAAATCTGGGTTCTACCTCCCTCAACCAGCAGTATGCAGTACAGAGGGAGACAGTCTGAAGGGGTGTGGTAAACCCCTTCAGCTTGGTTCTTGTTTATAGGTACACGATACAATTCCTGCCTTCTGGAAAACTATAAATCTGAATTTGGGAGCCTAGAAAACAAGAGAGGCTGCTCTGGCTGTGGTGGCAGTTGCAAAAACATAGGGGGAAGGAATACCTCCTCCCTCTAAGATGCAATTTTGCCCTACAATTGGATAAAGGGCATTGGTGGATGGAGGCTTTGGTGCTGGCTCTGGGCAGCCCTGCCTGGAGTTGTTGGCCAGGGAACCTTTGAATGTCCCTAAAATGGGGGCCATTGGCCTGTGGCTTTAGGTGTGCATGAGAGATGGATGGTAGGACCCCATTGCTGGGGACACAACGTGGTAGGAGCAAAAAAGAAAGAAAAAAGAAAAAAAAAAATTGTGCTGAGACCCTGCACTGCAGATCAGTGGCTGGTCTTCATGGTGTCAGAGAGCATTATACAGGCCACTGGAGAGAAATGGTCTCTGAAACTTTACTACAGACTTCTTGTGCTGCACTTCTACATGTCAAAGAAGATATACTGCACTGGTAGTGGCCTGATAAATGTACACCCAGAAAGAGAAAAAAATAATCCCAGTTCTATCTATGGCCTGCTCCCTGCCAGGGTATAATGCATGGGTGGCACAGTGGCCTTTGTTCCTCCTAATGTCAGAAGGCTCTACTGATCACATTAGAAAGCTACTGGCAACCCTTTCTCAAAGAGTTATAATGCCCCAACCAAAATATTATCCAAGCATATGTGTCTGTGGCAATGGAGTAACTTATTATAACCTTTAATATTTCTTACCATTTGTGTTTTATTAGTAGAATTAAAAAAGAACCCCTGGATGTACTACCAACCTGTTGGAAGCAAAGCTTGGACAGACCTGAGGGTCAATGTGTCACTTCAAAGAAAAATGGACTGTTTCACTTCTTACCCTCACTCACCCCTTTCCCCAAGGCCTAGGGACCACTTGTAGAAGAGGGGTGTGGCAGTGTGTAAGGGAAGAGGAGATGGGGGTAAATTGTGAGATCACAGCAAACATGGACTGGACTTTCATTTGGTCAGCATAATTGTATGTGCAGGACTTTCCAGAAAGACTTGAGACTTTGGGGTACAACCAAATTCCCTATCTGTGTGGACAGAGATGTTTGATAATTGGGTTTGGGTGAATGTTGCTTGTATTTATTGGTTGGTTTTCTCTATATTATGTTTTTATTTGGGCATAAATTAGTCTTGGTATTTTACAGAGCAGTCACATCCATTTGGGCCAGACAAAGGTAATTGATCACCATTTCTATAATACTATCTGAGCTTGTGGAAGCTAATACAAAAAGTGGGAGGTGTAGGCATATCTGGTTTGAACTTAGGTATGCATGGGCTAACATTTCCAGCCAGCATCACCCCAGAGGCACAAATGAGAGTCACAGGACCTTTCTGGCTATGCCCATAAATTGGAATGTAATGATACAAAGTCTGAGATTGGTCCCTGGGAGGTGATGTCATGCTGCCTATATAATGATCTATAACATTTGAATAAAGTACCACTTTGTATTTGGATTTACACCCTGCCATGTGTCTGTGTGCTGTACTTTCCTGCACATGCTTTCTGTCTGGCCAACCATGGAAATGACCACTTACTTCATAACAGTGTGTATTAGTCAGAGTTCTTTAAAGAAACAGAATCAATAGAACGAATACGTAGCTATACACAGATTTATTGATTTGCTCATGTGACAGAGTTCAAGGAGTCCAACCGGAGAGGCTGAGAATCCGGGAACTACTCAGTCTGCAAGGCTGGATGTCTCAGTAGTCCCAATGTGGTGCTGAAGGCCCAATGGATTCCGGGAGATCTGCTGGTCTCAGTACACACTGGGATCTGAAGGGTTGATCACAGCAGCAAGACAAACTCACCAGTGAGAAAAGCAAGCCACGGGAAAAAGGGACCAGCTCCCTCTGCCATGGCCTTTTATACTGTCTGCCAGCAGAAGGTAACACCTACATTTAGGGTGGACCATCCAGCTTGAGGTAGTCCAATCTGAAGATCTTTTTCTCTTATTTGTTCATCCCTAGTCCAATCAAGTTGACACCCAGGATTAACCGTCACAAGTCCACCCCTTGTCAACTTGACACCCAAAATCCAATGTTGACTTTCTGTCATTTGTTCGAGAGCTTCTCTGCTTATACAGTTCAAATAAAAACTTAGTAAG
>VZQC01001461.1:257560-300605 GCA_009823505.1 Rhizomys pruinosus
AAAAAAAAAAAAAAAAAAAAGATTAAAAATCTGGAAACACGAGAGTTCCCACACCTACTCATTCAGCTGAATCAGAGTGTAGTCATGATTTTACCAGAACATTGACTTAATTGAACTTACTGGGTTGTTTATATCCTGGCATATTTCAAAGTGACATAAAAATTCTGGTGACTTCTTCACCTTAAAATTCTCACCTATTTATGTTTAATTTCTTGTTGTTCCCCACAGAGATAACAGTTATTCACCGAAACCTCGATGCATCTGCAGTAATTCAAGGCCTAGTAAAAGGTATTAGACACTGATGGAATTGGAACTCTGCATCTGAAGAGGGACTGCTTCTCTGATTTTAATCCCTGTTTGTTGCTTCTTTTGCAGATAAGAGTGTATCTACTGGTTTGATGGTTGACCCAAGAACCAAAGCTTTAGTTTTGAATGGAAAGCCTGGTCACCTACAGTTTTATTCTCTCCAGAGTGATAAGCAGTTATATAATGTAAGATTTTGAACATTAGCTAGGCTTTAAAACTAATGAGAGTTCTTTATAGTGTACAGGGGTCACATGGTACCTTGAGAAGCTTCTGATACTTGGTCCTATGCTTATGTACTTATACATGGCCAGTATTATCTGAGAATGACTAGCGCAGTCATTGCTGTCCCACACATGTGACTTTGAATCACAAAGGTAAGGAAATAAGCATCAATAGTGCAAATCTGTCTCGGCTTCATAGCAAAAAGGCGTCATTCACATTCTGAAGTCAAAATTTCCATGCGGATTAAACAACAACACTTCTTACAGTCTTGACAAATGCAGTACCATGTTTTTCTGTGCCCTACAGTGCCCTTTACAGATGTCAGCATAATGAGAAATACTTTTATCTTTCTTTCCATATCCTTTAAACCTTTCCCCTAAAAGCCTGTTAATACACACATTTACTAAATGGGCACTTAGCACATTTAATACACACTGAATATCCCTAATCTCAAAATCCTAAACGTTTCCAAATCTGAAATTTTGGAATACCTATCTGATACCACAGGTGGAAGAATTCCATACCTGACTTCATGTGGTGGACCAAATCACAACACAGGTATCCTAAAAAATACTATATAAAATTGCCTTCAGGCCATGTGTATTAACTGTACCAACTGAAGTTGGTGTTTAAATTGGGTCCTGTCCACAGAATATTTCATTGTGTATATGTGAACATTTTAAAAGTCAAAAAAGGGGCTGGAGAGATGGCCTAGCGGTTAAGAGCGCCGACCGCTCTTGCAGAGGACCTGGGTTCAATCCCCAGCACCCACATGGCAGCTGAGAACCGTCTGAAACTCCAATTCCAGGAGAACTCCAGTTCCAGGGGAATCCGACACCCTCTTCTGACCTCCGCGGCATTGCATGTCACAGGTGCACAAACTTGCATGCAAACAATACATTCATACACATACAGAAATAAATAAATAAAAAAATAAAAAATAAAAGTAAAAAAAAGCCTGAAACATTAGGGGTCTGGAGCTTTTCAGATGTAGGCTCCTCAGTAGCAGCCACTTTATTTTCTTAGCAAATTCACAAGGAAATAGGATTAAAAAATCAATCATAGGGCTGGAAAGATGGCTCAGTGGTTAAGAGCACTAGCTACTCTTAACTACTGAGGACCTAGATTTAATTCCCAGCACCCACATGGCAGCTAACAACTGTCCATAACTCCAGTTTCAGGGAATCTGATGCTGCCTTCTGACTCTGCAGGCATTGTATGAGACAGGTGCACTTATACATATGCAGACAATGTACTCATACACATAAAATAATAAGTAAAATGTTAAAAAAGAAATCAATCATAAAAGGCTAACCTCTTTGGATCATTGCTAATCTTTTTTTTTTTTTTTGAGTCAGGGTCTCCTTGTAGCTTCAGCTGTCCTGGAACTCACTATGTAGATCAGGCTGGCCTTGAACTCACAGAGATCTGCCTGCCTTTGCCTCCTGTGTGCTGGGATTAAAAGCATGTGCCACCACGCCCTGCGCTAATCTTTTTTTACTTTTAAAGATTATAAGTTTATTTCTACAATTATTTCTAGTGGTAGAAAATTTATCCTTGAGGTCTTATATAAAGCTTATCTTACAGGAAAAAGCTACTGTAAGTTAAAGGTATTTATATTAATGAACATTTTTGGATTTTTCAACCTTATCAGTTAGATATTGTACAGCAAGAATATATTAATGATGACTATCTGATCCAAATTGAACTAACAAAGGCTGCATTTGGCTGCTCTGGTAATTGGCTTGCAACCGTGGAACAACGGCAAGAAAATGAAACTGAGCTTGAGCTGCAAATGAAACTGTGGACCTATAACAAGAAAACACACGGGTAATCCATCTGTATGGCCACTTAACTAACCTGAGGTCCTGTTTTATGGTTATAACTATCAGTCTTTGTGTTTTTTCATTTTGCTACACGTAGTTCTGGGGGTTGGGATATTCATTAGAAGGTAAATTAATTTACCTTTCTGTTTGGAGAAAGGTTGGTGTTCTGTGGGTTGTGCAGTCTCATCACATAAATGGTGAAACATAATCCTAAGAACATTATACCCAGTTCCAGGCAAATCCATTAGAATCCAAATGTTCCCCTTTTTCCATGAACTTCAGAATGTGAGCATAGACACAGGCTTTGATTAGATAACTAGCCCCTGGTTTTCCCCTAGAATTGCCTATCAAGTCCTTGTGTGCCAAAATTAGGCTTTGTGGTTTTAGAGCAGTGCCTTGATACGTTTCTAAAGAATACTCATTGTAACATAAGCCTGTGATCCACGTTTTACAAACAAGAAAACAGACTTAGAATTAAGTGATTGTCCTTAGTCATCACTTACACACCCTATACTCTTCAACAGTCCTGTATATGCTGTCTTGGTATTCTTTAAGGACACAGAACTAGCATATTTCACTCACAGTACTGCAGTCTGAAGCTGGGAGCAAGCTGAAAGGTAGTTTGGTTGACTGAAGGTAGTCAGCGTTAAAGACAGCTTGAATAGGTAATCTTTATTCCATATTTTCTTGATACAAGTAGAGCCTTTCACAGCCTTGGAGGTGGTGATAGCAGTCTGTTTTTAGAAAGAGACAGACCTCAAGGACCTATATAATTTTCCTGTAGAGTCTGGTAAAGTAAGCTTTCAACCCTGATTCATTTTATAGTATAGTTATTTTGTTCCAGTGAGTTGGCTGCTATATATAATGCTCTGTATATAAGTCACCCAGGACACCGGTGATGTGTTAGAGCTCTGTATCCTGTAACTATTAGAGACAAAGATATGATTCTTTGTCATTCCAAAGCTGCCCATTTTAAAGATGGTATTGCAAAATGTACGGGTATCAGAAGACTAGTGACAATATAGTATCTTTTCTAAGAATATATTTGTGCTTTTCTTTCTACTAGGTTTGTTTTGAACACAAAGATTACTATGCCACATGATGACCACATCACAGCTCTCTGTTTTAGTAATGCAGAAAACTATGGAAAACCCACCTTGGTCACAGCTAGCAAAGATGGTCACTTCAAAGTGTGGATATTAACAGATGATTCTGATATATACAGTAAGTTAAATAAATGGCATTAAAAAATACCCAATTTTTTTTTAATCTTTTTTTTTTTTTTTTCCTTTTTTTGGTATTTTTTAAGGCAGGGTCTCCCTTTTAGTACCAGCTGTCCTGGAGCTCACTCTGTAAACCAGGCTGGCCTTAAACTCACAGAGATCCACCCACCTCTACCTCCCAAGTGCTGGGATTAAAGACACGCACCGGGCTGGAGAGATGGCCTAGAGGTTAAGACCACCGACCGCTCTTGCAGAAGACCTAGGTTCGATCCCCAGCACCCACTTGGCGGCTAAAAACCGTCTTTATCTCCAGTTCCAGGGGAATCTGATGCCCTCTTCTGACCTCTGTGGCATTACACGTCACGGGTGCACAAACCTGCATGCAGACAGTACATTCATACACATACGGAAAAAAAAAAAATTAAAAAAATAAATAAAATAAAGGTGTGTGTCACCATACCTCCCCCCAAAAAAAAATTTTAAGAACTGACATATTTCATGATTTGTGATCTTTTTGAAAAGATGATTTCTACTTTGTCAAGTTCTATAAATTATTGCTTGATTTCAGTAGATTTTCTTTTATACTACATTTTTATATACCTTTTCACCAAAATTTGTGCTTTGAGAAAGTGAATGGCACTCTTAAATTTAAGGGCTTTTAGTCCTTTCTGATCCACTAGAGGGAGCTCAAGATCTCCAGAAAGGGGACTAAGCACATCAGACGGTGCTTTGTAGCACTTCTGGCTTAGGAAAGTTGTATGGATTGGGGTTTTGTCATATTTTGTTTGGTTTCTTAACCTTTTCTGCTTATAATATCTCATGTTATTTAATATTTATGCCATTTTTGTTACAACTTGTATTTTCACAGAAAAAGCTGTTGGCTGGACTTGTGACTTTGTGGGTAGTTACCACAAATATCAAGCGACTAACTGTTGTTTCTCTGAAGATGGCTCTTTACTAGCAGTTAGTTTTGAGGAAATAGTTACAATATGGGATTCAGAAACATGGGAACTGAAGTGTACATTTTGCCAACGAGCTGGGAAAATAAGGTAGGTAAATTACTTTGTTAGTATGTACTAGTAGGTTTTTTTTTTATTATTTGTTTTTAAGGAAATCTTAAGGTTTCAATAATAGTTTATGCTTCTCTCATTCCAAGTAATCTGTACCTTGCTGGGGGAATAGAGCAAGAAGTTAATCAAAATGTTGGAAAACTAAAACTTGTGCCTCAATGAACAGTGTGTAAACCTTTCTAAAACTAGGATTATTCATTGAGGTACAGCTTTGTTAAGTGCAGTGCAGTTACATGGGGTGTCATGTAGTAATGGACAGCTTTAAGTGCAGTGCAGTTACATGGGGTGTCATGTAGTAATGGACAGCTTTGTTAAGTGCAGTGCAGTTACATGGGCTGTCATGTAGTCATGGACAACTTTGTTAAGTGCCGTGCAGTTACGTGGGGTGTCATGTAGTCATGGAGGCTCTGCTGACCTCTTCTGTCCTTTCATAAGAGAATATAATATGAAACATGAATCCTTTTGGTGCCGTTGCTGTGGAGGGCAGAATGACGGCTGACTGAGCAGGCCTCGTTTCAGTGTGTCTGATTCTGAACTGACTTGGTAAAACTTTACCTAAAATTCTGATTGCAAATTTCCATTTTGTAGGTAAAGAGCATAAAATAAGGTTTTGTTAAGTACTGTTGTATATTTTCTCAGTTGACTTCTGTTACATAATAGGGAACTGATCCTTAAACTTACACCTGTTTTCCTAAAGAAGTAAAAAGCACCCAAATAATCCCTTCTTTTGCACCTTGGCACCCTCTTCGTTGTTTTCAGGATCATTAGAAAATAAAGCACACCTGTTTCAAAGTCTGTATTGTGTAGACCTAAACCCAGTGACCACATGCCTGCAGTTCTTTGGAACTCACTGTGCTCTAACTGCCTGTTGCTCCCCTTGTTACGGTTTTGACCTAGGTACCTTAGCTTTGGAAGACTGACGTGTTCAAAGTACCTTCTCGGCACCACTGAAAACGGCATTCTTTGCTGTTGGAATTTGCTCAGCTGTTCATGTAAGCTATTTTCTACTCTTGGGAAAAGCACATGTAGGAACTTGCTGTTAGAGTTTGACATTTTAGAAATTAAGGATCATATTTTCATGTTTAGACCTAGACAGTACATGATTTTTCACATGACCAGATTTTAGATCAGCAGGCTGGTAATTGATTACTTTGAATAAGCAGTGTGGCATAACTCAGCACCCATTAGTGTCACTTCGTCCACTGTTTGGGTGTAAGGTTCTACTGCACTCGTGCTCTTCTTCAACAGTTGAGGAGTAGCTCTGTTGATTGTATATGAGCCTGCAATCCCAGACAGTGTAAGATTTGAATCTGATCTGTCACAATCCTGGAAATGAGTCTTTGGTTATATTTTATTGGTTTAAGTATATGGAAGATAGACTTGCACTAATGAGCATGTATGTATAGTGTTCTCTGTGGTCACTCAGAACATTTCACACACTTTTTTTTTTTTTTTGGTCTTTTTGAGACAGGGTCTCCCTATAGCCCCAGCTGCCCTGGAACTCACTCTGTAGACCAGACTGGCCTTGAACTCACAAAGATCCGCCTGCCTCTGCCTCCCAAGTGCTAGGATTAAAGGCGTGCGCCACCACGCCCGGCTCACACACATTTTTAAGACAGAAGAGCCCCCTAGCCATTAGTTTGACATACTGTATGGAAGGAGTACTCAAAATTAGTTTTGCTTTTCTGACTCCCGCTGTGCACTTCAATGAATCCCTCCACAGTTAATGTCACTGTGTGTATATTGTTAATTGGGAACATACACTCCTTCCTTCTAAGAATAACACAATAGCCATAAAAGATGAAGAATATCCATTGTAACCAAGAGCTTTGGTAAGCCTCTTCTTAGAAGTAAATCATCTTTTCCCCCACACAGTGGAATGGAGTGCAAAGTTAAATGTCAGCGTTATGGAGCCCGATCCTAATTCAGAGAATGTTGCTGCAGTGTCTCAGTCTCCTGGAGGTTCAGATTGTAAGTACAAAGCACACTTTGCTAATAAAATGAAATCTTTTTACCTAAATTTTCTTTTTTTTTTTATGACAATATTTCATATTCCTGGCTGGCCTGGAACTCGCTATGTAGACCAGACTCTATGTAGATCAAACTCACAGAGATCTACTGTCTCCTGAGTGCTGGAATTAAGGGTGTGGACCACCATTCCTGGCTTAAATTTTCAGGGGTCATTTCTACAGTTCATGACTAAATTTTCTTTTTAATGTCTTTAATATTATTTTTGAATCCAAAGTTTGTTTGAAGCCTAAGGCCCCACTCTTCCTTTCTTATCCCAAACCTTACAATGTTTTTATTCATACTAAGTTCTGGGAGCCTTCCAGTGTATCCCTACTTTTCCACAGGCCAATTCCTAGTTAGTCTTCAAAGTGTAGTCATGGTTTCACCCCGTGGATGCTTTTCCAGCTCCTCTAAGAAGCCTCAAGTGGACCTTCTCTGTGAAACTGTTTCTATGTCTCTTCTGGCACTTAAGACAAAATGTTTGGGTGTGGGGGGCAGGGGTGGTTTTGTTTTGTTTGAGCAAGGATCTCCCTGTAGCCCCAGTTGGCCTGGAGCTCAATATGCATCCTTGGCTGGCTTCGGTGTCACAGAGCTCTGCCTGTCTGCTGGGATGAAAGGTACCCAGCTTGGGTAGTGTTTTGGTGTCGTCTCTGGAACAGGAATCCTTCTCTTTTTCTGGTCTGGTCCTCACTCCTAACCTGCTTGATACATAGCAGGTACTGAGTAGCTATTTACTGAATCAAAAAGCCTAGAACAGTTCTTAGGGATTATAAGACTAGTGTGGTCTGCCAGTCTAAGGTCAGAACCAGCCTTTGCAGGTAAAATGTTATCATCTCTTTGTTTTCCTCGTTAGTGTTTATATTTAAACCTAGTGAGCCAAGGCCACTGTACATTCAAAAGAATATCTCTGGAGAGGAAGTCCAGTGGGGAGTGTTTGTTCCACGAGACGTCCCCGAGTCGTTCACATCAGAAGCCCACCAGTGGCTGAACAGATCGCAGTTTTACTTCCTGACAAAATCACAGGTAACTGCTCCCCTTTGAAAGGTGGCCGGTTTGTACACATAATTTTAGAAACAATGGGTATGAGTGGGTTTATTTCTAGGTAGAGTCATTTTATTAAAGGTTTATTTCTCAAAAGAAAGAGTCACATATGTTCAATATGACAGTAGTACCTGTGCGGTTCCATTTTATTTCTCAAAAGAAAGAGTCACATATGTTCAGTATGACAGTAGTACCTGTGCGGTTCCATTTTATTTCTCAAAAGAAAGAGTCACATATGTTCAGTATGACAGTAGTACCTGTGCGGTTCCATTAGCACCACTTTCTCACATGGCTTTGAGCGTCTTTGTGTCACCTCCATTAACTCTGTGAAGGAGCAAAGCAGAGGGCACCAAAACCACTTTAAATTTGTTTGCAATTTATTCATTTTTTTTTTAATTTATTTTTGTATGTGTATGAATGTAGGTTTGTGCACCCGTGTCATGCAATGCCACAGAGGTCAGAAGAGGGTCTCGGATTCCCCTGGAACTGGAGTTCTCCTGGAATTGGAGTTACAAACAGTTCTCAGCCGCCATGTGGGTGCTGGGGATCGAACCCGGGTCCTCTGTAAGAGCAGTCGGTGCTCTTAACCACTAGGCTATCTCTCCAGCCCCAATTTATTCGTTTTTTAAATCACATGTATATGTGTATGTGTTTATGTGGCCATGCAGCCCTGAGTGCAGGTGCCAGCAGAAGGTGTCAGATCCCCCAGGAGCAGGAGTTACCTGCAGTTGTGAACCTTCTAATGTTGCTGGGATTTGAGCTCAGGGCCTCTTGAACCACAGAGCCATCTCTCCAGCCTACCGAAAATTCTTTAAATTGTATTTATTAGCCCATTTGGTTTTTAATCTTAGGATTTGATTTGCTGTTGAAGAAACTGATGACTTTTGTTTCATTACCAGTTATTACATATTCCTCAGAATGCAATCATAATTCTCACAGGGGTTTTTAAGTACATTTAAATATTTTATGATCTCTGTCGGCAGATGTATAGGTCTGCACATGAAACATTGACATTTTTTTAATACCTTGTATCATCTTAATTTGTACTCCATAATGGATGTTTTACATTATCAATTGATCTGTCTTTTCAGTGTTTATTAACGTTCAGCTCAAAGTCTCCAGAAGAGAAACTCACACCAGCAAGCAAGCAGGTACGCCACAACTATTCATCGTGCATGCTGCTTTCCCTCTCCAAGGAAAGTTATCTTTATAGCTCAGCTATGAGAAGAGCATGTGACTAGGCTGTAAGATGGAGTTTAAGACATATAAATTGATGTGCCTGTTTTAAAGTTAATCTGCTATAACTGTGTTAATAATAGGTGGCTTATGTTTTAGAGAGTCATGCAGTCACCCTTCTGTGTCATCTGTGGAAGGCATTTACCAATCATAAACAATAAATACTCCAGTAGGTGTATGCTGACGTGTGGGAGAATGTGCTTCAGCTGAACTTCAGTAATACTGTATCCAGCTGTTGAGCGTTCCTGGATTGGCGTCTGGATGGTTCCTGGAGCCTTCCCCATGGGTGCTGAGTGATACGTCTCTGTATCATTCCCGCTGCCACTACGAAGACTTCTAAATGTTTTAGTTACAGTTTTGCTTTAACTTCTTATCTCTAAGAAATATGTTTATATTGCTAATTCTGGATTCTTTAGATTATTCTCTGTCTAATTTATTCAAGCTTCTGAAGCTGGAGTATTCTCTTTCCACACCTCCTACCCCTCACAGCACACTGTCCCTACTGTTCCCGGGGTAGATAAGCTTGGAGATGGCCAGGTCAGTGTTATTGTCATAATATGTAGATACATTTAGAGCCAAGCCAGGCAATCCACAAACTATTACTTTTTTGTTCCTAGAGCTCATGATTACCTCCCTTTTTTTCATTTGCTCAGGTTCCTCTCCTAATTAAACTCCAGACTTTACCCAACTTACTTGTTTCAGTATCATATATATATAGATATAATATAATAATAGATATATATTTCTTTCAAATCATAAAGAAAATTTCAAGAGCCTCGGGCTTGCTTCAATCTGGATCAAATTACTCTGTGAATCTGCTGCCCAGTGGTCATCTTAGGACTTGTATTCATTGTCCTGGAGACTCATTTTACCTCCGTGAATCGGATCTCGTAGACTTCCTCTTTAGAGGTCACTTTCTTTAGTGAGTCCTAGTTTGTTGGTGCATGCATGGTAAATGTAGGCCCTTAGATATTTGGCAGTGGTTTTCATTTTTTTCTATTTGATTAGTTGGTTGGATAATGAATATAAACTAATTGAGAAATTTTATTTCGTAACGTTTGAAGGTGGTTGTTAGTGAATTTTACAAGCTGTATTGATGTGGCTAAACGATCCAGTGTCCAGCTTAATCTTTGATCCCTTATCCATTGATTTTATTCACAGGTTTGTGTTTGTTTTTGATAGTCATCAACTATATGCCAGGGTCTATTGTAAACAGTTGTGATACATTAGCAAAATAGCTTTATTTGTAAACGCGATACTTATGTCTGTAGACACTAAACAACCAGCATCAAATAAATAAAATGTTAAGAATTATACAGGGGTGAGGGATAAATTAAAAGGGGTGAGTCAGGTGTAGCTTTCGATTTTAAAGGGGCAGAATGTCTACGTAGACCTTACTAAGAAGGAAAGCTGACCTTCCCTCCAAAATGCAGAGCCCTCTGAAGGGCTTCCCATAGGGAACTTCTACGGAGGACGAAGTGCTCCCATCCTCTGCCGGTCACTTCCTTTTGGTGTGGTTATTTTTTTTGTTTTTGTTATTGTTTTTTTTGTTTGTGTTTTGTGTTTTTTTTTCAGTCTTCTCAGTTTTTGATTTTTTTTTTTTTAAATAGTTTTTTGACTTTGATGCTTGTGCATTTCCATACATTTTTTCCATAGTCCAGTTTCAGGCTTATTTTCCCTTTTCCCTCCCCCCCCCAACCCCAACCCATCCCAATCAGATGCATGCTCTGCTCATAACTGTCCTGATCTTTCTCTGCATTTTTTTTTGTTTATTTCATTTTTTAGTATAATTGGCATAACCATGAGTACAAGCATCCTTCATGCAAAACCTATCTGCAGGCTGTTGTGCCCAAACACCTACAGCCCCACCATCCAGTGGGGGGTGACAGGTTGTTTGTTCAATCAAGTTGATCAAATGAGTGTCCAGACTACATTGCTGTAGTTTCACCATTCACCCCAATCGCAGCCCTTACATTCTACCACGCCCCCTCTTCCGCAGGTTGTTCCCTAGGCTTAGAAAAGGGGCACAGGTGGATGAGAGGTAAAACAGTCCACTCTCTCTGGAGCTGTTGACTTGGACTCTGGTCAATTCTGGCTGTTTCCTTTCATGTTAGTTTTTAATTGAAGCAATGGACCTCTTAGTCCCCAGCCTTGTGCAGTATTCCTAGAATTTTAGCCTGTTTTCTGAGTTTTTTCATGTTTCCTCAACAAATCTCCAAACTCCTCCCCCTGGCATGGTCTATTTCCACCATAATGTTTTCGTGTTTAATGTTTTGGTAGCTGACTTTTACTTGCAGGTTTTCATCAGTGTCTCGTTCTTAAGTATCTGCTGTGATTTGAGAATGGGCACCAAAATTTCCGTGGCAGTTCCCTCCCTGTGTAGAGCCTGTGCCCCATTGTGCTGAGCTGCTGTTACACTAAGAAAATCTTCAGTGTCATTATTTTTAGATACTTACTCTCTTGGCCTTGTCAAACTATACAAATAAAACTCTTCTACCTTCTTGATTCAAAGCTGCCAGTGTTCTGAGAAGTCCCCTAGAGGGAGGATACCCACATTCAGCTGTGCAAGTGGCGCTGCCCACCTATCCCAGGCCAAAGACATACTTTTGTTCTATTCTCCAAGGAATACACACTGAGCCTTCTTCTGGGCCTGAGGAGATAAGGGAATCTGAGAAATTCTGTAAATAGACTTTCTGCCACCACATATACAGCAATGCTGTCTGTATGAGTTCCTGTTTGTGAGATTCTTGCTCTAAAACACAGATGCTTCTGGGCTTTTCTCACAGCCAGCTTAGAATTTTCCTCTCAGCTCTACTAAGTTATCATCCTTTGACCTGCTCCATCCTTCCAGCTTCTCACTGTTGTGTCCTTCTTCCCATTCTCTCCATTGTGAGCTTACCTATCTTTAAAAGTCCTTTTGCTATCATTTTTTTCAGGCCCCAGATAGGAAGCTGTGGTAAATGTGTATTTGGTTTGTCATCTAAGTTTTCATCCTAGATGTTTTACAGTTCAGTAGTTCTTACTGTCGAGTTAAAGGATTGCCTCCATTAAACTGAAGTAGTCCTTTTGTCTTTCATCCCTACAGCTGCTGGCAGAAGAAAGTCTACCAACAACCCCATTTTATTTCATACTGGGAAAACACAGGCAACAGCAAGATGAAAAGTTAAGTGAAACTTTAGAGAGTGAACTGGTACAGCTCCCCTTAACAGAGAACATACCTGCCATTAATGAGGTAAGAAACGGGTGCAGCAGACCATGTAAGACACACTAAATGCATGAAGGCACCTTAAGGTGGTATTGCATAAGCTGTCACAAATAACATTTGAATTGTCCTTGATATGCTGTGCAACACATATGCCCAACTGAATAACATGGCCTTATGATTTAGGATTATTCTGTTCTGGACCTGGGGTGAGGGGAGAGTTTACAGAAATGTGGGAAGGTACAAGTCCTTTTTTTCCTTTGGTTTGGTTTTCCTTTTGTGTTTGACTCATGGCATTTACAGTAGAAGGTGCCTAGCACACTGAAGTAACAGCTCTGTCTGAGGATGGGCTTTCTAAAGGGAGCCCTGCTTTTCTCCTTCCCCAGCTTCTTCACACCCCAGCCCATGTGCTGCCATCTGCTGCTTTCCTGTGCTCCATGTTTATAAATTCACTGTTGCTGTCTAAAGACACTGAAAGGTAAAGCAAATCTAAAATAATCTTCATGTTGTTGTTTTGTTTTGTTTTTTTTTAAAGATGGGGTCTCACTGTATCGCCCTGGCTGGCATGGAAGACCAGCCTGGCCTTGGACTCACAGTGGAGTGCCCAGTATATAGCCTCTGATTTTTAAGGGCATTCAGGTTTTTTGTTTGTTTGTTTTGTTTTATTTTTATTTTTTTATTTTTGGTCTTTTTGAGACAGGGTCTCCCTGTAGCTCCAGCTGTCCTGGAACTTGCTCTGTAGATTGGGCTGGCCTTGAACTCACAAAGATCCACCTGCCTTTCCCTCCCAAGTGCTAGGATTAAAGGCATGCGCCACCACACCTGGCATCAGTATTTTAACATTTCGATCTGCCTTGTCTAAATGATACTTCTACATAGGAATTTAAAAGTTATTATTTAGAAATATTTTAATGGCATTAACATTTTATTTTGTTATTGTCAAAGTAATGAAGAAGTACCTAATGATGTAGATATGGATGAAGATAAAGAAAGTGATGATTCAGATGAAGAAAATGATTTCACTGAAAAGCCCCAGGAAACAAATACCACAGATTTTGGAGAAGAAATTATACATCAGCTGTCAAAATCTGAAGAGAAAGAACTGAGAAAGTTCAGAAAAGTAGACTACAGCTGGATAGCTGCTCTGTAGGCCTTGGATATGTTATGGGATGGGGTAAAGTTCATAATTAGTATTTTTTTATTGTATGTTGATATTCCAAAAACATATTTTAAAAGGTATTTCTACTATTAAAGTAAAATATTAAAGGTGTTTGTTTGTTTGTTTGTTTGTTTGTTTGTTTGTTTGTTTGTTTGTTTAGAGACAGAGTCTTGCTAGGCTAGTCTTGAACTTGTGACCCCTGTCTCAGCCTCCTAAGTCAGTAGGGTTATAGGCCTACACCATCTGATCCGGCTGGGCTTTGCTTTTTATGTTCTACTGTGGCTGGGTGTATTCATTTATCACATTACATGAGTTTTAATTTGAATGATATAGGAGCCTTGTTTTGGAATTTCCTTTCTAGATTATGCAACAGAGCTAGACTGGCATTTATATTTGTGGTCCCTCATTTTTAGTTTGAAGTTATGAAAAATTTGTGCATAATACATTACATGAGTTTTAATTTGAATGATATAGGAGCCTTGTTTTGGTAGGAATTTCCTTTCTAGGTTATGCAACAGAGCTAGACTGGCATTTATATATGTGGTCCCTCATTTTTAGTTTGAAGTTATGAAAAATTTGTGCTTATGCACTTAAATGTAGGCAAAACCACACTTATAAAAAAATACATTTCTTGAGTTCAAGGCCAGCCTGGTCTACAGAGTGAGTTCCAGGACAGCTGGGGCTACAGGGAGACTCTGTCTCGAAAAGACAAAAAAAAAAAAAAAAATACATTTCTTAAAATGTTATGAGTACTTCACAATTTTCACAAAACTATAAATGGCTTTTTAGTATTTGCTTTAGACTGAATATTTGTGTTTAGCCCAAATTCATTTTAGAACATAATCTCCAATCTTTTGGTCTTGGGAGATAGAGGATTTAAGGGGGTGATTCTGTTGTGATGGTGGAGCCTTCGTGGATACTATTGGTCCCCGTATAAAAGCATCCATAGGAGCTCCCTCACCACACGAGACAGCTGTGAACCAGGAAGGTAAGCCTATACCAGACATTGATCCTTTTGCTTGAATTGAACCCATGGCCTGTGTAAAGAGCAGCCAGTGCTCTTAATCTCTGAGCCATCTTTTCAGCCCCTTAATTATTTTTAATTACATGTGCCAGAGAGAGGTGCATGAATGCCATGCCCACGAGGCCAAAACAGCATGTCAGGCCCTCTAGCTGAAGTTGCAGGCAGTTATGATCCTACAGACGTGGATGCTAAAAACCAAACAGGCTTTTAGCAGTAAGCATGCTTGAACTCGGAGCCATTTCTCCAGCCTCTGCTTTTTAGTCAATTTTAAGTTCAAACAAAACTCAAGAAAACCATTTCCCCTACACATGAGTAAGCACTTCCACCTGATGATAGCATTTGTTACAACTGAGGAGCCTGCATAGACATGGTGAGTTTGAGTGTTTTGCAGTCTGTAGGTCTGCACAAATGTATAGTGGCCTGTATCTGTCTTAGCAGTGTAGTTATCGTCCTGGAAATGCAGGGTTGGTTTTTGAGGCCAATGCTTGAGGCTTGAGGTTTGTAATAAACCCAGAACAACTCAGTGCAAATCATCTGCTTTATGGTTTAACTTGTTCTCATCAGCTGTTTACCACCAACATCCTCACTGGGTTTTATGGGGATTGTTTTGTTTTTAGGACACTTTAACTTCTGTACTGCTATTTCAAATAATCAAAAATGTTCTTATTTTGCTTTATTTTTATTTTATGTGTATGTGTGCATGTATGCAACTGCATCATGTTGTGCACTGCCCGTGGAAGACAGAAGAGGGCACCACATCCCACGAACTGGATGGTTGTTAGCCACCATGTGAGTGCTGGGGTGCTGAATTTCTACCCTGCTAGGGAGCCAG
Organism: Rhizomys pruinosus; assembly: GCA_009823505.1. Taxonomy (NCBI): domain Eukaryota; kingdom Metazoa; phylum Chordata; class Mammalia; order Rodentia; family Spalacidae; genus Rhizomys; species Rhizomys pruinosus. Next base: position 272,712 of record VZQC01001461.1, read on the forward strand.
ACAGTATCTCAATAGAAGTTGAACATCTATGAAAATTAGGGTCTCTTGCTGGCAGAGGCAGAGACAGGTAGATCTCTATGAGATCTAGGCCAGCCTGGTCTACACAGTTCCAGGCCAGCTGGGGCTACAGGGAGATCCTGACTCAGAAAGGCTCACTAAAATGGCAAGAGGTAAGATCTGAGAAGATACAGATGACTGTCTCAGAGATTAAAACAAAACAGAAACAGTAGCAATGAGGACTGGATTAAGTAGCAAATGGTGGGGCCAGAGGGGGGGCAGGAGAAAATGGAAAGAAGCCGGTAGTCATGGAGGCCGGTAAGCAACGAGTATGTTGCTTACATGTCTTTGCTTTCCAAAGACCACAAGCGAGCCACTTAATTCTGAATCACAGCTCCTTCCTCTATGTTGCAGAATCAGACAAAAGGAACAAAAGGACCTCGTGCAGCTCTGCTGCTGGAGCCACAAGGCGAAGTGAGATGCCAGCGCTTATTCATGAGATGCCAGCGCTCATTCACGTAGCCCTGCTCCCATGCCAGGCCTCCGAAGCCAAGAAACTAGCCTTCATCAGACTATAAAGTCACAATCTCACACATATAAATCGTGGAGATTTGGCTGTTTAGTTGGCCAGCTTCAGACTTGACATACCTTTGACTAGAAATGCCTTGGGAGATCAGAGCCCTTGGTTCACAAAAATGCAATAATCACACATGAAAGCAAGCCAGTTCCTTCTATTGTTTTCTGGGGGTTTTGTTAATCCCTGGTACTCCGTGGTCACCTACGGAAGGATGAATATGTGCAATAAAAACAAGCATGTTAAATGCAAATATTGATATTATACTCTAGCTCACATAGAAAAGTAAATATTTTGTTCCTTCAGAAATGCCTGTCTACATGTGTGACATCCGTGTCCACTGCCCAGCTTTCTTACTTGGTTTGCAGCATCTGCCAGAAGGAGAATCCAAGCAGTATCAGAGGCCACTTAGCTTGCCTCTTACAGCTTTGTGGTTCTGTGCTATGCCTCTAACATACAGGGAATGAGCTTAATCAGACGACTCATGCAGCCCTTCCTTCACTCAACCTGTGAGTCTCCAAAGTCTCCAGGAACTGTTGGCCCTTTATGCATGGTCTTGGTGCTTAATCCCAATGTCCTTTGGTGTAAAAGAAGGGGAAACTTCAAAGTCCACATTTCTGAGTAAGAGACAAGGTCCTATGCTCACTAACATTCAAGATGTTCTTAGCCAGAAGCTATGGAGACTAACCTGGAGCACAGGGCTGGGGTCAGAAGTCCTCATTAACACCCTCCTCAGAAACCATATCCAAAGTGGAAACAGAATGACGAGCAGGCTGCATGACACTACAAGGAAACCGTGGGAGAAGGGAAGGGAAGAAAGGATGTGTCTTTGCTTGCATGCAACAGTCATGGGGAAAATGAGTTGCCGCAGCTTGTCCTATATAAACAGATCCTTTTCCCAGTCTGCAAGTACTACAAACTGCCATGGACTGGTATATTCCTTCCCAGTCTACAAGTATGTCCACAAACCACCTAGGACATTCTGCAATGTGGGTGGTATGGTCCACAAATTTCGGTCAAACAGTGAAGGAATTTTTGGAACTTCTGCTAACCAAATATCCTGCTCCATTCCACCCCGTCCATCCCTCTGGTATATCCCACCTAGTAACACTTTTCTTCTGTCATCCCCACAATCCATAGCATTGGCAGAAAATATACCATTAACCATGTAAGACAGTCTAATATAAAGGGACACAGAGAGGTATGATTAGCTATTGAAAACTGAGCAACTCAGAGAACGCCTTTACCGGCATGGCCTGTGCCTGGGATTATCTTGAACTGAGAATTTGAGAGATTCTATTTTCTATTATTTTTTATTTGTATTGCCTTTTTGCTGACTCATTCGTCTTCCTCTTCTAGTGGGAAATCAGACTGAGCATGTCTGTTTTTTGGAGCATATCTGCAGCAGCAGCAGTGTCCATTACAGACACTACGGGCCCACATTTACTTCAGGATGTTGAGAAATTCACCCACAAGAAGCACTTATAGAATATGAAGAAGATGTAGTTCAACCCTGAGCTCACAGGGGCTCTGTCGAGCTTACATGGAAAACAACTTCAATGTCTATGGGCATCTATTTCCCCGTCAGGAGAGCTCTGACAGCCCTTGATTGCAAGTGTACTATGTAATACTTTTGCAGTTAATGATTTGGCACTGGCAACTCATTGTTGAGTATACTAATTGGCTAGAATCCTGGTATGAAATGCAGTGATGCCCATCTGGGTACTGCCTTGGCAAATATTCCAGTCCAGGTATATGGGAGGTACTGTTGGTAGGAGAGTATCAGGTGGAAGTTGGGAGGCAGAGCAGACATGAAATGATGCATCGCAGGGATCACTGTAAGCTGCTTAATATCCCTGGTGGATATTAATAACAGTAGTGAGAGCAGTACGTAGTGCTTATTTAGCATTCGCCATGCACCATTTAATACACACCTTAGGGTATAGTAGTACATTAAAATGCAAACTTCGTCTTGTAGGATAAGACACCGAGGCCCAGGAAGTTTAGGTAAAATGTCCACGGTCTAAACAATAATAATTGAAGCTCTGTTTGGCTCAAAAGATCCATTTCCTTAGCAATTGGGTCCCCCAAATTGTCAAGCAGATTCTCTCACCCCCACAGCCACACCAATTCCTCACCCCCGAAATCCTGCAAAAGCTAGACCCTGGGTTTGATGCTCCCCCTTCTGTCTAGGATGATCTATACAGAGTCACTTTCACCTTGCCAGTTAGGAATGTAATGGCTGATTGCCACCTCCATCCTCAACCACTGCTCTGAAAATGCAAGTCTTTCTCAGCCCTGGTATTATGTTTTATTTCTTGCAATATTTTTTCTCTGAGACATGGTCTCCCCTGTAGTTCCAGCTATCCTGGAACTCACTATGTCGAGCACGCTGGCCTTGAAGACAGAGATGTGGCTGCCTCTGCCTCCACAGTTCTGGGTTTAAAGATTTGTGCCACCATGTCATGCCTAACCTAGAATTTTCTAGCCTGCCACCTTTGCACAATCCCCAGAATCTCAGATCTGTGCTCAGCTAAAGGACAATTCATAGAACTGCCCTTGCTTTACTGGGACTTTGTTGTTTGGGGGTGGATCTCCATCTGCGGATCATGGGATGTCAGGATCAGAATGAAATGATCAATATGCTGAGGGTTGATAAAGACAAGGAGTTTGGGGGAACCTTCTTGCACAAAGTGCTGGTTAGAGAGAGCTTGAGCCTGGGCAGGAAGGTGAAAGATACAGAGAGCTCAGGGCTTGGGATGCAACTGAGGGAAGAGTATTGGTCAACCTTCCTGGAAAGGAGGGTCACGACTTAGTCAGTGTGGAGAACTGAGTGGAGGAAGGCCCAGAGGGGGTTGATGGGGAGCAGTCAGAGCTGCTGCAGAAGATGTTCAGCTGGTAGCTTTCCAGGCACATTGATGACAGCAGTTTGTAATTAGCCATGCTGACTGCCTTCTATGCACTGCACCTGATGTAAGGAATGTCTTTGCCCCTCAATCTTTTCTAACTAGTCAGCTGCAGAAAAGGATCAGCCAGGATTTCAGCTCAGACAGGTGGCTAGGTGTCTTTCTGTTATCACCTAGCTTTTTCTTTGCTTTCCTGTCATTCTGTGCATCCTTTTATTTTATTTTTTTTAATTTTATTTATTTCTGTATGTGTATGAATGTACTGCCTGCATGCAAGTTTGTGCACCCATGTCGTGCAATGCCGCGGAGGTCAGAAGAGGTTGGATTCCCCTGGAACTGGAGTTAAAGATGGTTCTTAGCCACCATGTAGGTGCTGGGAATCGAACCCAGGTCCTCTGTAAGAGCAGTTGNTACTGCCTGCATGCAAGTTTGTGCACCCATGTCGTGCAATGCCGCGGAGGTCAGAAGAGGGTGTCGGATTCCCCTGGAACTGGAGTTCTCCTGGAATTGGAGTTTCAGGCGGTTCTCAGCCGCCATGTGGGTGCTGGGGATCGAACCCGGGTCCTCTGTAAGAGCTATCGGGCGCTCTTAACCACTAGGCCATCTCTCCAACACCCTGTGCATCCTTTTAAACTTGTCAAGGACATGGTCACAATGCACAGTCCCCTGTGCCTCTGCTGGGTCTACATGCTTGAAATGATCTGGGGTGTGGTGTGGTGACTCATTGAGGTGATCCCACCACATCACATCAGAGGTGACTCTTTGGATCAGGAGGTGAAATCTACTCTTGCATACACAGGCACTTCTAGACCAGCATGGGCTACCTGAGACCAAACAAGCCTTCCTGGGTTACTGAGTGACTCTAAGAGCACCTGGGAAGTCCTCGTGGATGATGAGACCAAGTTGACCCTGCACGGGTTGCAGCAATACTATGTGAATCTGAAGGACAATGAGAAGAACAGGAAGCTCTTTGACAGTCTCCATGCCCTGGAGTGTAACCAGGTGGTAATCTCTGTGAGGTCCGTGCAGCGCTGCATCGCCCTGGCCCAGATCCTAGTGGAGCAGAACTTCCCAGCCATTGCCACCCACCGTGCCATGGCCCAGGAGGAGAGGCTTTCTCACTGTCAGCAGTTCAAAAGTTTCCAGGGGTGAATTCTTGTGGCTACTGACCTGTTTTGCCGAGGTATGGACATTGAGTGTGTGAACATTGCCTTCGATTACATGCCCCAGGACTCTGACACCTACCTGCACCAAGTGGCCAGAGCAGGCTGCTTTGGCACCAAGGGCTTGGCCATCACATTTGTCTCAGGCCAGAGCGATGCCAACACCCTCAATGATGTGCAGTACCGCTTTGAGGTCAACATCAGTGAGCCGCCTGACCAGATAGACATCTCCTCCTACAATGAACAGACTCAGTAGAGAAATCGCCATTCTGCATGTGCCAGTCTTTGGCTTTAGAAGAGGCCACCTTGCTGGGGTGAAGGACACTCCTGCAGACCCCCTCCTGCCCCGACTGCCTTTTGCACCCCCACCACTCATACATGGAACAATTTTAAAAAATTAAGTAAAATAAAACCCTATATTATTGCAAAAAAAAAAAAAAAAACAACACCCAGAACTCATGGTGGCTGACAACAGCCATTTATAACTCCGATTCCAAAGGGTCCAACACCCTCTTCTGATCTCTTTGGGAACTGCACAACATGAATGCACTTAAATACATCCAGGCAATACACTCAAACACATAAAAAAATTGAACTGACGAGACTGGAGACATGGCCTAGCGGTTAAGAGTGACGACTGCTCTTGCAGAGGACCCAGGTTCAATCCCCAGCACCCACATGGTGGCTGAGAACCATCTTTAACTCCAGTTCCAGGGGAATCCGATACCCTCTTCTGACCTCCGAGGCATTGCATGACACGGGTGCATGAACCTACATGCAGACAGTACATTCACTCACATAAAAAAGGCGTAGTGGTGCATGCCTTTAATCCTAGCACTTGGGAGGCAGAGGCAGGCGGATCTCTGTGAGTTCAAGGCCTGCCTGCTCTACATAATGAGCTCTAAGCCAGCTGGGACTAAAGGGAGACCCTGTCTCAAAAAGACAATTAATTAAATTAATAAAATTTAAAAATTGAATTGACAACTAGGACTGCATGAGTCTCTACACAGCAAAACAATTGAGTGAAGAGACAGCCTACAGAATCAGAGAAAATCTTTGCTACACATCTGACAGAGAACTTTTCCTAGAATATATAAAGAACTCAGAAACTACATAACAAAAACAATCCAATCAATAAATAACCATAGTAGTTCTAATTAAAAGATGAAGTATAAGTGGCCTATAAAAATGTTCAACATCCTTCCTTAGCTATCAGAGAAATGCAAATTAAAAAAAAAAAAAAAAAAAACTATATTGACATTCCATTTCAGTCTGACTATCATTAAGAAGAAAATTAAAATACTGATGAGATACAGAGAAAAGGGAACTCTCAGACCTGGCTAATGGGAAAGTGAACTGGTACAACCGAAATATGTATGGAAGTTCCTTAAAAATTTAAAAGTAGAACTAACATGACTCAGCCATACCACTAGTGGGTATTTACTGAAAAGACACTCTGTCAACATCTTACAGAAATACTTGCATACCTACATATACTGCAGCATTATTCATAATACCCAAGTTATGCAAGCAGGCTATGTGTGTGTTGACAGAGGGATGCATAAAGAAAATGTGCTGTATATACAATGGGATTTTTCCTCCGCACAAAACCAGATGAAATTCTGTTATTTGTTAGGAAATGAATGTAACTAGAGAGACAACCATATTTGGGGGGCTCTTTTTTGAGACAGGGTCTCCCTGTAGCCCCAGCTGACCTGGAACTCACTATGTAGGCCAGGTTGGCCTTGAACTTACAGAGATCCCCCTGCCTCTGCCTCGAAAGTGCTAGCATTAAAGGCATTCAGTACCACACCCAGCTTAGATTTTTTTTTTTTTTTTTGGTCTTTTTGAAACAGGGTTTCCTTTTAGTTCCAGCTGGCCTGGAGCTCCTTATATAGACCAGGCCTTGAACTCACAGAGATCCTCCTGCCTCTGCCTCCCAAGTGCTGGGATTAAAGGCATGTGCCACCACATGTGGCTTTTTTTTTTTTTTTTTCCCCAAATGAAGCATTGTGATTCTGAAAACTCACAGGAATTTGCCTGGAGAGGCTGAATAGCTGCTGATGGTTCACTTTCATGTTGGGATGGTTAAGTAATCTTGGGGTTTGACAAAATTAGATTTTGGCTTTCAGAAGAGCAACAGAATCACTGCATGGGTGAGAGCAGATAACATTTTTCACCTGTAATTTGTTTTCACAATTGGTATGAGCCTGTGACCAATAACAGAATTCCTTGAGTAAGCCAGAAGTGTCATTTCACACACTCTGGAGAAGTCAAAGTCTTAAGCCATTTTGGAACAACTACAGAAGTCAGGAGCTCATGAGAACTTCCATCTGGGATAAATATTGTATTGCTAATAAAATGTACAATAGGCCAGCATTGCTTTCCATATCCTTGATGAAAAAGCTATCTTAGTGATTGACCCTAATAGAAGCTCTGATTGCAAATGGATCACGTTCTGCTGGGTTTTCTTGACCTTTCTCTTTTTTTGTCTTTTTATGGAATTCTCATATCGTCTTTTTGGTCTTTATTAACATATTCATGTATGTGCCAAAAGGATCCTGGCTTTTCCTTTTCTTTAATCAATTGCTTTACTGTGAATTAATCTCCATCTTGAATAGTTCTGAAGACTTCTGGGTTTCATACCCTTTAGAAATTACTCCATAGGCTGTACCACTGGCTTCATCAGACACATCTAAATAAAGATTCACCTCATATTTCCAATCTTCTGGAGTAATTACTCTATGCAAAGTCTATGTCTTGGAACCTAGCTCTGGCAATGCAAGATAGTTTGGTGACAGAAGGCTATTCAGCCTACTCTCCTACCTGTGTCCTCTGCACTTAGGCAATGGAATGTGAAACCTGGAAAGCTTCCTATCTCTAAAATCTCCTGGTGACTAGTCTTTAGGTTTCAACATTGTTAATCCTTTGTTTTCAAGTGATTTGGAACTTCAAATCCCCTCCAGAATCCTTTTACGGTGGCCTCTCTGATCATTTCAATAGTGTTGCAATTAACTAGGTTGACTTCCTGATTACCAAAACCTTTGCTGAAGGATTCAAGTTTCCAAAGTTCAGAGTTCAATTTCCGATACATCCAGACATCCTCCCTGGCTGCCCTGGTTTTACCTCTCCCTGAACACATTCCAGCTGTACCTGTTTTTGAGATGTCACAAGCAAGAGATAGACTATCACAGAGCCAGTTGTGAGGAGTTTCAGATATCTGGGTCGGTCCTTGAGGATTCTGAGATCAATCAGATGACATCATATTTTCCACCAAAGACACAAACATGCCATAAAGGATTTCTCAGTGTGCAGTCTATTCCATTTCTGTTTTGCTTGCTGACTTTTCTGCCAGTTAGGTTGTGTCAGGCATTTTATCTTATTTATTTTTGGCAGGGATATCTTCCTTCTAATTAACTATTTAGATTAAAATACTAATGGGTTTCACCGTGGCCTCTACATATGTATGTGTCATTATACTTGGTTCTTGTTTGTTCCCTCCTGCACAGTCCTCCCTGTTAGCAGCCATTTGTTTTATGTTAACGCTTTTAATATGATTCATCCTTTCAGTATCCTGTATTTCTCTGTTGTTCATTAATATTTCATGGGGTTTGAGTTATTTCACCCAACCAAATTATTTGACTAACTTTAGAGAAGAATTTAATGACACAAATCTTTTTCCTGGTATAAATCAATGTACAATAAATGTTATATTTTCTCATCTGGGATGATAATTCAGTTATGATTCTAATAAAACATTTTCATAATATCCATGTCTTTACATATAAGATGTTCTCAATGTCTTATTAAAATAATAATATTATAATTCTAGAATGCCTTAAGAATTTCCAGGACTTAGGTTAGTTTGTTAATGTTGTTTTCTTTATTTTTTGAACATCTTTTTTTTTTATTGATGCTTTGTGTATTTCATACATCATTTTCCAATTTAGGGTTGTGAGGATAGCACAGTGGTTAAAGGCTGAGGTTAAGAACCCCAGAAAACCAATTCAGTTCAGGCATATTTCCCTTTCCCTTCCCCCCCACCCCACCCTAGCCCATCCCAGATCATGCATTCTGCCATAACTGTCCTGCATCTTTCTCTCAGTTTTTTTTTCATATTTTAGCAATAAGTGATAATTTATGAGTACAAGCATCCCTCATGTAAAACCAATTTGCAGGCTGTTGTGCCCAAACCCCCGCAGCCCCACCATCCATTTTAAAGGAACGATGCTTATTGCATGGACAGGCAGTCTTGCATTGTGGCTGGCTTAGAGGCTGTGTCCCACTCACGGCTGCTATCTCCTACACGGAGGCATTCTGCTGGTGCCAGTACCAAGAACAGATTTTCCTGTAATTAAAGATGCTGGTTTGATGTCTTCCTTTGAGGCTGGCTTTGTAAAGTTTGAAGTTCCTCCCTGAATGGAGATTATTTGTATTGATTCCATATTCTGTTCTTCCAAAACACACAGTTCCAATAACACAGAGTTTTTCCAGGAATTTCTGGGTAGGTATCCAGTTTTCTGCTTCATGTTCTTGGCTCTTTATGCATCTCCACCAGCCAAAATATGTGGGGCCAGTGCTCTGTTCATTTTCCTCCTTCATCTGTTATCAAACCCTGCCAAATTCAAACTGAGTATATACCTAGTTCAGGTTGAGGATGGTGGTCCCCACATCATACCCCTCTAGACCACCTTGACAACCCGCTTCATGACAGTCCTTGAAGAGATGCTCTTACTGTGTCTCCTTTTCAAAAATCACCATTTGCAGAGTGTTTCCCAAGGTTTACCAGAATATTCACCGAATCTGAATTTAGTCTCCACTATGTTGGTTTGAGTTGAAGACCACCCTAAGCCACTTGTTTCATTGTATTACATGCATTTTGGTAGAAAGCATAGCAAAAACCACCAAGTTCATGCAACCTTTCATAAGAAGCTAGGTGCTACATAAAGAGAATGAATCACATGTCTCCCTTTTCTCTTTCATCACTCATACCTCAAGCAGTGACTGAATGACTAAACTGATACAGTAGGCTCATTAGGTGAGTGATGCCTTGGTGATCAAGAGACAGAAAGCCTTGCTGGATATGAAGTTTATAGATAGGTAGTGGTCGGTGTTGGCTAGCCACTGAAACACATCCTCTGGAGCCCAGGCTTTCAGTTTCTTCCATCATCTTTTGCTATAAGACTTCCATCCTTTTGCCTTTCAATCTAAACTTTCCAAAATGGACAGTGAGAGTGCACAGAGCTTAGATCAGGGACCTCCCAGGACCACCTGAAGCACAGGTAGGAGCCGGGTGCTTTAGCCAGGCAAATTGTTGGATACATCTATCTCTGGGTTGTTGGATAATTGTTTCGTTGGTTCATTGGGTGGTTAAGTCATTGTCTTGTGTGGCTGTTGTGGTGGAGTTGCCCCACCAGCTGGTATTAAAGGTGGGCCTATTGGATCCTTGTCTGGTGTGGCTGTCGGGGGTGGAGTCGCCCTGCTAGCTGGTATTAAAGGTGGGCCTGTTGCCACTGTGAGACTTGAGTGCACAGAGCTTAGATCAGGGACTTCCCAGGACCACCTGAAGCACAGAGTACCAGGGTGCAGGCTAAGCCAGGCATATCCTCCCCCAACCCCCCAACTGGAATTGCTGAGGGAGCATCCAAGTGGATTTTTTGGAGAACCTTTACAACAGAAAGGGAAGAGTGAGTTAGACTTCCAACATATAAACAAAATTGAAAGCCTGAAACCTAGACAAGTCAGCACTCCATAAAAAAGGAGAAAAAAAATAGGCATCTGAAGGAGGCAAGCAAAGTAAACCTTCAACATAGTGAAGAGGCATTTGTGATTTGCTTCAGAATACAGGCAAAAAAAAAAAAAAAAGGATACCCACATGCCAGGGACATGACGAAGGGACAACATGGGAAAGTTGCAGGATAATTCCACACCAAGCTCTATCAACCCTGTGGGAGATTCCTACAGTGGGATCCCCCTGGGGGTGACCCAGGACACAGATCTTAGAGGAACAATTGCAGACCTATTCAGAGAAATCAAAGAATATAAAGAACAAGTCAGAAAACTAAGGAGAGAGAATGAAAAACTCAAGAAGGACCTAGAGGGAGACAATGACAAACTTCAGAAAGAACTAAAGGGAGAGAACGACAAACTCCAGAAAGAACTAGAAGAAAAAAATGACAAACTCCGGAAGGAAGTGGAAACACTGAAAAAGGAAGCCAACCAGTGAAGCAAGGACCTACAAGAAGAGATTGAGACGCTCCAAAAGGAAGTGGAAATACTAAAGAAATCACAGGATGAAATGAAAAAGGAAACAGAACATTCATCCAATCAAGAGGAAAGGAATGGAAAAAGCCTCAGAAATAGAATGGAGGAAGCAGAACAAAGAATATCAGACCTGGAAGATAACACAGAGCAACTAAAAAGCTCAAGTAAAGATTACGAAAAGTTTAAAAATACACAAAAGTGGAACAACCAGGAAATGTGGGACACTATGAAAAGATCAAACCTCCTCATCATAGGAATAGAGGAAGGAGAAGAACCTAAGAGAATGGTATGATCAGATCTTCAACAGAATAATAGATGAAAATTTCTCCAAACTAAAAAAAAAAGACAAACCCATACAAATACAAGAAGCACATAAAACTCCAAACAGTCAAGATCAGAAAAGAAACTCTCCACACCGTATCATAGTTAAAATGCTAGACGCCCAAAACAAAGACAAAATTCTGAAAGCCACAAGAGAAAAACAACAAGTTACATATAGGGGAAACCCATCAGAATTATAACTGACTTCTAAGTGCAAACTATGAAAGCAAGAAGAATGTGGAGCAAAGCATTCCCAGTGTTAAAGGACTATAGATGCCAACCCAGGTTACTATACCCAGCAAACATGTTGATTATAGTTGAAGGAGAGAGAAAATCTTCTATGACATAAACAAGATGACAGAATACAGGTCTGGAAATCCAACCCTTCAGAAAATACTTGAAGCAATTCAAAGGACAGAAGAGAGGAGCAACTATCCCCAGACACCTAGAAAGAGAAATTAATAAAAACGTAACTGCAGAAGTAGAAACTGAGACTAAAAATGCAAATGAATAATAAGGTGAAAGAAAACAACACACGTCTTTAATTATAACCTTAAATATTAATGGACTAAACTCCCCAATCAAAAGACATAGACTGGGAGACTGGATTAGGATACAAAACCCATCTATATGCTGTCTGCAAGAAACCCATCTCACTCTCAAGGATAGGCACCAACTTAAGGTGAAGGGATAGAAAAAATATTCCAAGCAAATGGTACCAAAAAGAAAGCAGGTGCTGCTATTTTAATATCAGACAAACTAGACTTCAAAGTAAAAGAAATCAGAAGAGACAAAGAGGGCCATTACATCTTTATCAAAGGAAAAACTGACCATGAGATTTCACAATCATGAATATATATGTACCAAACTCTGGTGCACCAAACTTTATAAAGACAATTCTCCAGGACTTCAAGGCACAGATTAACCCCAGCACACTCATAGTAGGGGACTTCAATACCCCACTAAGTCCTTTGGACAGATTGACTGGACAAAGAATAAACAGAGAGACATCTGATCTAAATGATATGCTACACTAAATGGACCTCATGGACATCTACCAAATATTCCACCCAAATACCAGAGAATACACTTTCTACTCAGCACCCCATGGAACATTCTCCAAAATTGACCATATAGTGGGACACAGAAAAAAACCTCAACAAATACAAAAAGATTGAAATAATTTCATTCTATCAAACCACAGTGCAACAAAGCTCAATATTAACACCAAGATAAGCCCTACTATCTACAAGAACACATGGAGACTAAACAACACTCTCCTGAATAATGAATGTGTCAAGGAAGAAATAAAGAAAGAAATAAAAGCATTCCTGGAATTGAATGACAAAGATAATACAACACAACAAAACCCATGGGATACTTTAAAAGCAGTACTAAGAGGGAAGTTTATAGCCCTGAGTGCCTACATCAGAAAAACAGAAAGAGCACAAGTGAATGATCTAACACTGCAGCTAAAAACACTTGAGAGACAACAACAAATGAACCCTAAATGCAAAAACAGGAAGAAATAACAAAAATCAGAGCAGAAATCAATGAAATAGAAACAAAGAATACCATACAAAAATCAATGAATCTGAAAGCTGGTTCTTTGAGAGAATAAGCAAGATAGACAGACCTCTAGCCCAGTTAACCAAAAGAAAGAAAGAGCAACTCCAAATCAATAGAATTTGTGATGAAAGGGGAAACATCACAACAGACAATGAAAAGATCCAGACAATCATAAGGGAATACTTCAAAAACTTATACTCTACTAAGTTTGAAAGCCTAGAAGAAATGGACAAATATCTGAAATCCTGGGACTCATCAAAGCTTAACCAAGAAGAGATCGACAGCTTAAACAGACCCATAATATATGAAGAAACTGAAGATGTAATAAGAAACCTCCCAACTAAAAAAAGCCCAGGCCTAGATGGTTTCACAGCAGAATTCTGTAAAACATTTCAAAAAAATTTTCAACCATTATTACTCAAATTGTTCAGAAGGATTCAAGCAGAGGCAAATCTCCCAAATTCCTTCTATGAACCCAGTATCACTCTAATACCAAAACCAGGCAAAGATACAACCAGAAAGGAGAACTATAGACCCATCTCATTAATGAACACAGATGCAAAAATTCTCAACAAAATACCTGCAAACCGCACACAGACCCACATCAAAAAGATCATCCACCATGATCAATTTGGATTCATACCAGAAATGCAGGGATGGTTCAACATGTGAAAATCAATAAATATCATAAAACACATAAATGGACTGAAAGAAAAAAAACCACACAATCATCTCAATTGAGGCAGAAAAAGCCTTTGACACAATCCAGTATCCTTTCATGTTTAAAGTCTTAGAGGGAATTGACTTGGAGGGATCATTCCTCAATATAATGAAAGCCATATACAGGAAACCTACAGCCAATATCATCCTAAATGGAAAAGAGACAGAAGCATTCCCTTTAAAGGTAGGAACTCGGCAAGGCTGCCCCCTGTCACCACTCCTCTTCAATATAGTGCTAGAAACACTTGCTAGGGCAATAAGGCAAGAAAAGGAAATTAAAGGAGTTCTAATTGGAAAAGAGGAAGTCAAGCTATCCCTTTTTGCTGATGATATGATTGTCTACCTAAGGGATGCTAAGAACTCCACCAGAAAACTCCTAGAAACGATTAAGAGCTTTGGTAAAGTGGCAGGATACAAAATAAATCTAGAAAAATCAGTAGCCTTTCTTTACACCAACAACAAGCAACTNCATCTACACAATGGAGTTCTATGCAGCAGTAAAGAAAGATGACATCATGAACTTTCCAGGTAAATGGATGGAACTAGAAGATATTATGTTAAGTGAAGTAAAACAGTCCCAGAAAAACAAACGACAAATGGTATCCTTCATCTGTGGATGCTAGTGCCAATTACCTAGTAGTAAGTACTTCTTGTGCAGGGCTCCTTGAGCTTTTGTCCAAGTAGTTGGGAGTGGTGCATATTGGAAGAAGAAGAACAACAACAAAAACAACAGAAAAGACTGTGTGAAAGAACTGACTGAAACAGCAAACTTCTGCTTGAAACAGTCAACTTCTATATCAATAATTTTGAGAAAGACTGAGAAAAAGTCTCCAGTGCTGAGGAAGGGGGTGGGCGGAGCCAGAAAGATGGCTGCGGCTTGCTGGCCATCAGCCTACCTGAAAACTGTGAGCTTCAGGTACAGTGAGAGACCTTGTCTCAAGGAAATAAGGTAGACAGCCACAGAGGAGGAGAATGCATAAGCTCTGGTGAGGTGGGGGGGTGGTAAGAAGGGGGACACGGGGCTAGATTTGATTTGTAACATAATCTTGTACAAAAAATATATATAAAACAATAAAAAAGAAAAAAAAATCAAAATGGACAGTGAATGTTTTAACAAGGAAAAATGAAAGACCTTTTGCAGGATCTACAATGCCTTTTTTTTAAGGAACCAAAAGCATTTCTAGAAATCCTCAGTAGGACTATTTTCATATAATGTAATGTCTAAAACTAGGTCATTGGACCTGTTGTGTCTGGAAAAGAAAAAGAGGATTTGCTTAGCTTGATTATGATTCATCCTCTGAAGCTGGGCAGATTGTCACTTGTATTACTAGACTCCCAAACAAGTAAGGCCAGCATGTTAGTGGCTTACAAGGATAATCAACTGTTCCTCACTTGTGACTATATAGGCTACTGGTAGCTGCTGAATTTGGTCACAACTGACTGGGCATGGATCCAGGCTGCATGTATTGTCCTGTCTGCCTCACATTCTAGCATGACTGACCAGCCATAGTCTATCCTCACAATAAATGGGAGATGCCACGAAGCCAGATAAAACCATACAAATGCACACAGTGTCCCTGTTAATGGCATATCCAACAATATTTGATTTGTGAAAAAAATTACCTGGCCATGCTCAACATAAATGGGATATATATATATATATATATATATATATATATATAGTCCTCAATCCAGTGGAAAATGTTATAAAGTCTACAACAAAGTAGATAGATAATTCATTATAGAAAGGGAATGAAATACTGGGAACAAAATCCAGTCCACTGTCTTATTCCAAACAAAATTGAGGCCCCAGTGGTAAGAAAGAAAGGAAAGCTTGTTGGACAGGCATACAGTAGTATCTGCCCATTTGAGTAGTTGAAGTAAGTCTTAGAAATTAATTTTTTTAGCTTAGTAGGCAAGAGGAAGTGGAGAAAGTGATGAACTGGTAGAGTTACAAATCGCTCTCCCACGCA
Organism: Rhizomys pruinosus; assembly: GCA_009823505.1. Lineage (NCBI taxonomy): Eukaryota > Metazoa > Chordata > Mammalia > Rodentia > Spalacidae > Rhizomys > Rhizomys pruinosus. Next base: position 288,199 of record VZQC01001461.1, read on the forward strand.
GAGGTTTCTGTGTTTACATTGATACTGATCCCAGAGGGCAGAGCTGAGTATATTTGCCTCTGAAGCAAGAGTTCTGGATCCCACTCTCCTTTTTGCTTTTTACTCTCCATGCTGAATTTAAAGTCTCTTTTGAACATGAAGAACATGAACTTCAAATATATTTTCACAAAATTCCATAACTTTATGGAATTCCACAAAAATTTCTAAATATGTTTAAAACCATGTTTTAACATTATTTCTAATTCTCTTACTCCAGTTTTTAAAAAAGAGTAATTTCCATAAATTCCTGGAGAATAACTTAGTAATAGAGTGTGTGCTTAGTGTGCATGACTCCCTGGGTTGGATCTTGGCAGCACATGCACATGCACCTCACACGTGCACACACACACACACACACACACACACACACACATACACACACACAAAGGAGAAATTCATTTTGAGTCAATATCCTTAGAGTTCATTCATGTAGGAAGTAAAATGAAAGCAAACAAAAGTGACAAAGGCAAATCTGTCCAGGGCTGGGACTCATTTAAAAGTTCCCAGAAAGTGTTAGTGTAAGTGACAGTCAGCCTTCAAAATAGCTCCCAATTTGTCTGCTCTTCCTGATATCCACATCTTCATGTCATCTCCTCTCACACTGTTCCAGAGTTGGTCTGTGTGGTTATTAGTTTACAGCAGGGGATGACAGCCATTTCTGAAATTCCCTTGTAGGACAGTTCTATTTCTGTCTTCTACTCTCTCTCACTCTCTCCCTCTATTCCCTTAGATCACTGACTCTTGCTGAAACTAGTTACCATGTTCTGACCATGTCTCTGAAAGGTGTGGCATGGTGTAGAATTGAGGGCTTCACGTAAGAGCCACCTTAATGAGGCATCTGGGAAGCATAACCTCCAGCCTCAGTCATGTTTGTAGATTTAGCTAAAGACTGGCCCATGACCTTAGGAGAAACCCTGAGAGTAANTATATATATATATATATATATATATATATATAATGTCCTCAATCCAGTGGAAAATGTTATAAAGTCTACAACAAAGTAGATAGATAATTCATTATAGAAAGGGAATGAAATACTGGGAACAAAATCCAGTCCACTGTCTTATTCCAAACAAAATTGAGGCCCCAGTGGTAAGAAAGAAAGGAAAGCTTGTTGGACAGGCATACAGTAGTATCTGCCCCATTTGAGTAGTTGAAGTAAGTCTTAGAAATTAATTTTTTTAGCTTAGTAGGCAAGAGGAAGTGGAGAAAGTGATGAACTGGTAGAGTTACAAATCGCTCTCCCACGCAGAGGTTTCTGTGTTTACATTGATACTGATCCCAGAGGGCAGAGCTGAGTATATTTGCCTCTGAAGCAAGAGTTCTGGATCCCACTCTCCTTTTTGCTTTTTACTCTCCATGCTGAATTTAAAGTCTCTTTTGAACATGAAGAACATGAACTTCAAATATAATATTTTCACAAAATTCCATAACTTTATGGAATTCCACAAAAATTTCTAAATATGTTTAAAACCATGTTTTAACATTATTTCTAATTCTCTTACTCCAGTTTTTAAAAAAGAGTAATTTCCATAAATTCCTGGAGAATAACTTAGTAATAGAGTGTGTGCTTAGTGTGCATGACTCCCTGGGTTGGATCTTGGCAGCACATGCACATGCACCTCACACGTGCACACACACACACACACACACACACACACACACATACACACACACAAAGGAGAAATTCATTTTGAGTCAATATCCTTAGAGTTCATTCATGTAGGAAGTAAAATGAAAGCAAACAAAAGTGACAAAGGCAAATCTGTCCAGGGCTGGGACTCATTTAAAAGTTCCCAGAAAGTGTTAGTGTAAGTGACAGACAGCCTTCAAAATAGCTCCCAATTTGTCTGCTCTTCCTGATATCCACATCTTCATGTCATCTCCTCTCACACTGTTCCAGAGTTGGTCTGTGTGGTTATTAGTTTACAGCAGGGGATGACAGCCATTTCTGAAATTCCCTTGTAGGACAGTTCTATTTCTGTCTTCTACTCTCTCTCACTCTCTCCCTCTATTCCCTTAGATCACTGACTCTTGCTGAAACTAGTTACCATGTTCTGACCATGTCTCTGAAAGGTGTGGCATGGTGTAGAATTGAGGGCTTCACGTAAGAGCCACCTTAATGAGGCATCTGGGAAGCATAACCTCCAGCCTCAGTCATGTTTGTAGATTTAGCTAAAGACTGGCCCATGACCTTAGGAGAAACCCTGAGAGTAAGGCATTTGGTGTTCTGAGCCATAGAAACTGTTTTAAGAATGGTTGAGTTCATTATGGAGAAGTAGATACTAAGACAGTCATGAAACTACGGGATCAGCAAGTCTCCACTGGAAATGTTGACTCAAAAATGCTTCATCTTAGTTTGTGGCTTGGGGATCAGGAATCTGCCAGTCACATCTGTTTTCCACCATAGATAAGACTGTCTGAACTCTGAAGGTTCATGTAACAATCAATACCTAGCCAATGACCATATGGGCAAAACAATAGGGTCAGGACCTCTACTTCATTTTGTCTTACAAAGTACACACTTTAAGCGATTAAGTGGCAAAAGCTTATTTGTACCTATAACTGTTGCCACAGACACAGCTTGAGAAGTTCAACATTCTGTTTAGCTTTACAGCCTTGTACCATGGAAAGGCACGGTGTATTAATCAGCTTTCCATTACTATGGCAACTGAAATTATCAGCATGAAAGGGAGAAGAGCTGGGCATGGTGATTCGCACCATTAATCCCAGCACTCAGGGGGCAGAAGCAGGTGAGTCTCTTTGAGACTGAGGCTGGCCTAGTCTACAAAATAGGTTCCAGGCCAGATGGGGCTACAGGGAAATATTGTCTCAACAATTAGAATAACCACCAAACAAACACAAAAAAGAGAAAAGATTTATTTTGGCATATACTTGTAGAAGTATCAGTCCAGGGGCTGCAGAGATGATTTAGCATGAAAAAAAAAAAAAAAAAAAAGGAAAAAAAAAAAAGAGTGGCTACTGTCAGTGAATATGGAGACTGGGGTTTCAGATCCCAGCACCCACATAAAATTTGGGCATTGCCACACACACCTGTAACTCCAGTGCTGAGGAAGGGGGTGGGTGGAGCCAGGAAGATGGCTGCGGCTTGCTGGCCATCAGCCTACCTAAAACTGTGAGCTTCAGTTACAGTGAGAGACCTTGTCTCAAGGAAATAAGGTAGATGGCCACAGAGGAGGACATCCAACCATCCTCCTCCGGACTCTGCATGTATGCAGGTGTGGGCACATGTAGATACACATGCACACACACCTATGTGCACACACATGTACACACAGAATCTCAGCCTACACTTCACTCCCATTGCCTTTGGATCTGTGGTGGTAAAGCAACCACCATCTTGGTCTGAGCATATGATGGATCAAAACTGCTTATATTGTCACCAGGAAACAACACAAGTTCACAGCATCAGGAAACCAAGGTCCCACAATCCCCTTGCAAGGCAGACTCTCGGTGACATACTGACATCTACTAGACTTTACTTCTTAAAGGTTCCACTCTTAAAAATAGTGTTGCCTTCAGGGACCACACCTCTAACACACAAGCCTTTGGGGGACATCTAAGGATCCAAACTGTAGCACTTAGTGAAAGGAAGCTGAATAGATGCTATGGGCCAGTTTACTAAACCTACCTCAATGAGCTTTTGTGAATAAACTATGACCCAACATATATAAAAGAATAAAGAATTTAAAGCCAAACTCTTAATGGTCAAGACTGGCCATAAAATTTGAATAAGATAGAATCAGTAATCCAAATTCTTCCTCAAAAGTTAGTAACAGGCTGACAAACTAATTTTTACTAGATTTATACAAAAAGTTAGTTCATATCCTAAAAGTTGTTTTGTAGTGCGGGATGGGTATTATCATGAGGGACAAATTGCTGGTGAGTCTGTGACACAAGCACAAAAATGTTCCTGCAAAGCACAGACGCAATGATCTGTAGGCACAGGCCCCTGGGCTGGTGTGCACAGTTCTTTTCTCTAGAAAGTGTGGCTGGTGGAGCTACAGAGATGGGTCAGCAGTTAAGAGCACTGGATGCTTTTGCAAAGGACCCAGGTTCAATCCTTGCACCCACATGGTAGCTAAAAGCCACCCTTAACTCCAGTTCCAGGGGATCCAACACCCTCTTCTGTCCTCTGTGGGCATTGCATGACATGGGTGTACTTACACACATTCAGATAATACATTCATATACATAAAATAAAAATAATAAAAGAAAAAAGAAAGTGTGGCTGGTAGGGTCTCTGACCCAATGTGTATCTGGGTGTGTCAAGGCAGCCCATTTTATCTTGTGGAGACTATTTTTTCCATCTGAGGGCGCCTGGTATCCAAATTCTCTACATATTTAGCCTTCTTTTCCCTTTTCCTGACTTCAGCTCTCCTTGCCCTATTGACTTCATCAGTTTGTTTTACAATATCTCTTGTTGTTCATAAAAATAACCATAGTCTCATTAAAATCCAAATCATTAGCAATGATCACTATTCCTCCAAATGAATCCTTTGACTATGAAAAGGAAAAACAAAAAAGGAGAACGAGCTGAGAATTCATGTTTCAAAATATTTGTGCATAATATTTTTATTTTATGGGTATGAATGTAATCTTTGCATGTAGATAGATGCACCTGTGTTGTGGAATGCCCCCAGAGGTCAGAAAGGATGTTGAATCCCCTGGAACTGGAGTTACAGATGGCTGTTAACCACCATGTGGGTGCTGGGAATCAAATACAGGTCCTCTGCAAGAGCAGTCAGTGTTCTTAACCACTGAGCCATCTCTCCAGCCTGCATATATTATTTAAAAAGAGGTCCTGTTAGACCAGGCATGGTTGCACATGTCTTTAATCACAGCACTTAGGAGGCAGAGAAAACCAGATGTGTCTAGGTTCAAGGTCAATTTGGTCACATAGCAAGTTCCATGCCAACCAGAGCTACAAAGTGAGACCCTGTCTCAAAAAAAAAGGTGTTATACCATAAACATATCTTCATTTAAATAAAAATATGAGGCTGTAGAAATGGCTCAGCAGTTATGAGTACTTTCCGCTTTTGTAAGAGACCTGGTTTGGTTTCCAGCACCCACATGGTGGGTCACACCCATGCATAACTATAACTCCAGTTTCAGGGTATCTGACACACATTTGGCAGGCACCAGGCATTCATGTGGTGTATGCAGGCAAAACACTCATAGACACAAAATAAAAATAAAAGAATTTTAAATACAATAATAAAAATAGACTATATAATAATTTTAATACCTACATAGTATTCTAAAATGTCAACACATTTTATTTAAGTAATTCCTCTTCTACATTGTTCAAAATATTAGTTTCAAAATAATGAAATATCAACCTATCTAATAAATTCTGGCAAAGATGGTGAGAGTACTAGGGAATCAATATGGGACTAGGAAAAAGAAGGTCAGGCTAGGAAAATTTGTGACCACAAATTGATTTCCTTTTAAAATGTTTTATATTAGTTCTTAGATATGTAATTGTGGTGATTTGAAAAGAAAACACACCTGCAGGCTCATGTATTTGACACTTGGTCCAAGTTGGTTGTGCTGTTTGGAGTGGCTGTGGAACCTTTTGGCAAATGGAGCCTAGCTACAGGAAATATGTCACTGGGGGTGGTCTTTGAGAATTTATAGCTTTACCCCACTTTCAGTTCACTCTTTCTGCTTCCTGACTGTGGATGGAAGTGTGATCGGCCAGCTTCCTATTGTAGCTGCCTGCCACCCTGTTTCTCCCACTGTTATGGACTTTTCCTCTGGAATTTTAAACCAAAATATACTCTTTCTTGTATAAGTTACTTTTTTTATTTTACTTATTTTTGTATGTGTATGAATGTACTGTCTGCATGTAGGTTTGTGAACCCGTGTCATGCAATGCCGCAGAGGTCAGAAGAGGGTGTTGGATTCCCCTGGAACTGGAGTTAAAGACAGTTCTCAGCCTCCATGGGGGTGCTGGGGATCGAACCCGGGTCCTCTGCAAGAGCAGTTGGCACTCTTAACCACTAGGCCATCTCTCTAGCCCCGTATAAGTTACTTTTGATCATAGTGTTTTATCAGAGTAACAGAAAAGTAATATAAAAGTCGGTACCAAGAGTGGAGTGTTACTGTGAAGAACCTGACCATGTTGTTGCTTTTTGGAAAATATGGAAGACTAAGAAAAAAGAAGGATTGAATATTGCAAGCAGGGCTTAATGGGCCATTTCAGTAGAAGCCTGGAAGACAGTAGTGCTGAGAATAATGCAGACCATGGAGACCCAGTTCATGAGGTTTTAGAAGGCAACAAGGTCTCTATAAGCACCTGGGCTAGAGGCTATTCATGTAATATTTTGCAAAGAATCTAGCTGTCTTCTGCCCTCATCCTAAGAACTTGAGACTAAATTAAGTAAGGGACAAATTTCTTTGGTGAAGGAAATTTCACGGCAACATAACATTGAATGTGTGGCTAGATTACTATTAATAACTCCACCATTAAAAAAAGAGAAGGGCAGAAAGTTATAAAAAACAAAAAACCTATATATTTTAGAGAGAAAAATAACACTAGAAGGTTCAGTGTTATAGCCAAGACATGTACTGGGAGAGAGTCCATAACTAAGGAATTAGTGCCATTAAGGAAAGGTCCCCCACTCTAAACTGGAACAATGGGAAGAGTGTCTTCAAGGCAAGGCTTTATAGATCAAATGTGGTTTAAAGAAATGGAATACAGTGCCAATTAATATTATATGTATACCCATTTCATTTTTAAACATATGGTCATAATATATCCAGTAATTCTGTCACATATAATAGAACCTTTTGCTATAAATATTTTTTTAGTGAAGTCAAAATATCTTAAAGTTAATTTTTAAAAGTTAAAACTGCCTAGGAATGTTAAATAAGGGGAATAGAGGGGGTCTTGGGTATGGCCCTGTTATCCATTTCTATAATATGTGTAACAACACTTGAAAAGAAAGAATACATTTGAGGTCTATAAATTACATAAGTAAATAATAAGAAAACATATTTTCTGAAGAACATTCTAAGTAACAAAGCACATTGCTTCTCTAAAGAATCCTGGAGTGGAGGTTTTTGGCTGTACCAGCCTGCAGGCTGCTCTGGTCCAATTGTAACATCTTGGGCCTGTAGCCAGGATTTGGGAACTAAGTTTCTTAAAATAATTTTTGTACCAATAGGATCACAGATGAATAGTTGGTTGCAGCTCTACTTCTGAAAGCATATTCTCTGCTAGAAAAGGGAAAACAAGAGAAAATTACTAAGTTTTTCTGCATAATATATATACTTTTTTAAAGAAAATCAAATTTTGGAACTAGAACTTGGAAAATGAGGTACATAGTTCCAAGTGTCTGGAGCTCACTATGATAACAAGATGAGTCTTGATCTCAAAGCTGGCCTCAGCCCCCAAGTGCTGGGATTAAATGCATGCCCCACAATGCCTGATCTATAATTTTTCAAATTTATTTTCTCTTGGATTAAGATAATAGCTATACATTTTTATGTAGTAAACATGTTAATTAAAGTATATCATTTTTTAAAACTATGAAAACTTTAGCTAGCAATGTATTTATCTTTAGCAACTGATCATGTAATAACAAATAATGTGTTTACTTATGTCATTATTGTTATATCATAATGTTATTTATTTCTGTTACTTTTGTTTCTTTTCACTTTCCATGCAGTATACCTATTTGTCACCTATTCATAAGCTCATTATGAGTTGTTTTCTGAGGATGTCATTACCCATTGGAAATGAAACACTGTTTTCCATTCACTTTGAATATCCAGTTGTACAGAATTATGCATTAAAATATAATCAGATATAATCAGTTTCTCTTTAAAAAAAAAAGAAAATGAGATGCTTGGAAATCTATCAGGAGGTAATCATACTTGAGGCATTTTGCCAAAGTATTCAAAGTATCAACTAATTAAATCCAATCAATTGACAGATGAGGAAAATAAGTCCAAGGACAGTGTGCTGGATAGCTTTAGTGTAAACTTGACACACCTGGGTTGAGGGAGCCTCAGTTGGGGAATTGGCTCCATTGGATTGGCCTGTGGCCACATCTGTGGAGTATTGTCTTGATGGTCGAGCAGTGTGGGAGGGCCCAGCCCACAAGAGTGGTGCCACCCTGGGCAGGCTGTTGTGTACTGTATAAGAAGGTGGGCTGGGCATGAGCCAGGGGAGCAAGCCAGTGAACAGCATTCCTCCATGGTTTGTGCTTCAGCTCCTGCCTCCAGGTTCCTGCCCTAGTTCCTGCCTTGGGCTCCCTAAGTGATGAACTGTGACCCAGGAGATGTAAGCTGAATAAACCCTTTCCTCCCAAGTTGGTGTCAGTCAGAGTGTTTTGTCACAGCAATGGAAGACAACCTAGGACAGACAGGAAGAACATTTCTTTTCTTTTTTTTAATTTTATTTATTTTTGTATGTGTATGAATGTACTGTCTGCATGTAGGTTTGTGCACCTGTGTCGTGCAATGCCGCAGAGGTCAGAAGAGGGTCTCGGATTCCCCTGGAACTGGAGTTCTCCTGGAATTGGAGTTACAGATGGTTCTCAGCTGCCATGTGGGTGCTGGGGATCGAACCCAGGCCCTCTGCAAGAGCAGTCGGTGCTCTTAACCACTAGGCCATCTCTCCAGCCCCAGAACATTTCTTTTCAAGTTTGAGCTCAGGCTTGGACCCTGAAGCAGTGAAGCACCCCCCTCCCTATGTCAGTCTTTCAGTGTTCTCAAATTGCCACTCAGTCACCTTCTCTCAAAGATGCTTTAAACAAATACCACATTTTTTCTAATATGCAGAATGCAGATTTAAATGTATATAAACGTGTCTTATCATTAATCTATATTTAATTTTATCTGTATTTATGGAGAGATATGTGACATAGAAGTAGAAATGGGAGTATGAGAGGAAAGGAAGAATGTGGGATAATCATTTCTTCCTTGAAATGGGCTTATTACCCAGAGAAGCTAGGCACTTAGTAGGAAGAGCCTCTCTCACCATTACCAGCATGGGCAGAGGGTGCAGGTTTCATGTTGGGACTCCAGGAGGCCATGTTGAACTGGGGACCCAGCTACTGCTGCAGCTTGAGTAAGTGTATGCCTCCCAGCCATTGCTTTGTAGGCAATCTCAAATTCTGGTCTAGTCTGAGATGGGAGAGTTTTTTCCCTTGCTTTGCCTAGCAACCATGAACCAGGAAATTGGGTGCAAGGCTGTGGGCACCTCCTCCTCCCCCAGAAGAAAATTCTTCTGCTACAAATTTGTCTTAAGGGAATAGGAAGAAAAACAAGAACGAGAAGCCAATGGAATATAAGTGACATTAATAAAGGGGAGGAAAAGATGAAAAACATGTTTGGCAGAATGCATGAGCTCTGGTGGGGTGGGGGGAGGAAGGGGAATGGGTCGAGATTTGATTGGAAATTTTGTGTGAAATGCACAAAGCTTCAATAAAAATTGGCTTTGAAAAAAACAAAAAAGAAGGGGGAGGAAGGGAATCAGCCAGAGATGGGTAGGGATTGCAGAAGACTGAGGGGGGAGGGCCGAAATCAAAGTTCAAGGAATGAAATCGAAGCCATTACTTGGTAGGCTAACTAAAACATACTTAAAAAAATCTATCTAAATCAATAAAAAAATCGAAAGCTCTATTATTCTTCCAAAACTTATCTAGAATCACTATCTCCTGGTCGCCTCTGCAAACCCACACATTTCCTCTTCCTAATCCTTTGAATAAAGTTGTCCTTTCTTCTGCTTATTTATGCACTGAGTTTATTTTCATCACCATGCCTTTCTGTTGTGAATATGCATCTCTTTTGATTTGTTATTTAGCTGTTTGTTTCAGTAGGAAAATGTGTTTCTATGTTAGATGACCTCGAGAAATTATTTTATCTATCATTTACTTAAGTCTTGGTAGCTCTTTCCAGCTATACCTGCACACTATTAAGCATGCATGCATTGAAAAATTCTAAGATTGGGCTGGAGAGATGGCTCAGTGGTTAAGAGCGCTGACTGCTCTTGCAGAGGACCTGGGTTTGATTCCCAGCACCCACATGGTGGCTAAGAACCATCTTTAAGCCAGGCATGGTGGTACACAACTTTAATCGTACCACTCGGGAGGCAGAGGCAGGTGGATCTCTGTGAGTTCAAGGCCAGCCTGGTCTACAGAGTGAGTTCCAGGCCAGCTAGGGAGATCCTGTCTCAAAAAAAAAAAAAAAAAAGAAAAGAAAGAGGCTCCAGGTGTGTGTGTACTTGGTCCCCACTTCCTGGCACTGTTTGGGGAGGGTCACAGAACCTTTCAGAGGTGCGGCCATGCAGGAGGAAGCACATCACTGAGGCAGGCTTTGAGAGTTCTTAAGTCTCGCTGTATTTTCAGTTTCTCTATGCTTCCTGTGCCTGCTTGAAGATATGAGTGCTCAGCTTCTGCCCTGGCTAGGTCTCCCTTGCCATTATAGACTCTAATCTCGCTGGAATCATAAGCCAAATAAACTCTTCCTTCCATAGTTGTGCTGGTCCTGGTGTCTTATCGCAACAAAAGAGAGCCCAAGACAATTAGGAACCAAAATTTCTTTTAATTCAGTAATAATTGAGACTGTCAGCTACAACCAAAAGGACTGCTAACATCAGTCTCAGAGTTTACAAGGTCTGAAGAACCCCTGGCCCTCAATATACTCCTTTTAAAAAAAATATTAACCTTATGTGTATGAAGATGTTGCCTATGTGTAAGTAAATGTATTGCATGTGTGTCTGGTACCTGCAGAGGACAGAAGAAAGTGTGAGATTCCTGGGAACTGCTGCAATTAAGGACCTGTGTTAGTCACCATGTGGGTTCTGAGAACTGAACCTGGGTGCCCTGGAAGGACAGAGAGAAGGATCTCTAGACCTTCTCTCTAGCTCCCTCCAAATACACTTATAGACAGAAGAAGGTGAAACTTGTGTTCCATACACATCTGTTATTCTGAAAATAATGGATACAGGATCTCAAGCTAATTACAGAAAGAAAACGTGAGAAGATTCAAGTGAGTCAGTGAGTTTAGAAGATAGTTGTCTTGGGAATTAAATAAACTGAGCCAAGGTAAGTCATAAAACACAGCTTTTTTATTTTTATTTTTTATTTATTTATTTATTTTTTATTTTTTTGGTCTTGTCGAGACAGGGTCTCCCTGTAGCTCCAGCTGGCCCAGAACTCAAGACTGTTTATTATATGCAAAATTTAAAAGCTAATTCAGTATTAAAATATTTATTAGAACTCGTTTTGTCAGACTGTCAGCAGTAACTCTATATAGTTTCATAACAGCCAACATATTTCATGATTGCTTCCCCACTAAGTGCTCAGAGTCTGCAAAAAGATATATGTTTTTCTAATGACATCTTTTAAACCAAAATGTTGGGCAATCTCATGATACTCTTGAGTAACCATTGAATTCAAAGCAACAGCCATTACTGTTAAACATTAGATACATAAACTTTCAAGAAGGAACAAACTAGCAAAGAGATGAGGAAGTAAAGTTGTCTTCAAGGAAAAACAACCTGGTCCAAACCCCCTAGTGATTTTTTATAATTGTTGAAGAATAGAAAGGTAATAGAAGTACTATGCTGATGGTAAACAAAGAAATAGAAACCTTCAACAAGACGGTAAACCAAACAGATTTTAAGGAGTTTCTACTCAATAACAAACTATAACACATATTACAATCCACTGCATATGAAACATTTTTTAGCTAGATTATAAGGAAAACTATAAAACAAACTGCAATAAATATATGTAGACTGAAGTTGTATAAAATGTGTTCTTTTGACTACATAAAATGTAGTTAGAAAGCAGTAACAAAATCTGAGAAAGTCACTAACATGGAGGACTCCCACTTTTTTGTGCCCCCTTTTTTTTCTCCATTAGTTTGTGATTTTCATACAATATAATTGGATGGTGTTTAGATCCTTTCCCCCAATCCACACTTCCCCTTACTGCCTCACTGCCTCTCACCCAAATTAATGTAGTGTGTGTATGTGTGTGTGTGTGTGTGTGTGTATATGTGTGTGTGTGTGTGTGTGTAATTTGTATCTGTATTAGTCAGGGTTCTCTAAAGAAACAGAAGCAACAGGATGAATATATATAACTATATACAATTTATTGATTTGCTCACATGACGGAGCTCAACAGTAGCGCTGAACTGGAGAGGCCGGGAATCCAGGGAACTGCTCAGTCCGCAAGGCTGGATGTCTCAGTAGTCCCAGTCTAGAGCTGAAGGCCCGAATGGATTCCAGGAGATCTGCCAGTCTCAGTACACGCTGGGATCCAAAAGGTTGATCACAGCAGCAAGACAAACTCACCAGATGAGAGAAGCAAGCCGCAGGAGGAAAA
>VZQC01001461.1:307303-422528 GCA_009823505.1 Rhizomys pruinosus
TCAAGCCAGAAGCAGGACTTGGTAGTGTGTAAGAGTCTCCTATATGGTTCTGGTGTTGAAATTTGAGGGGGTCACAGAGAGCAGCCGAGGCTTGGCACTGTGAGAGGTCAGGAAAGACCATTGGTGGAATTGCACCTCGGTTGCAGTGAAGATCCCAGGATTGCAGGGGTCATGGAGAGAAGCTGAGGCTTTGCACCAGGAGAGGTCAGAAGAGACCATTGGTGAAGGTGCTGCCTCAGTTTCAGTGGCGACCCCAGCTTTTTGGAGATGCCAGGACCATGGGATGACCACCAAGAGCAGCTGCAGGTGTGAAATGAAGTCGGTCTCAGCCTTTGAGATGAGCTGTGTGTGCCACGGATGGCAGAGTTGGAGAGGGGGAGCTGCCAAAACCCTTTGGAGCCCAGAAGATCGTGAGTGAGTCCCAAGCGTCCAGCCTTGAGCTACTTTGCTGGACTTGGGTTTTGTTTGAGGGTGCCTGATTCTTCCCTTTGAAATAAGACAGTACTCGTTTTGGATTTTATAGCAGCCCACAATTAAGAGACTTTTAACAGACTGTGAACTTTTAAGTGTTTGGACATTTTAAGGACTGTGGGACTTTTAAGGTTGTACTGTCAGGTTGTGATTAATGTTAACATCATACTTTGGGGATAAGAACTGGAAAGGTGGTGGTTTAATAGTGATGTGTTTTGTGTGTCAAGTTGACAAGGAGTCAATTGTGCTGGATAGCTTTAGTGTCAACTTGACACACCTGGGTAGAGGGAGCCAATTGGGGAATTGGCTCCATTGGATTGGCCTGTGGCCATATCTGTGGAGTATTTTCTTGATTGTCAGGTAATGTGGGAGGGCCCAGCCCACAATGAGTAGTGCCACCCTGGGAAGTTTGTTGTGTACCATATAAGAAGCCAGGCTGGGCATGAGCCAGGGGAGCAAGCCAGTGAACAGCATTCCTCCACGGCCTGTGCTTCAGTTCCTGCCTCCAGGTTCCTGCCCTGAGTTCCTGCCTTGGGCTCCCTGAGTGACGAACTATGACCCAGGAGATGTGAGCTGAATAAACCCTTTCCTTCCCAAGTTGGTGTCGGTCAGAGTGTTTTGTCACAGCAAAGGAAGACAAACTAGAACACACCCCAAAAAGGACTTCCTAACCATTTTTTGGAACACATTGAACGGACTTGCTGCAGTGTTTTTCTCCAGACAACCAGCATTTCATGATGAGGTACTACTCTCCTCTCTTCCTTCCCTCCCTCCCTCCCTCCTTCCTTCCCTCTCTCCCTGCCTCCCTCCCTCCCTTTCTCCCTCTTTCTCCACTTCTGCCTACTCTCTCCTGCTCCCCTCCATCTCCTTCTCCCTCCTTCTAGTTGCCTGTCTTCCCTTCGATTCATCCTTCATTTTAGCCTCCCATTCTGCTTCCCTGTTTTGGACCTCCAAGTGCCGGAAAACTCAGGGTTCCCCCCAATTTTTTTTCATCCAGATTGCTGTCCGCCAGAATGCTGGGGACAGAATCTGGACCCGAATTTTGGCCTCCCCTGCGATGTGATTTTCAGGACGCTGACTTCACAGAGCTACTGTCTCAGACACTCCAGACCTGGACTCTCTGACCAGCCTTCCATTCGAGGATGTAGGTCCTCCACGCTGCCTCCCATTAGAGGACTCGTTTCTTCCACGCCGTTCCCCTTTCTTCTGAGGCTAAAAAACTTTACTTCCTTCTTACAGCTCTCTTCTCTCCCCAGTCCACTGCCCCGCTATGTGGTTCTTCCCCACTTTCTGACACCGGCACCGCCATGTAGAATTTTTCTTCTGTCCCCACATTCAAACTGACATGCTGCAGACTATTTCTATGACCATGCTAATCCACGCCCACTCCTCAGCCGCCATATTGAGGCTTTGTCTGCACATGCCCTGGTTCCCATGGCAGTGCTAAACCACACTCCCTATTACACCCGCATGGCAAAAAGTCTAAATTCACATCAGACCTTGTAATAACTAATGCTATATTTCTATATTCTAATTCTCTTGCAATTTATTTAATGGCATATTCTGAACCTTTCAGAATTTTGGTTTTTGGGGTTTTATATTGGATTATACGAAGTCAATTGAAATTGCATTAATACATTTTTATACAGAGTAACCAAGTTTTTATTTTATTGGTTTTTCATCCATTTCAAAATACAATTTTCATTCTTTAGTTTTATCTGGATAGTTATCTGGATAGGCTTTTGTTTGAGATTTTTACATCATTTGGCTTTTTAACGAACAGTGTTTTGGGTTTTTTTATATTTTGTTTACAAAACTTTTACCTAATTTTAAGGGATTATTTCAGATTTTGGCATTTTCCATTTCATTGTTTTTTCTTTATAAACCCCATTTTATTTCAGAAATCCATTTTTTGTCTGCTTCAGGATACAAGCCCCTGTGTCTGAGATTAAGAAGGTGTGTTGACCATGCCCTGCCCCACCTGCATCAAGCTTTTGCCTCAGCAATAAACTTGGACCTGGCTGGGATTTTTGAGAAGCCTCTGTATCTAAGATTAAGGTGTGTTGACCACACCCCATCTCACTAGCATCCAGCTTTTCTCTCAGGCAGAAACCTTTCACTTGGCTGGGATCTTTTGATTTTTCCACTAACTAAATTTATTCTCATTAAATTAGCAGGTAATATACACAAGCCACCAGATTTTCCTGCCTACCCAGTCCACCATCCTTTGCAGGTGTACAAGAACACCCTGTGCTGCAAAGTACAGTATGGGCATACAGTCTATTTCCACTTAAGCAAATGTCTTAAACTCTAAGTGATTTTTTGTAAATGTGATAATTGTCCACACCCCTGGATGAAGAAGGACAACTTTAGATAAACGGGGATTTTCCCACTGTCCAGAGTTAATGGATACAGTTAGGTCATGTGTCTGTCCAACCTATCTGTGTGCTATAACCATTCTTCAATGTGTCTTTGTAACTGTCATGTCTGTGTGCTATAACCATTCTTCAATGTGTCTTTGTAACTGTCATGTCTGTGTGCTATAACCATTCTTCAATGTGTCTTTGTAACTGTCATGTGTCCATGTTCTCTGTGTGTTTTTTGTTCAAACAAAGTGGCCACTTCAATCTTTTATTCTATGTTGCACACAAACAAAAAATTAAATTAAGTTTACTTTTGGCATGCCTCTTAAATTTTTTTTTTCAAGGCCTGATTTGAACCTGGGTTCCTAGGTTTCTACACTGTTTATCTGAAGGTTTTATTTCTCCTCTGTCCAAATTATTTTTCCATAGGCATTACAACTAAAAATTTTCTTTTCCAGTTTTTTCTTGTTTCCAGACGTCTGAAGACCTTTTTTTAACCCTTATGGGTTCATTTCCATCACTTGTTAAAGTATTTCAATAAGATCATAGTTTTAGAACCAAAGGTGCAAGATGTCATCTCAGCCTTGGCAGCACAATTAATCAGAGCTGCATGTTTTAAATAATATTTCTAAAGGTGTTTTTTTTCAATGCATATGACAGTTCAATACAACCACTAGGATAAAAATCTCTTAAAGGAATGTGTGGATAAATGTGCGTGTGTGTATGACACTGTTAAACAGCATATTAAGATCTGTCTGTATGATTACAATGCATGTGCCTCTGCTTAGCACAACCTTTGCAAAGTGTCATCACCAAATTTATTTATTAGAACTTTATTTATGAGTGTATGCATAGAGTACTGTTCACTTTTAAGAATTCTGTAATGTAATTATGGCATATACAAGAAATTGTGTTCCACCTACCAGGTACTATATACCTAGTTACAGCCTCAAGTGAAACAGACATATATAGAGTTACCCATACATACCAAAATTGTTTTATATATCTGTTATATTTTGCAGATGTTACTTTTAATAATTTTAAGAGAAATTAGGTTTTACTTCCGGTGACCACACGGACAGTCCAAATGTAACTAATTTGGATGAGCCCTAAGTATTATCTGCCTGCTGCTGCTATGTGACAATGCCCCCCCCTTTTCTTTTTCAAAGCTATAATTCAAAATTTGGGGACAAGTGACATGGCCTTCA
This sequence comes from Rhizomys pruinosus, assembly GCA_009823505.1. NCBI lineage: Eukaryota > Metazoa > Chordata > Mammalia > Rodentia > Spalacidae > Rhizomys > Rhizomys pruinosus. The sequence continues at coordinate 311,346 of VZQC01001461.1, forward strand.
TTTGAGAAGGTACTGGTTTTAACCTCTTTATTATCTTGGGTTTGTTTCATGGCCTATGTTGTTAGAAACTTTTGCCTTGCATGGTTTAAATCATTGTACTTTGAGTACCTAAATGACCTTCATAGACCTTAAAGAACAAATTGTAGGACTTACTGCATAGGTTTAATGTCAACTTGATACATCTGAGCTGAGAAACCTCAATAATTGCCTTCACTGGACTGGCCTGTGCCCATTGTAGGCAATGCCATTCTTGGCCAGATATTTCTATATTGTATACAATGGGCTGAATATGAGCCAACAACACAAGCCAGTAAATAGCATCTTTTCCTAGCCTGTGCTGCAGCCACTACCAGGCTCCTGCCATGAGCTTTTATTATTAGTCAGAATATTTTTGCCACAGCAATGAAGAATTTATTAAAAGCACTTAAGTCAATGTTCAAGCTTAACTTAGGAGTTATATGGTAATTAAAGTACCAAATTCATTCCAATAATCCTCTTGGAGGTTTAGCAACCACACTTAAAGCTCCAATCTGATTTGGCAAGAGGGATTTGAAGGGACGATATTTTGGCCCCCACCCTCTGAGGTCGACTTGGGTCCTAGGGTACTGCATCAACAACTTTGTACATGTCCTATAGCAGTAAGTCATCAGTCATTCTGGGTCAGGGAGGTCTTGGAGATTCACTTAAAAGGACTTTATCCTGCCAGTGTCCAGTCAAACGAGGAAAGTCCACATAGAGGAGAAACTCCTCAGGCTTCAAAGGGAAGGCATGGCCAAGCAAGGCCTGATTTTGTCCTCACATAGATGGAACTGGTGAAGAGAGCCTGGCACAAGGCCTGAGTGACTCCTAAGGACCAGAACCTCAACTGACCTTAACACCAAAACAAACTTCATTTATCTGAGCTGTGTGCTTTTAAAAACCCCAACAGGAAACTATAATCTAAAGAAGAGAAAATGAAATAGGTTATTTATCAGAGAGATAGGTGAGAAACCTACTATGCCAAGTTAGGAATCTACTATGTCATGTTAGAAAATATCTCAGAGATAGATGACAGATTTAGTGTGCCATGCCAGAAAATACCACCTTTTATATTCTCATGGTTATGGCTCTCATTCTGGAGCCCTGTGTACTAAAGCTGGCCCTCATTCTAGAGCTCTGCGTACTAAAAACTTTTTCCAATTTCTCAAACCAGGGTACATGTCCTCTTTCCCTCTGCAGACCCTAGATAGGCACCCTCCAATTGCTAATGCACCCAGTAGCCCCCTGTTGATACTGTGAAGTCCCTGCACTGGTATACTCACATAAGACTCAACCAGCTTGTCTTTTCAGTTGCAGAGAAAACGTCCACTAAAAGTACTGGCCACTATCGATCTTGACCAAACCCCCCAGGCAGAGCACCCACAGCAGCCAAAATGGGAAACTGGATTCTAACCCTCTAGCCTGACAGGGGTTCCCCCAAGACTTCGCCCCTGATCAGCTCTGAAGCAGATACAGAAGAGAGAGATCAGTGCCCCATTTCCTTATCATAAGCAAAAGGCTGGAATGTTAGGTCCAGGCTTCCCAGAATCCTAAGGGTCACACAGGTGCCCACTTCCTCCAGAAGCTGCCAATCCTCTGACCCCTTCCCACTTACCTGAGGCCCCGCCCCATGGGTATAAAGGGTGTATCCCAGCTGCCATAAGTCTCTCTGTGTCCCTCTCTCTCTCTCTCTCTCTGCCCCCCCATCTCTCTGCCCCCTGCCATGTTGTCTGGTCCCACCACGTGTCTGCAGGCGGCTCACGCTGGCAGTCCTACATGGAAATAAAGTATGTTCCTGGAGTGACCTAAGCCTCATGTGTCTTTTATTGGGCTTTTCGTGCTTTTTTATAACTTAATGGGAAATACTGTTATTGACCTTGTAGAAATAAAAAATATTATGATGAAATAGTATTACACTGTGTGTCAAAAAGTTAACCTACCCCAGATGAACATTCCTAGAGAGGTAAACTAGCAAAAATGAATAAAACACAGGAGGTCTTAGGAAGGCTGAATAAACCTAATAACAGATTAAATGAGTAATAAAAAAATAAAAGATTTAGGTCTCCACGAAAGTTCAGACCTAAATTGTTGGGTTTCTTTTGGGGCTGGGGGGGGGGGTTGTACTAAATCTTTAATGAAATACAATTGTCAAGAATTGGCAAACACATAGTGACGAAGGAAAATGGGTTGATTTGGGTAGGTGGTGGTTAACTGGTGTAGGTAAAAAGAGGCCACCTGTGGCTACATTGTGCTAAATTGCTGGCTTATCTGTTTACACTGAAACCTTGCCCAAGGCAGGATTTGCCTGCATTAGCAAACCCATGAGACAGCCCTGGGATTAAAGACTCTAACAAGTACTCCTGATATTTACAGAACATGAGGCAGGGGGTCTGAAAGCAGGCCCTGAGTTATGATGTCACTCTGGGTATAAAAACAGAATGCTGTGGACAAATAAATTGGTTCTTTTGACCATCAGACAGGAACCTCCGACTGTTACTATCACACGTGTATTTAGCCCATCAGGCTTAAGTGGTGTTTGCTAGCGGGATTTGGCTGGGGAAAATCAATCAGATACCAGCTTGGGAAATTCATTGAGTGCCATCAGCAGAATCACTGGTGTGTGGTGAGTGTGTGCTGGCAGGATTTAGGCTGCAGAGTGCTAATCAAGCAACAGCCTGCTGTAGATGTTAGAAGGAAACAGGTGGTCTAGGGAAAGGTCATCAGCCTTTGACCCTAAGGTTTAAGGACAGCCGCTAGCAGCTGCCTTGCATCCCTTTTCCCTTTTCCCTTTAATCCAGTGGATGAGGTTTGTGCATCAGCCTCCAAGTGTGGAGGAGTGAGAACTGTCAAACTGGAATGGGTGGGATTTCTTTACAGTTTGGTGAAAATGTTCTAAAATGTTATTAATGGATGTATAACTATGAATATAACAAAGCCTGTAAATTATAGGTGAAATTAAGTTAGATATTATCTAAACATCCATCTGTCAAAATGAGTGACTTATGGCATATCTACTTAGTGAATCCCTATGAAGCCATTACAGTAGTAAACCATATCTATGAATATTTTGTGACTTATACTCATATCCAATATTTAATATTAAGTTAAAAGCTAAGATGTAATACTATGTATAGTAAGGAAGCAAAATAGTTCATATTATAGTATGTAGATAATTTTAAAACAAATGTAGGGGCCGGAGAGATGGTCTAGTGGTTAAGAGCACAGACTGCTCTTGCAGATCACCTGGGTTTGATCCCCAGCACCCACATGGCAGTTGAGAACCGTCTCTAACTCCAGTTCCAGGGGAATCTGACACCCTCTTCTGATCTCTGTGGTGTTGTTTGTGACATGGGTGCACAAACCTGCATGCAGACAGTACATTCATATACATAAAAAATAATAATAAAAATTTAAAAATGTTGAAAAAAAAAGGAAATACATATACCAAGTTATAAGTGGAACTGAACACACTGAAAAGAGTCTTCAGCTTGTAAAAAGTTTTAGGTGGTGTGGTTTGGAATGGTTTTTACCTTTTTCAGTATTTTTATAATTAAAATTAAATATTTTATATTTAATTTTATATTTATATTCCTGAATATTTGTCAGACCCACTCTGAGGATATCTGACTTTACTCAGGACAAACATGTATTCATTTGATACTCTCTCACTTATGATTAATTCACCAGTTTTAAATCTAGTTTAAGGCATAAGAAGTAAATGATCCTGGCTATAGTCTCTTATACGCATTTTACCCAGGAACATTCTTCTCAGCTAGAGTTTTTCAGAAGAGACTGCTTCCTTTTATGTGGAAAATCTTACCTCTTCCCTTTACTAGATCTACAGACCACTTACAAAATGGAGAAAACAGGATATTTTTCAACTGGTGCATAGAAACAGAAGCTGTGATATATCCACCCAGACAATGAAATTCTACTCAGCAATAAAAGCTAAGGAACCATATGTGCAACACCTTGGATAAATCTCAAATGTATTTTGCTAAGTAGAAGAAACCAAACTCAAATGGTTGTTTTGTTTTGTTTTTGTTTTGGTCTCTTTTGAGACAGGGTCTTCCTTTAGTCCCAGCTGGCCTGGAGCTCACCATGTAGACCAGGCTGGCCTTGAACTCACAGATATCCACCTGCCTCTGCCTCCTGAGTACTGGGATTAAAGGCGTGCACCACCACGCCCGGTGGGCTGTTCACTGTTAAGTCTCATTTGTGTGTTTTCTGTAAAGGGCCAAGCAGTAAGGACGCAAAAAACAGTAAATATCAGGGGTTAAAGTATTGGCACAAGAGTTTTTGTTTGTTTGTTTGTTTGTTTGTTTGTTTTTGTATTTTTGAGACAGGGTCTCCCTTTTAGCCCCAGCTGGCCTGGAGCTCACTCTGTAGACCAGGCTGTCCTTGAACTCACAGAGATCCGCCTGCCTCTGTATCCAGAGTGCTGGGATCAAAGGCATGCACCACCACACCTGGTGAGATTTTTGTTGTTGTTGTTTTGGGTTTGTTGTTGTTGTTGTTGTTTTGGTCTTTTTGAGACCAAAGTGTCTCCCTTTAGTCCCAGCTGGCCTGGAACTCTGCTATATAGACCAGCCTGGCCTTGAACTCACAGAGATCCTCCTGCCTCTGCCTGGAGACTGCTGGGATTAAAGGCGTGCACCACCATCGCTGGTCCAATATGGTTCTTAGCCACCATGTGGGTGCTGGGATTCAAACCCGGGTCCTCTGCAAGAGCAGTCAGTTCTCTTTTTTTTACAAAGCCAATTTTCATTGAATCTTTGTGCATTTCATACAAAATTTCCATTCAAATCTAGACCCGTGCCCCCTTCCTTGCCCCCCCCACCCCACCAGAGCTCATGCATTCTGCCAAAAATGTTTTTCATCTTTTTCTCAGTCTCTTAAAATTTTCAGTGCAGAAGTTTACTGTTTTGAGCAGAAGTTCACCATTTCAGTCAGGTCAGTTCTTTGACCCAGTCTTTTTGTTGTTGTTGTTATTCCTTCCTATTTGCATCACTTCAAAATATGCATATGTGCATGCCACATATATCATAGGTTTTAGCATCTTTAGCTTATAATTTTTTTCTTTATTAGGCTGAAAGATGTCATATTTGAAGGCTCCTCCTTGGCAAGCCCAAACCACCATCAGTTCTGCCCTTGTGCTCCACACTGGAGTTTTCCCTTCCCATGGTCACCAAATGAGGTCCAGTAAGCACCATGTCCTGTCTTGATCTTTCTGTACTGGTCTCCATGATACAGCCTGGGTAGTCCAACAATGGCAGTCTATACTCCAAAGAGGCTGAAACCCCAGTAGTAGCTCAGTCCACAAGTTGGATGTCTCAGCAGTCCCCATCTGGCACTGAAGCTTTGGAGGATTCTTGGAGAGACATGAGTCTTCAGTCCACATTGGAAGGTTGAAACGCTGTGTCATGTCTTTGAAGGATGGCAAAAGCAGTGGCAGCCATGGGGTAGCTGCACTTGCCAGTAAGACAGGCAAAACAACTGTGCTTTTTTTTTTCTTACTTTTTGTCTTTCTACTAAGATCTCAAGTTTTATACCTGAAGTACAATTTCTCAGGCTTTACTATTTATTTATGTCTGGTTATACTTTCCTTTTGGATGTTTAAGGCCACTTAGTTAGCACAGATTAACCAAGGTTCTTGTTTTCTCAAGGTCAGTTGAGGATCTGGTCCTCAGGGGTCACTCAGGTTTTATAGTGGAGGAGGGAGCCCCTGGCTCCTTTTGGCTTTTCATTTACCAGTTCCATCCACTCGAGGACCAAGTCAGGTCTCGCTAGACCAGGCTTTCCTTTTTGAAGCATAAGCAGACTTTCCTCTTTATAGACTGGACACTGGCTAAAGTCCCATTAGTGGATCTCTAAGACCTCCCTGCATAGGAAGACTGGTGACTCACATTTGCAGGACACTTCAAGAGATGCCCCCAAGCATAGGCCCCTGGGACTTAGTTGACCTTTGATGGCAAGGAACAAAGTTATCCCATAAGACTGTAGCCAAATTGCTATGGGCATTAAAGTATGGCCATTAAGCATCCAGGCAGTCAGTTCTCTTAACCACTGAGCCATCTCTCCAGCCCCGAGAATTTTTTTTAAATAATGAAAATTTTCTGTATTTTGTTTGTAGTTACATGTTGTATGCATTTGTCAAAACTCAGAGAATTATACCCAAAAATAATGAGTTTTACTGTATGAAAAATTTTAAATAAATCTAATTTTTTTTGTCCTTTTGAGACAGGGTCTCTCTTTAGTCCCAGCTGGCCTGGAGCTCACTCTGTAGAACAGGCTGGCCTTGAACTCACAGAGATCTGCCTGCCTCTGTCTCCTGAGTGCTGGGATTACAGGCATGTGCCACCATGCCCGGCTAATAAATCTAATTTTAATGGAACAAAATAAAACTGTACAGTCATTTTCATTAATAAAATCTTTTATGATTCATTATCAGCAAATGTTTGCTCAGCATACACACTCCTATATCTGTGTGATTGCAGTGTATAAACATTTCTCAGGCAAAAAGGGGTCACATGAGGAAACCATTTAAGCTTTGCTGTAAAGCCCAACCACTGAATATTTCCTTTACTCTGAAGGTGCCCACAGATGCACCACACAATAAGACATTAAGAAAGAGGAAGGCTGCTAAGTCCAGCCACAGGACTTTTAGGATAGATGTCAATGCAGGGAGGCATTTTTAAATGGAGAAGTTAAAGAATGGTGGTTCACATCTAATACCAGAACTTCGGAGGCTGAGGCAAAGAGAATGGGTGGGGTTGAAGTCATCCTAAGGGTTACAGAGTGGGTTCGGGACTGGCCTGACCTGCAATGCGAGACTCTTCCCAAAAACAAACAAACAAGGAAGATGCTGAGATGTAATCCCACAGCTGGAAAGACAGAAGTAGGAGGATTCCTGGAGCTTGCTGCCAGCCAGTCTAGCAAGTTTCAGGTTCAGGGAGAGACCCTGCCTCAACAAATAAGTTGGAGAATGATTAGGAAGACACCTTACATTGAACTCTGGCCTCCACATGGACACACACACACACATACACACAAGTGCACCACCCACCCATTAATGCACTCTAATGCACATGCATGCATGCACACACACACACACACACATGAACATGTACACACAAAGCCCCCAAATATAAATATAAGAGAATAAGATATAAGAAAGAAGATAGCAAAGCTTATGGATCCTCGGTGAGGAGAGTGATCAGTTCATGCAGCATGGTCAAGTATGTTTGATACTGGTGTTCTTTTTTTATTTATTATTTTATATGTATGAGTGTACTGTCTGCATGTAAGTAGGTGCATCCATGTTGTTCAATGCCACGGAGGTCAGAAGAGGGTGTTGGATTCCCCTGGAACTGGAGTTTAAAGATGGTTCTTAGCCACCATGTGGGTGCTGGGAATCAAAGCCAGGTCCTCTGCAAGAGCAGTCAGTGCTCTTAACTGCTGAGCCATCTCTCCAGCCCCAATTCTGGTGTACTTCTAAATGATTATATTAAGCTTTCCTAAAGCCTCAGACATGTACCTGCAGTTTCACCAGTTTACATACCCCCTTCAAACAAGCACAGACTTGGACAAAATTAAAGATTCCAGTTGTCCAGGTTCAGTTTACCCTCCTCACCCCTGCCACTGCCTTGCACTTTGCTCACAAGGTCACCAGTCGTGAACCAAGTGTGGCTTCTTGTGACTGAAAATGGACTGCAACACATGGGAAAATGAATCCCAGTGTCTGCACTGTCAATGAGTCAACAGCTTCCTATTTGTAAGGAAGACAATTGTATTTATTGTAAGGACAATGGTTCATTAACATGCTTAGATTTTTTTCCTCAGTGTCTCACTATGTCTGCTAATAAGTAGGTGTGTATCCATGAACAAAGAGAAGCCTTGTTATTCAGAGAAGTTAAATACAGCTGGCAGTGTTTTCATTCTTAGAGGTGTTCTGCCAGATGAGTGGAAAATGAAGAGGGAAGAAGGATTGTGGAACAAGTAGCAAATGTTTCCTGTGGCAGGTTTACCTAAGATTAAATGCAGTTACCTCTTCTGACTCACCAAAGTTCCTCAGTCCAAGAAGCAAGGTCTGCAACTGGTATTAAAAGGAAGCCAAAGGGCCCTTCAGCCCTTACCTGCCAAGAACAGCCACAATTCTGCAAAACATTAGAACAGAGTTTGAGAATCTGTTCATCAGCCGTAATCACCTAAGAGAAAATGTATCTAGAAAATAAGAAACTCCCGTTGGCACTGAGGAGCACTGTGGAAGTGTTACAGAAAAGGGAGTACTCGATGTTACACGACAGCTGAACTCAGGCACAAGTCATGACATGCAGTTAAAAAAAAAAGGCGTACTTTGCTCCAGGATAGTTGGGACTAAAGGGAGACCCTGTCTCAAAAAAAAAAAAAAAATAAAGAATAAAAAAAGGTGTACTTTTAGATGTACCAGGTTTGAATGATTTGCTGGGAAAACCCAAAAGATACAAAACCAAGTTAAGTCTGTCAAGGTAATGTTTGGTTGTTTTTCTCAAAGACGCATTCAAAATGTTCAAGAGTAGACCCCACAGGGGTCTAAGAGAAAAGCTATTGTACACTTACATTTTATTGACATGTCTGTGTATCTTTCTGCCAGGGGGAGCCTCAGATTATCATGAAACAGAATTAAACAGACTCGGTGACACTCTTCCTACCCAGTGTCCCATGGAGAGCCACACATCACCTCTTTATCCCCTGGAGATGTAACAGAAACCTTCCAATACAACCATGTAATTCCACTCATAGTAATAATTCATTTCAGAAGATCCAAAAGTGAATCTTACAATATTGCATTAACAATTATAGAATTGAAGAACAATGTTCAACTATCATTCATTCAATTCATGGTAATTGCCAAGCTGAGTGCCATGACTCACACCTGTAATCCCAGAACATGGGAGGCGGCAAGATCACGAGTTTGATATCACCTGGGCTATACAATGAGTCACAGCCTCCAAAACTCAAACAACAAAAATACATTTACCTAATGTATGACCATTTTTCAGTTATAGAAAAAGTAATACTTGTTTGAACAAGTTTGATTTTTTTGCTTTACTTTTATTTTTATGTGTATGCATGTATTACAAACATGAATGCAAGTGCACCCATGTCATGCAATGCCCACAGAGGACAAAAGAGGACACTGGATCTCATGGAACTGGAGTTACAGATGGTTGTTAGCCACCATTTCAGTGCTGAGATTTGAACTCAGGTCCTCTGCAAGAACAGCCAGTACTCTTAGCTACCTAGCCATCTCTCCAGCCCCAAGTTTGGCTTGTTATTAATTCAGTAATTATAAAAATATCTTACTTGCCAGGTGTAGTGGTGCACTCCTTTATCCCAGCATTTGGGAGGCAGAGGCAGATCTCTGTAAGTTCTAGTCTAGCCCGGGTTACAAAGTAAGACTCAGTCATATATACATATGCATATACATATAAGACATATGCATAAAATCATCCAACTCAATGTGAATGTTTAGGAAATATGCAATGGGGCTGGGGCAATGGCTCAGTGATTAAGAGCAACTACTGCTTTTCCAGAGGCCTTAAGTTGAATTCTCAGCATCCACATTAGGTGCTTCACAACTGTCCATAACTCTAGCTCTAGGGAATCTGATACCTCTAGCCCCTGTGGACATCTGCACTCATTTACATATACCCACCTGAATATATACCCATAATAAAAATAAAATTAAGAGGGGTTGGAGAGATGGCTCAGAAGTTAAGAGCACTGGCTGCTCTTGCAGAGGACCTGGGTTAAATTGCCAGCACCCACATGGTGGTTAAGAACTATCCTTAACTCCAGTTCCAAAGGACTCCTACACCCTCCTCTGACTTCTGTGGCATTGCACAACATGAGTGCATTCACATACATGTAGGCAAGACACTTATTCACATAAAATAAAATAAATAAAATAATAAATAAAATTAATCATATACTATTGTTTCTTTAAAAGCACATACAAAACCATGTATTTTTGTGAATGAGGATTGGCATGTCAAACACATTTAGGAAAATAGTATAATAGTCTTAATATTTATGTTTTAGAGTTGATGCTGTGGGTTATTTTTGTGACTAGCCTGATATTTCGGAGCTTTTTTCTCAGAATAGACAAGTCCTTTTTAAACCAGGAATTTGGAGAACAATAAATCAAAATAAAAAAAGAAATTCGAAAACTTTTTTTAAAAGCATATATGAAATACAGATTTTTGCTTGATTCTTTCTCCAAGGAATTTAAAATGAGGATTTTTTAAAAAAAGAACAAAAGGAAAAAATTTCAGTTGTTAAGGTCTTCCTATTTTTGTCCAGATTGGACTCAAGCTCTTATTTATTTACTTTTTTCTTCTATGTATGAGTGTTTTGCCTGCACATATGTAAGTGTACTATGTCATGCAATGTCCAGAGGCCAGAAGAGGGTGTCAGATCCCCTGGAACTGGAGTTATGGACCTGGAGTTAGCCACCATGGGGTGCTAGAAGCCAAACCCTGGTCCTGTTCAAGAGAGCCAATATTCCTAACAACTGTGCCATCTCTCCAGTCCCCTGTCTTAAACTCTCGAGCTCAAGTGATCCTCTGACATTAAGTGCTATCCTGCCACTTAAAGGTGGATCTTTCATGATCCATTTAGCTACATACACACAATTATTCTTTTAGGCCAGAATTTCCTTGAACAGAGACATCTGGTAAACAAATAATCTCCTTGACATGCTCTCCTCCAGTGATGAATCTAATTAACACAAACTACAAAATAGTTGGCCAATAGATGTAACTTCAAGTCTTCTGGTACCCTACAACATAGTCTTTCCCAGTTTAACTTTTCCATCTATGTGAATGTGCTGTACATAAAATAAAGCTATGGGTTTTTCTTGTTGTTTGTTTGTTTGTTTGTTTGTTTGTTTTCCAATGACCTGCACCAGGAGGTGGCTGTTCTTTCATTTAGTCCAAGAAAAGAAAGCATTCTTTTTTCAAATTAGTGTTGAGCCCTACAACCAATGGTCTGACCAACTGTCTATATGTCCAAAGAATACTGCATAAGCTCTTTATAAACTCTTTCTGTCTTTACTGAAACAGTACAGATTCTGATAATCATATTAACATTAATAGCACTAAAACACTTTGATTGCCATCCATAAATCTTGCCTCAGCAAGAAGGCACTTTTGATAGAGTTCTAAATATTTTCTCAATTTAAGTGACTCATTTCCTACTTTTCAACTGTTTGTCTTAACTTCTCAACAGCAACCAAATCACCTTTTAGAACTGACATATCCTGAATTATGAAATGGGCAAATGGGCACAGTGTTCAGTGTTTATCAGGAACAACTTGTTAAAAACAAGACAAAACCCACCAAACTGAACCATTAATGTAGCTCCTCTTTTAAAAATTAAAAAAATTCATTTTTAAAATTTTTTATTTTATTTATTTGTTTGTTTGTTTGTTTGTATGAATGTATTGTCTGCATGTACGTTTGTGCACCCGTGTCGTGCAATGCCGTGGAGGTCAAAAGAGGGCGTTGGACTCCCCTGGAACTGGAGTTCTCCTGGAATTGGAGTTACAGACGGTTCTCAGCTGCCATGTGGGTGCTGGGGATTGAACCCGGGTCCTCTGCAAGAGCAGTTGGCACTCTTAACCGCTAGGCCATCTCTCCAGCCTCCAAAATTCATTTTATTTGTATGGAAGTTTTACCTGCATGTATGTAAATGCACCATGAGCATGCAGTGCGCACAGAGGCCAGAAGAGGGCATTAGAGCCTTCTCATAACAGGAGTTATGGACAGTTGTGAGCTGTCATGGTGTTGGAACAAAACCTGAGTCCTCGGCAAGAAAACCAAGTGCTGTTAACTGCTGAACCATCTCTCCAGGCTCAATATAGCTTGCTCTTCACACTGAACAATAAATACTTTATATGCATTTTAGGATGACTGACCAGCTATTATCAATGTGTTTCATTCAAATAATTGATCCAAGTTTTGGCAAATTACCTGAAATGATAAAAATATGACTTGAAACAGTGAAAAATAGGTACTGAAATAATAGACATTAACCATCCTTTTCATTCATTTGAGGGTTTTCTCTAAAATATTCCGGTAAAAAATATGATCGATTTCTAAAAAGAAACATTGTACAATGAAAACTATAGAAAGCAAAGTCTTTCTTTTTTCTTTTTTCTTTTTCTATAAGGAGGACTAAGGCTTAGTGACATTGCTAAGTGGTAGTTTCTTAGCATTTGCATCTTATGATCAATGTAAGGACTCGATTCCCAGCTCTACATATATAAATGTATATACATATATACTATAAAACATAAAGTGTAGTGGTATATGAGTACATTCAATAAAATCTATATAACTCTCATGGTATTGTTAACCACAAAAGTCCAAATTTAGACTTCAGATTCATACCACCAAAGAGAAGTTTACATCAACTCTGCTTGTGGGAGGAAGAGCTTGATGCTGCCAAAACCCGGGATGAAGGCCTTACTTTGGTCTCTTGGTAACATGAAGGGGTTCGAGTCACTTTAGCCCTCTGAGCCTCATTAACCACATGTGTCAGTGAAGGAAAATAGATTATTTCAGAGGTTCAGAATCCATTTGGAATACAAGCATCATAATGGAAATATATACGTGCTATAAATTAGAAAACGCCCTAATAATGTTATTTAAAATACTGAAACAGGAAAACATGAGATACCTTCCTGGCTGAGCAGAGCTTTCCTGAATTAATAAATACCAGGAAAGAAGAACTCCTGACATTGAACTTGGCATCGGTAAGCATCAGACCCTGACAGTCTAGGCTTACCCTGGCATTCCTGTTCCAGTATTCCTTATGGCTGTGAAAAACTTACTCATTGAGATCTGGGGGCCATGGAGAAAATGCTCAGCCTCTTGAATTGCTATAACTACTTGGTTCCTTTATTCTTTGTACAAGTCCTAGAGACCAAGAGGACAGTTGAAGCATTTTCTCGTCTGAAGCCTACTGTCAATTACAAGAGACACACATTAATCAAATAATCATTCAGGTACATACAAAAGTGAAAAGCAGAGTCCAGGGCCCTGAAGGATGTGAGGAATGAACTCTGTCTTAGGAAGCCATGCTAAGGAAGCAAAATTGGGCTCAGATATGAAGAATGACGAGGCAACAACTAGATTGGGAGAAGGGTTGCAGAAGAATATTACAAGCAAAGGGCAAAGACCTTCAGACAAAAGGATCCAAAGGCAGCTGTGTAGAAGGGGGGCCCTAGCCTGGAGCAAGCAGGGCCAGTCTATCTGAGAGCATGGGTCTTCCTTATGGGATATAAGTAGAGAGGGCTGGCAAGATGGCTTGATTCAAATAACACTGTTGGGGGTTTTAAGAGCTGGCCCAGCACTTAAGAGCACATATTGTTCCTACAGAGGATCCCAGTTTGAGTCCCACAATTCAGGATGGTGGCTCCCACCTACCTCTAATTCCAGCTCTAGGGGATCCGAGTTTGTCTCCTAGCATCAACAGGTGCTGCATTTATGTGCACATAACTATATACAGGCACACAAATGTACACATAATTACAAACAAAATCTGTTTAAAAATTAAATAACATTGGGGCTGGAGAGATGGCTTAGCAGTTAAGATCACTGACTGCTCTTGCAGAGGATTTAGGTTCAATTCCCAGCACCTACATAGCAGCTAACAACTATCTGTAACTACAGTTCCAGGGGAATCTGACCCTCTTGTCTGATCTCTGTGGGTACTGCATGATATGGGTGTACTTACATGCAAGCAGACAATAGATTCATACATATAGAATGAAAATAAATAAATAAAAGTTAAAAAATTTAAATGACAATGTAGAAAATGAATATGGGAGTGGAGAGCTGTTATGAGTAAAAGTAAGTTTGATCAGTATGTTTCGTTCCATAGAGAATTTGATAACTTCAAGAGGAATGGGTGCTATCTCCTATCTGAATGTGCACTATGAAAAACAAAAGGGATTATTTTGAAGGGCTCCATCTTTTAAGGTTTTAGTAAAGGAAGACAAGTCTAAGAACAAGAGTCAGAAAATAAGGAAGTCATTAGTAGGACATGGAGACATGAGAGAAAATGATGTGGAGAAAAAGAATGAGAGGAAGACAAGAAAAGTTTCCTTGCATTTAGAGACATGGAGGTCATTAGCAGGAACTATGCAGGAGGAGGGGAATGTCTGGAATGTTTAATTCTTCCTCAAGTTATAAAGGTCAGTTCTTTATATTGATCTAAAATTTCTGTATCCAAAATTCTTTGTGAAGATATAATTGAAAATAAAATTCAGAGTGTTCTGGAAACATTTTCCTGTCCTTGACTTCCCTGGTTTGAAATGAAACATGACGTAAAATTTTTACATGGTATCAACATATTTTTCTGATTTGGGGAATAAAAGTCTGCAACTGAAGTTAGAGAGCTGTACATTGTAAATATAAGCAAGACAAAGATACCAAAACTCATATTAATCACAGAGAAAGATATTGAACATCACTAACTTTCAGAGAAATGCAAATTAAAGTATGATAAAATAACACGAAGTACCTACCAAAATTACTAAGATAAACACAATCACAACACCAAATGCTAGGGAGGTGGTGCAGATATTGATACATTGCTGGTGAGATGTAGAAAGGTGCTTTGTGAAGTGGAAAACAACTTGCTGGTTTCTTACATCACTAAGCATGCAATGACTATTTGACTCAGCTACTGAACTTCTGGACATTTTGCTCCAGAACAAATTAAACACATATTCATATTAAGTACAATCTCTCTGCTCCATCTTTCTTCAAATTGAAAGAAATATAAAGATATATGATATATATATATATCTATAATATATATATATATATACTTAAGGAGCTTTCTTTGCAAGGACTCAAAACATGAAACAGTCAATTATTTTTCAATATATAAATGATTTATTAAACTATGGGAAACCACAATCATGGAGTACTTTTTTTTTATTGATGCTTTGTGTATTTCATACATCATTTTCCAGTTCCAGGCATATTTCCCTTTCCCTTCCCCACACCCCATGGAGTACTTCTTAATTATAAAAATGAATTATCAATACTTACAAAAACTTTGGTGACTCTTAAGAAAATTGTACTGACTGAAAAAATCCAATTCCAATAAACACTGTATGATTCCATTAATATAACACTTTTGAAATGATAAAATTTTAGTAATAAAGGACAAATTAACAACTGCCAGAGATTAGAGATGGGGATAAAATGTGCAAATTAGGAGCAAAATGGATGTGGTTATAAAACATCCACAGGAGGAATTGCTTTTTTAATGATAGATTGTTGTTGCTTTTTAAATTTTTATTTTATGTGTATTTTTATTGAATTTTTACACATTTAAAACAAAGCATCCTAATCATCTTTATATCCCTGCCCATCTGTGCCTCCTTGTAGTCCCACCAGCAGATTTCATGCATTCTGTCATTTATGTTTTAGGCCTCTTAAGTCAAGTTAGTGTATGTAGACATCCCTCAGTGCCAGTTCATCCACTGAGGTCAAGTCAGCCTATCTAGAGTTGCTCCCTTAAAGATCAACTCTTCCTCACTCAGCAGTAGTCAACGGCCAATAGTTCTTGGGCTGAAGTTGGAGCCTACTGTTCACTTCCCCAGGTCTATGCTGGCTTTTTGCCTGCTTGAGTTTGTATGGACCTTGTACATGCTGACAGCATTGTTATAAGTTCATATAAGCAAAGTCCCAGGAGCCTGTAAGACTCTGTTTCCATATGGTCTGTTTCCAACAGGGGGCATTTTTGTGGTGATGGGTTGCTCAGTATCTTAACTATTAGGTACTAATACCTATGCATAATAAAAGTGCATAAACTAGCCATGCACATAAATTAATGCAAATAAAACTGGAAAGACCTAGATTAAAACCAGAGGATTCTATTAAAGTCAATGTTAAGTTATGTTATATTCAATTATAGTTTTGCAAGATTCTAAGGGAAACTGGAAAATGTGTAAATGGGAGATGGGTGTGAAGGAGATAAAAGAGGGTTGGGCGGCTAGAGAGATGGCCTAGCAGTTAAGAGCACTGACTGCTCTTGCAGAGGACCCACGTTTGATCCCCAGCACCCACATGGCAGCCAAGAACCATCTGAAACTCTAATTCCAGGAGAACTCCAGTTCCAGGGGAATCTGACACCTTCTTCTGACCTCCGCAGCATTGCATGACACAGGTGCACAGACCTGCATGCAGACAGTACATTCATACACATAGAGAAAAAAAAATTTTTTTATTTATAAAAAAAGAGTGTTGGGTTGTGTGCTGGATAGCTTTAGTGTCAACTTGACACACCTGGGTTGTGGGAGCCTCAATTGGGGAATTGGCTCCATTGGATTGGCCTGTGGCCACATCTGCGGAGTATTGTCTTGATTGTCAAGCAGTGTGGGAGGGCCCAGCCCAGAATGAGTGGTGCCACCCTGGGCAGGTTGTTGTGTACCGTATAAGAAGGCAGGCTGGGCATGAGCCAGGGGAGCAAGCCAGTGTACAGGAGATGTAAGCTGAATAAATCCTTTCCTCCCCAAGTTGGTGTCGGTCAGAGTGTTTTGTCACAGCAATGGAAGACAAACTAGAACAGGGTGAAAATAATCAATATCCATTATATATGTATTAAATTTTCAAAAAAAACAAATTTAATTAATAAAATGGAATCATTTTTATTATCTCTTAAACTGTATGAGAATCTCTATCTCAACAAGAAATTTTAAATAAAAACAAATACCAAGCCAATTTTCTCAGCCATTTTTTGCTTAGGTCCTCTTCTACACAAAATGGAGACAAGTAATGCTCCCTGGAAAGCAGGCATTTTGCTACACATAGGTCAAGACAGCTGTGTCAACTGGCTATCCCTCCACATGATCTGGAAAAAGACAGTTTAAGCAGTTTTTATTCTGATCGTCAATGAATACTTTATATTCTTTTCAAATAATATGCCTGTGGCCAAGTTACCATATAAAACCACAATCATTAATTTTCCCCAAACCTGACTGTTTTGGCAACCCACTTCTATAAAGATGAAAGTAGGAACTCCCATCTGCACAGGGGTTTGAAAAAGGCTTTTTAAGATGTCCAGCGGAAACCTGACTTTGCTTCCTACATAAATAGCAGTCATGTGAGGCCCTTTTGTGAATCTAGTCCAAGTCCCGTGACTTCAGTAGCTGAGTTGGTCATGTTTTTTGCTTTGCTCTTCTCACCAGCTCATCTGGGACATTGATTCATGAGAGGGGTACTCGTTCCCCCAGCTCCTCAACAATTCGCTACCATAGCAAGCATATTACATTCTAAAATCTCATTACTAGTTTACTCTGACACAGGCACACTTCCACAAATTTGATTTAACATTCTTCTATATTACAAAGTTTTCTAAAAATGAAATCTGTTTCTTCATTTTCTAAAACTATGAATATAGTGGTGCCTACCATCTTATTAAATGTCTTGTATAGAATGATTGTTGTAAGAACTTTCTCTTTTCTCTTGGTGAATTGGGGGAAATGAAATGTT
Source organism: Rhizomys pruinosus (assembly GCA_009823505.1). Classification (NCBI taxonomy): domain Eukaryota; kingdom Metazoa; phylum Chordata; class Mammalia; order Rodentia; family Spalacidae; genus Rhizomys; species Rhizomys pruinosus. Next base: position 328,919 of record VZQC01001461.1, read on the forward strand.
ATTTTGGCTGTGTATGGTGGCACATGACAATAATCCAAACACTTAGGAGACTGAAGCAGGAGGATCAATCATGAATTCCAGCCTGGTTTAGGCTACAGAAAGACTCTGGCTCTTCATTGATAAAAGGTCCCTGTAGATATGAAAGTATATTTCCTTAGATTAATTTTGGTGAAATAATATTCTTCAACTTGATTTATTTTTGCTGTAACTAAGATCCATGTTTTATTATCATTTATTACTTATCACCCAGATATAGCCATCTTCTTCCCCACCCAACTGCTTTACATCATTATAATTTGTGTCAAGGGAAGAATTTTTATCAATCTTTATCTAATTTTTTGGTCTATTTAACATAATTTTAAGTATAATAATTAAATAATGAAATCATTTGTATAATGCCACTTTAGGAATTTTAATTAATTTTAAAGACATAATAATGAACCAGTTATGTAATGGAAATAGATCTAGCAAAAGACATATGAAGGATTATGTCATGGGTTTGTGTTTTTATTTACTTGAAAATTGAAGACTCTGGATATTTCGTTCCCCATTTTAACAAATTCATATACTTGAGGTCGGAGAGATGACTCAGTAGTTAAGAGCACTGGCTACTCTTCCAGAGGACTTAGATTCTGTTCCTAGCACACTCATGGTAGCTAAGAAACATTCATAACCCAGTTCCAGGGGATCCAATGCTGTCTTCTGACTTCTTCAAGCACTGCATGACACATATACACTTACTTTTTTTTTTGACACAGATACACTTACATATATACAGACAAATATAAACATTTAAAATATTTTCACATACTTTTTTTCAATTTAAAATAAGTTATTTACTTGGATTTGGATTTAAATCACCAAGCATAACTTTATGTAGTAGACCAGAAAACAAAATACTCTGGGAGGTACTTCAAATAGTTCCTGGTCCTACATAAAAGACATGACTTCTGTATATTTCTATTTCAATGAAAACAAAATTCATGCCCACAAAATATTTATTAATTAAAAACTATTTTGTTGAGATGATTCCCATCACAATAGCTCCTTTCAATTCCTCAAATACCCCCAAATGCACAGAGACAGGGCTGGCCATTCTTTACATGTGCTTGCTTTGCCCACTTCTCCATCTGTCTTTGTCACTTTCTTTCTCAGTGTCACTATACTAAGCTTTCTGTTCCTCAAATGCTCCACTAAGACTTCGTGCATTTTGTCCTCTGCCTGACCTCCTTTAGCCCCAGTTCTTATTTCTCTTTAGACGGTGGCTACCTTAAAACACGTCCTCTGCCCAGGTTTGGACTGTGCGATTCATCTGTGTATGTATGTGGTGAAGAGCCACAGGGCATTAGGATTTATTTTTTTAATTTTTTATTTATTTCGTATGTGTATGAATGTACTGTCTGCATGCAGGTTTGTGCACCTGTGTCGTGCAATGCTCCGGAGGTCAGAAGAGGGTATTGGATTCCCCTGGAACCGCAGTTAAATATGGTTCTCAGCCACCATGTGGATGCTGGGGATCAAACCTGGGTCCTCTGCAAGAGCAGTTGGTGCTCTTAACCGCTAGGCCATCTCTCCAGCCCAGCATTAGAATTTAAAGACAGTTAAAACAACATCTGTTTCACATTTTCAAAATGCTATCATAGTTTCACTACTTTCCTTGACAGTCTTCTCCACTAGATTGAAGGTTTTGTGAAGTCAGAGTCTGCTTCAATGTAGTGAATGGTTAATAGAAATTTGTTAAATAGATGACTAATCAAACTAGACTTTTCTAATAAATCTCTTCAATGAAATGCCGTGCTTCCACCTAGATTGAATGCACTAGATATACCTACAATCTTTTTTTTCTTTTCTTTTTTCTTTTTCTTTTCTTTTTTTTTTTTTTTTTTTGTCTTTTTGAGACAGGGTCTCCCTGTAGCCCCAGCTGTCCTGGAACTCACTATGTAGACCAGGTTGGGCTTGAACTCACAGAGATCCACCTGCCTCTGCCTCCCGAGTGCTGGGATTAAAGGCATGCTCCACCACGCCCGGCTATACTTACACTCTTTTGTGAGCATGAAAACTGCACCTTAGTGGAACTGCATGATTTATATCCCCCACATCATTCTTCCTATTCCTACAGTAAGAAGTAAAATGGGTGGGGGGGAGGTTGGAGAGATGGCTCAGCTGCTGAGAGCACCAACTTCTCTTGCAGAGGACCAGGGTTCGATTCCCAGAACCCACATGGTGGCTAAGAACCGGCTTTAAGCTGGGTATGGTGGTGCACACCTTTAATCCCAGCACTCGGGAGGCAGAGGCAGGTGGATCTCTGTGAGTTCAAGGCCATCCTGGTCTACAGAGTGAGTTGTAGGCCAGCTGGAACTAAAGGGAAACCCTGTCTCAAGAAAAAAAAAAGTAAAATAGGATGGCTTTGATTTTTAAAGACAAATAGTGTCTTCGAATAAGAAAAGATGAGACAGCGAATACCCTGCTTTGTCCACAACTAGGCCTATGGGCTTTCACTGAGAGGTTCTTGAAGAGGTATTGTACTGTGTTATCATGTATGACAACATTGATTTTAACAGCTATAGTCCAAAATGTAGAGACCTCACATTTGGCAGTGAATGTTATCTATAAAGTATTATCTGACCAAATAGCTTATTATCTCATTCCCAGGAAATGTCTGCTTCTTTTGTTATGATTCTCCCCTAAGCTTGAAGCTAAGAGAGTTTTTTCACAAACAGCCTGGCTTTTCTTCTTAAGGCAACTTTAAAACAAAATATTTTAGAGAAGTGGTGATCTGAGTTGTTTTTCTGAACAAAGTCATTCCCGTTTTTGCTGAATCACCAAACATGCTATGCTGTTTTTTTTTTCCCCCAAATGAAATGTGTTTATATATATAACGAAAATAGAAACAGTCACTGTAATCAGTTCTCTCGGAAAGGAAGGAAACGTTGGCTCTTCCTTCAAAGATAAGAGGATGTTGGTTCATGGGAACAACTACCAACAAGCACTAATTGCTTCTATTAGACTTTTGTCTCCTACAAAAGGTTTAATAACCATTGAAAAGCAAGCCACTGATTTTTTTTCCTAAAAGTCTTATCTTGACTTTATTACATCTAGTCAATAAATTTAGTGAATCAGTTTTTGAAGACATACTATTTCATACTTGAACTTCTAAATAAAGGAAACTATTATTCTATTAATTCAATGGCTTAGCCAGGCATGGTAGCACACACCTTTGATCCCAGCACTCTAGAAAGAGAGACAGGTACATCTCTGTGAGATTGAGGCCACCCTGGTTAACATAGGGAGCTCCAAGACAGCTGAGGCTTCAAAGAGATCCCATCTCTTAAAAATGCTAAATCTAGATAACCTTTTGAATATTTTTACTATTAATGTGAGAAATTGTCTAAAGGAACACTTTATGCAACATCTTCAAATCTTCAAAGATGATCTTGAGATGTAAGATCAGAACATTGCAATCACAGCACCTACATCTCAGCTTAATACTCAGATCTTGAGGGGCTAGAGAGATGGCTCAGCGGTTAAGAGTACCGACTGCTCTTGGAAAGGACCCAGGTTCGATTCCCAGCACCCATATGGCAGCTAAGAACCATCTTTAACTCCAGATCCAGGAGAATCTGACATCCTCTTCTGACCTCTGCAGCACTGCACAACACGGTTGCACCTACCTACATGCAGACAGTACACTCATACACATTAAAAATAATAAATAAAAGCAAGCAAAAATCCCTTCATTTAGAAAGCAAATAAATTAACATGTTCATGTGGATGTCAGAGCTTCATTATTATATAAATGCAACTCAAAATACAGAGCAATAGATGTGGTATTGGTGGCTGATAGCACAATGGTAATTGTTGACTTCTTGGTGATGAAAAAATAATGAGCTCAGAGGGAAGTGCTGAATGAGAACATAGGATGCTAAGTAAATCCTGTGAAAATAAGAACATTTAAAGGTCAGAATGCATTAGAGTGAGAGAAATAGAAGAGGAATAGTAAAAATGGTAAAATGTGAATTAAGAAAAAGTGACATAAAAGAAATCAAGGGGAATGGGGAAAGACTCAGTAATGTTGGCTTTATAAAAAGGTCAAGGAAAGGACTAAGCAGCCAGTGCTAGATCTGCCAGTTACAAGGTCCCTAGTAATCCTCATCTCTGTGGAGGTACTAAGAAGCCAATGCTGGATCTGCCAGTTACAAGGTCCCTAGTAATCCTCATCTCTGTGGAGGTACTAAGAAGCCAATGCTGGATCTGCCAGTTACAAGGTCCCTAGTAATCCTCATCTCTGTGGAGGTACTAAGAAGCCAATGCTGGATCTGCCAGTTACAAGGTCCCTAGTAATCCTCATCTCTGTGGAGGTACTAAGAAGCCAATGCTGGATCTGCCAGTTACAAGGTCCCTAGTAATCCTCATCTCTGTGGAGGTACTAAGAAGCCAATGCTGGATCTGCCAGTTACAAGGTCCCTAGTAATCCTCATCTCTGTGGAGGTACCTTTCTCTTTGTTTTTGGAGACAGGGTCTCTGGGTTAGGTAAGGACTCTACCAACTGAGCTACAGCCTGGCCTCATGAGAGCATTCTCTGTGGAGATGAAGGTCAAATTGCAAGAATTATCATGAAGTTAAAAAGCAGAGAAACAAATATAACATGAATTTTGCTGTGAAAACAAAGACATGATTGAAGGTGTGATTGGAGGTGAGGGCAGCTGTTTGTCACTGTTGCTGGTGTTTTGTGGTGGGGTCTTGCTCTGTAACCTTGACAAGGAAGCTCCGCCCAGAAGGTGCCAACCCAGAAAGCAGTTGGCCAGAAGCAGCAGAAAACTGCAGCCCAGCATCTTCTCCAAATGCATCTGGACACAACACAACACAAAAACAAAAATATCATTATAAAAATAAACAAAAATCATACTATTTATAGTTTGCATTAATCTTCACTGGGTAGCTCTTAAGTTACTTTTATTCATATTTTATTTTATTTTTTATTTTTATTTTATTTATTTATTTTTATCTTTTTGAGACAGGGTCTCCCTCTAGCCCCAGCTGTCCTGGAACTCACTCTGTAGACCAGGCTGGCCTTGAACTCACAAAGATCTGCCTGCCTCAGCCTCCCAAGTGCTAGGATTAAAGGCATGCGCCACCACGCCCGGCCTCGTGTTTTAAATATTGTCTGTTATCTATTGAAATCAATAGATTTTGCTATAAGTTAAACGCTTTCTGTACTCTCATTTCAGAGAGCTTGCCTAACAATGAACAACTTCTCCAAATTCTCAGTTTCTAAAATCTGTACCGATTCTCTCCTCTTTTTTTTTTTAAATTATTTATTTATTTTTGTATGTGTATGAATGTACTGTCTGCATGTAGGTCTCTGCACCCGTGTCGTGCAATGCCGCGGAGGACAGAAGAGGGTCTTGGATTCCCCTGGAACTGGAGTTCTCCTGTAATTGGAGTTATAGATGGTTCTTAGCCGCCATGTGGGTTCTGGGGATCGAACCCGGGTCCTCTGCAAGAGCAGTCGGTGCTCTTAACCGCTAGGCTATCCTTAGAATCCTCTAAGCCATGATACAAAGCTATTCATGGTACAGTTACATTGAAGGTACAGTGCTAGATGCAATAATCCAGAAATGCACTCTGTCTTTGCAGGGAAAGCTGGTCAGCTCCCATCTGCCAGGGTCAGGGTCTGCCAAGGTCTTCTGGAGACTCAGCATAAACATCCCCACAGTACAGTCCTGTGCATTGTCCCCACCAAGCTGTGTTAAGTCCTTCCCTCCCCAGGGTGGACTTACCTTCCTCTTATAAAGTCCCTCCTGCTTCTGGCACAGTATATTTCCATTATTGTATCTTGCACCCATTTGAGTAGCTCCATGGTGTATTTCAGGGCAGCCAGTGGAGACCATTGGAGATTCAGTACAGCTGAATTTCTAGTTACAGAGGAGATGGGGAAAGACTTATCCTCCCTGACTTTATCATTATGCAAAGACTTCAGTTTCAATTTGCATCCACAGCAAGGTTATACTTAAGAATTTTGCTGGGCAAGGGGGCACATACCTTTAATTCCAGCAGAGGTAGAGGAAGGTAGATCTCTGTGAGTTCAAGGCCAGCCTGGTCTACCTATGGCGTTCCAGGCCAGCTGTCTCTACAGGGAGACCTGTCTCAAAAAAATCAAAAGGAAAAAAAAAAAGAATTTGACTGAAATCATGGTTCTGTTTTTGAATTCAAGATGAGAGACTGACTCTATATTATTCTTCAAGTTTGGGGAAGGAAATGTTTAAACAGCACAATTTTACAATAAGGAGATTTCTGAAGAGAAAGTGATATACAGAAGAGAAAACAGGGGGGCATCATGCACATGGCCTGAACAGGAAGAAGGTGGACTTCAGGGAACAGAGTCCAGGGTACAGTGATTTGGGAGGGGTGGCCAGAGGTGTTCTCTAAAAACAAAACTACGTGAGGAGAGGCTACAGCCTTCCCGATTATTTTATTACTTTTAACCCAACATAAGAGAAGGCAGAGTGTTCTCAGACACCACAGCAATTAATTTGCTGGAGGGAAATCTAACATCTGTAAATAGGTCTGAACTAGCTCTCAAATTCTGTGCATGAATAATAACATAGCAGCCAAGCTTACTTAGTAAGTGAGAAAAACAAAAATGAAAGCCTGGAAGCTCAGCCAGAAGATAAGCACCGGATAAAAACTTTCTTTCCAAACAGTGCCAAGAACAAGAGTTGAGGCTTGGTGTTGTCAGTTCAAGATTCTGATACCTCTCAAGAAAACAGTGATGAATAGAAAAGAGGAATTCATAATTTAGACCTTAGTAGTTGCTTACAAAGTACTTCCAGGAGATTTAAAGCCCTTTAAAACCCTTTAAATGTTTGGGTATGATCTTAATATATGTGCTATAAAGAGGATGACTTATTAAGCAAATATATACATCAGTCCAGCCAATTATGACTAGCTAAAATACTGGAGTCCAAACCAACAAGCTGTATTGATGTGTGTTTCTATATACTACTAATTTAAGATTTGAAGCTAAATTTAAAAGCAGAAACCTATTATTCTTCATGAGGTTTTATTGGTTAGTAATTAAGGACTTATACATTCTTATACATGAAATATATATATATATATGCACTCCATTTTAAAACAAAAAAATCTTTAAATAGACTATAAAGCATGGCAAACCTCCCTAGCCAATTAGCAGAGTACTCCCTGTTCAAAAACATTCAAGCCTGGAGAGTTAGTCATGAGCAGGTGCCACGGCTCTGTCTGCTGGGAAATCTGAGCACCATGTGGCCTGGGACTCCCTACTCTAGCTAGGAACCAAATCAAGACTTTCTGGAAATCTACAGACACAAAAAATACTTCTCAGCCACTCTGAATTAGAAGCTGAGAGAGTTCTAGACATCACAGATTCAAAATATGGGTGAGGCCAAACAAAAGTAAATCATATGCAGATACTGTATTCATGATTTCCAAACCTCCACTAGAATATTGCTCCCAACCCAGGAATGAGTGTGCTGAGAAAGCATAGATTATAAATTACTGTTGAGTTTCCTAAGTAAGACACTCTGACTCTTAGTTGTTAACGACAGCATTAAGTGGGGTATTATCTTCATTCAGTGTAAGTCTCTTCAGCAGTTTATAGGTGGAGAGCAGGAAGCTCCTTTGCCCTCCTAGAGAGCTCTCGAATAGTCTGCCAGGGCCCATTCAGTTCTTCCAGTTAAAAAAAAGTCAAAAGAGAGAACCTGAAGCTAAGATCAAGTAACTATTAATACTGGATCAGAAAGCAACCAAGCTACATCAACAACATAAATAGAATCAAACTTCAACTCAAAAAAGGCAGGCTTAAGTTTCATACCAGAAACACAAGCAACAAAAGAAATCCACATGCCCAGACCACAATGAAAAAATACAAATAATATGAAAAACCAAAATAAAATGTCCCCACCAAACCCCACCAGTCCTATAGAAATGTTCTACAATGAAAACTAAGTAGATGAAACCCTAGACACAGAATTAAATAGAAGATTTGGGGGGGGCTGGAAAGATGGCCTAGCGGTTAAGAGTACCAACCACTCTTGCAGAGGACCCGGGTTCGATCCCCAGCACCCACATGGTGGCTGAGAACCGTCTTTAACTCCAGTTCCAGGGGAATCTGACCCCCTCTTCTGACCTCCGCAGCATTGCACGACACGGGTGCACAAACCTTTTTGCAGACAGTACATTCATATACATAAATAAAAATTAAATTAAATTAAAAAAATAATAAAAGAAGATTTTTTGGGCTGGAGAGATGGCTCAGCAGGTGAGCTCTGGCTGCACTTGCAATGAACCAGGTTTGATTCCTAGCACCCACATAGCAATTAACAACTGTCCATAACTCCAGTTCCAAGGAATCTGATACTCTCTTCTGATGTCTGTGGCATTTCATGGCACAGGTGTACTTAGATATATACAGACAAAACACTCATACATGCAACATAAAAGCATTTTAAAAAGAACAATCATAGACATGATCAAATAATTCAATGAATTTAAGGAACATATGAATAACACAAAGAACTCAAACAGGATAGGGATAAGCTCCTAACAGGAGGTAAAGAAAATACAAATATGCAGATGAGTGAAATGGCAAAGACAACTCGGGATTTGATGAGTGAATCCATGAAAAAGAAATATAGAATAAAACTCGGGCTGAAATGAAGATGGCTGGAGAAATGACTCAGAGGTTAAGAGCATTCGCTGCTCTTGCACAGGACCAGATTTGATTCCCAGCACTCCCCCATAGCTAACAACTGCCTGTAACTCCAGGTCCAAGGGATCCAATGCCCTCTTCTGACCTCCAGAGGCATTGCATGGCATGGGTACACTTACATACATGCAGGCAATACACTTATACGCATAAAATATATAAAATATTAACAAAGAGTGGAAAACTTAGTAAGAAAATTTGAAATGACAAGAAACAGAATGACTGAAACAGAAAACAGAATACTAGACTGGATGATAAAGTTGAAGATTTGGACTGCTCAAGCAAAGAAGATGAAAAGACTTTTAAAACCACGGAAATGAAATATGGGACACCACGAAGAAACCAAATCTATACATCATAGGCAGAGAGGAAGGAGAAGAATGGTATTGACCAGCTCTTCAGGATTATAGAAGAAATTTTCCCTAAATTGAGGAAAAACATACCTATACAGATACAAGATACACACACAGAGAACACCAAATAGACTGAACCAGAACAGAAACTCCCCACAGCATATCATACTAAAAACACAAAATGCACAGAACAGAGAGAATACTGAAGGTTGAAAGAGAAAAACAAGTTACATACAAAGGAAAACCCATCAGAATTACAGCTGACTTCTCAATACAAACTATAAAAGCCAGAAGAGCTAGGAGCAAAGAATTTCAAGTTCTAAACAATCATAGATGTCAATCCAGAATACTTAAACCATCAAAACTATCTGTCATAGTCAAAGGAGAAAAAAAGTCTTCCATGATGAGAGTAGGGTGAAAGAATTCATGTCCAAAGAAACCAAGCCCTACAGAGAATACTCAAACAGTACAAATGACTGAAGAAAACAATGACCCTACACACGAGGCTACAGAAAACAAATGACAGTATAATTATGGAAACACAAAATAGGACTGAGAACTCAAACATAAATTAAAGTAAGAGTAACTAATATACATCTTTAAATAATAACAATTAAAATGACTAACCAATACACTTTCTTTTAGTAATAAAGAGGTTTTTCCCTCTTTGTTGGACTATCACTGTCCTCAACTCCCAGTCAAAAGACACAGACTGATTGAATGGATTAAGAAACAAAATCTGGGACTGGAGAGATGGTTCAGCAGTTCAGAGCACTGGCTACTCTTGCAGAGAATCTGGTTTCAAGTCCCAGCACCCACTTGGCATAACTCCAGTTCCAAGGGATCTGGCACTCTCTTTTGACCTTCTCACACACTGCAGAACATGGGTACACTTAGATGCATGTAGGCAATACACTCATACACACTAAATAAAAAATTAAAATTTAAAAAGAAACCAAATGTATCTTTTTGTTGTTTATGGGATACTCATTTTACCTTCAAAGATAGGCAAAGCCTTAGGTGAAAAAAAATGGAAGATATTCCAAGAAAATGGCACCCAGAAACAAGCAGACATTGCAATGATAATATCTGAGAGAATAGACTTCAAATTTAACTAGTCAGAAGAAATAAAGCAGAAATATTTCTGATCCATGGAACAATTGACCAAGAAGACAATACAATCATGAACATACATGCCCCAAACTCTGGGTGCACCCAATTTCATAAAAAGAGGACTTCAAGACACAGATTAATCTCAACTCAGTAATAGTAGATAACTTCAATATCCCACAATCTCCAATGGATAGATCTATTGGAAAAAGAATAAACAGAGAAACATTTGAATCAAATATACCATACATCAAACAGGGCAGGCATTGCAATGATAATATCTGAGAGAATAGACTTCAAATTTAACTAGTCAGAAGAAATAAAGCAGAAATATTTCTGATCCATGGAACAATTGACCAAGAAGACAATACAATCATGAACATACATGTCCCAAACTCTGGGTGCACCCAATTTCATAAAAAGAGGACTTCAAGACACAGATTAATCTCAACTCAGTAATAGTAGATAACTTCAATATCCCACAATCTCCAATGGATAGATCTATTGGAAAAAGAATAAACAGAGAAACATTTGAATCAAATATACCATACATCAAACAGGGCAGGCATTGCAATGATAATATCTGAGAGAATAGACTTCAAATTTAACTAGTCAGAAGAAATAAAGCAGAAATATTTCTGATCCATGGAACAATTGACCAAGAAGACAATACAATCATGAACATACATGCCCCAAACTCTGGGTGCACCCAATTTCATAAAAAGAGGACTTCAAGACACAGATTAATCTCAACTCAGTAATAGTAGATAACTTCAATATCCCACAATCTCCAATGGATAGATCTATTGGAAAAAGAATAAACAGAGAAACATTTGAATCAAATATACCATACATCAAACAAACTTAACAAACATTTACAGAATATTACATCCAAGGACCAAAGACTATATATTCTACCCAGCAGTTCATGGAAGTTCCTCTAAAATTGACCCCATACTGAGGCACAAAACAAAACTCAATGATACAAAATGATTGAAATAATTCCATGCATTCTATCAGATCATAACACAATAAAGCTTAAAATAAACAGCAAAAGAAGCTCTAGTAACTACACATATTCATGGAGATTAAATCACACAATCCTGAATGATGAATGGACCAAAGAAGAACAAAACAAAATCTCGGGGAAACATTAAAAGCAGGCCTAAGAGGGAAGTTTATAGCTTTAAACTTACATTAAAATGAGGTGATTAGACCAAAAACAAAACAAAAAAAGAGTGCCAGGCATGGTGGTGCATGCCTTTAATCCTAGCACTTGGGAGGCAGAGACAGGCGGATCTTTGTGAGTTCAAGGCCAACCTGGTCTACAGAGTGAATTCCAAGACAGCTGGGGCTACAGAGAGACCCTGTCTTAAAAAAGAAAAAAAAAAAAAAAAAAAAAATGAGGTGATGTCCGTGGCATTGCACGACACGGGTGCACAAACCTACATTCAGACAGTACATTCATACACATAAATAAATAAAATAAAATAAAATAATGAGGTGAGCCAGGCATGATGGCACATGCCTTTAGTCCCAGCACTTGGGAGGCAGAGGCAGGAGGATCTCTGTGAGTTCAAGGCCAGCCTGGTCTACAGAGTGAGCACCAGACCAGCTGGGACTAAAAGGGAGACCCTGTCTCAAGAAGACTAAAAAAAATGAGAAGGTGAACAAATAAATGACTTACTGGTACAACTCAAGAATCTGGAAAGGCAAGAACAAACTAAACTCAGCAGACAAGAAGAAATAACAAAAATCAGAGCAGAACTTAATGAAATATTAACAAAGAAATCAATACAAGAATCAATGCACCTAAGGGCTGATTCTCTGAAAATATAAACAAGATAGACTCTTGGCCCAGTTAACCAAAAGAAAGAGAAAATCCAATAAAATCAGAGACAAAAGGGGAAACATCACAGCAGACACCAAAAAGATTTGTAACATAATAAGGCAAGGTTTTAAAACCTATATTGTATTAAATTTGAGAATCTAAAAGAAATGGATGAATTTCTAAATTCATAGAAACCATCAAAGTTAAACCAAGAAGAAATCAACAGCTTAAACAGACTTATTCAATGAAAACTTTAAATCTCTGAAGAAAGAGATTGAGAAATACACAGCAGATGGAAAGACACCTTGTGTTCATGGATTGGTAAAATGAATATAATGAAAATGACCATCCCTCCATAACAAATAAGGAAATTGAAACAGTAATACAAAGCCTCCCAAACAACAACAACAACAACAACAAAATCCCAGGCCCAGATGGATTCACAGCAGAATTTTCCCACATCTTCAAAGATCTACAACAATACTATTTAAATTATTCAAAAAGACAGAATGAGAGAGAACTCCTGAACTTCTATGATGCCAGTCCTACGCTAATACCAAAACAAGGTATAGACAAAACAAAAAAGAAAACTGTAGAACTATATCCCTAATGAATAGAAATCAAAAATTCTCAACAAAATACTACAGATCACATAGAGACACACATCAAAAAGATCATCCACCATGATCATTAGGCTTTATTGCAACAATGCAGGGATGGTTCGATGTACATAAGTCAATAAATGTAGAAATCATATCAATGGACTTAAAGACAAAAATCACATGATCATCTCAATAGACACAGAAAAGATCTTTGACAAAATCCAATGCATATGAAAAAAGTCTTAGAGGGAATTGGGCTGGATAGAACATGCCTCAATGTAATTAAAGCTATATACAACAAATCCATAGCCAACATCATTCTAAATGGACAAAAACTTGAAGCATTTCCATTAAAACCAGGAACCAGACAAGGCTGTCCAATTTCTTCACTCCTTTTCAATACAGTACTTGGAACCCCAGCTAGAGCAATAAGAGAGAGAAGGAAATTAAAGGGGTAATAATTGGGGAAAAGAAAAGGTTAAATTATTCTTATTTGCAGAAGATATTATACATAAGAGATCCCAAAAATTCAACCAGAGAACTTCTAGAAATGATCAACACTTTCAGCAAAGTGGTGGGTTACAAAATCAATCTATAAAAATCATTCGAGGGCTGGAGAGATGGCTCAGCGGTTAAGAGCACCAACTGCTCTTGCAGAGGACCCGGGTTCAATTCCCAGCACCCATATAGCAGCTACAACCATCTTTAACTCCAGTTCTAGGGGAATCTGACACCCTCTTCTGACCTCCACAGCATTGCATGACATGGGTGTACCTATCTACATGCAAACAGTACACTCATACACATTAAAAAAATAATAATAAAAGTCACTTGACTTTCTAAATACAAACAACAAGTGATCAGAGAAAGAGTTAAGGGAAACATTTCAATTCACAATAGCCTCGAAAAGTATCTACGGATAAACCTAACCAAAGACATTAAATACTTATTCAATGAAACCTTTAAATCTTTGAATAAAGAGATTGAGGAAGACACAAATAGATGGAAAGACCTCTTGTGTGAATGTATTGGTAGAAGCGGTATAGTGAAAATGCCATTTACAGATTCAATACAATCTCGGTCAAAACCCCCATGACATTCTTCACAGAAACAGAAAAAAAAATCCTAAACTTCATGTGGAAATGCAACAGATCCTGGATAGTCAAAGCAATCCTGACCACAAAGAGCCAAGGAGGTTACCTTACCAGGCCTCAATCTATATTATAGAGCTATAGTCATAAAAATAGCATGGTATTGGCACAAAACTGATTTGTAGATCAATAGAACAAAATAGAAGACCCAAATATGAGTGCATGCAATTACAGCCACCTGATATTTCGGCAAATGTGTCAAGAGTACACCCTGGAGGAAAGACATCATTTTCAACAAATGGTGCTGAAAATTTTGAATCTCCACATGTAGAAGAATGAAATTAGACCTATACCTAGCACCCTGCACAAAATTCAACCCCAAGTCAATCAAAAATTTCAATATGAAGCCTACAATGCTGAAACTGTTAGAAGACTACATAGGCAGTACTATATAAGATGCAGGTGCAGGTGCAGGTAAGGCATTCTAAATCAGACATCAGTTGCTTAGGAATTAAGGTCAACAATCAACAAATGGAAGGAACCTTATTAAACTAAAAAGCTTCTGTACAACAAAGGAAACAACCAATTGAATAAAGAGGAAGCCTACAAAGTGGGGGAAATTTTCACCAGCTATTTATCTGACAGAGGGTCAATATCTAGAAAAAAAAATATATATATATATATATAAACTTAAAAAAGAAACAAGAAAGGAAGAAAACAAATGGCCCAATTTAAAAATGGGGTATGGATCTGAAGAGAGAGCTCTGAAAAGAAGAAATTAAAATGCCTAAGAAACACCTTATAAAGTATTCAACATCCTTAGTAATTAGGGAAATGCAAATCAAAACTACTTTAAGATTTCATTTAACACTAGTTTGGATGTTCATCTTGGATGGCCAAGATGAAGAGAGCAAGTGACATGAAATGTTAGCATGGATGTGGGGACACGGGAATCTTCATCCACCGTTGATCAGATTGAAAACTGAGGAAGTCAGTATGGATAACTCTTAAAAAAACTAAGAATAAATGTACTATATGATCTGGCCATACCACTCCTTGGCATATACCCAGTGGACTCTTCCTACTACAAAGATACAGTGTTGCTCCTCTTTTCACAATAGCTAAGAAATAGAAATAACCTAAATGTCCTTCAAGTGATGGATGGATGATGAAAATGTGGTCCATTTACACAATGGTAAATACATTCAGTTGTAAAGACAATACATTCACTGGTAAAGAAAAATGAAGTTAAATTTACAGCTAAATGAATGAAACAGAAACTGTTATACTAAGTGAAGTAATACAGACTCAGAAAAATAAATGATGTATATTCTATCTTATTTGTGGATCTTACCTCCAAATTCTTAGATGCGAGTATATATCCTGATGTAACTGCAGGGTCCAGGAAAAAGGGAAGGAACCATGGGGCTAAAGGGGAAGAAGGAGCCCAAGAGAGTGGGATAGTAAGAGACAGGTGTTATTAAGAAGAAACTGGGGGGCGGGGGGGGCTGGAGAGATGGCCTAGCGGTTAAGAGCGCCGGCCGCTCTTACAGAGGACCCGGGTTCGATCCCCAGCACCCACATGGTGGCCGAGAACTGTCTGAAACTCCAATTCCAGGAGAACTCCAGTTCCAGGGGAATCCGACACCCTCTTCTGACCTCTGCGGCATTGCACGACACGGGTGCACACACTTGTGCACATGCAGACAGTACATTCATACACATACAGAAATAAAAAAAAAAAAAAAAAAAAGAAGAAACTGGGGAGGCAGTAGAGGGCGGTAGACAGGGAGATGGGAAGAGAGATAAATAATGCTTATGTGGTATGAAAAAACAGAGAAATGTATTAGTTCAATGTCCTACTGAAAAATACACATATAATTGATATACTAGTGCATGATGTAGCGGAAGGCTTTATGACAAAAAAACACAGTGGAAGGCATAAGAAACCTCCTTCCTAGTCATTGGTCAGGGTGGTCTAAGAGACTCCCGAAATAACATAGACTGTTGCCACAACCCTTGACTGCCTCCCAGAACTTTAAGGTAAGACCTTATCGCTGAAGATCGGCCACATTTCAGACACAGGATTTGCAGCATTGGAACTGGAAATGACCTGGAAGCCTCCTCCCTGAAGACTGGCTCTGATGGTATCAGAGGATACGGTAAAGCTGCCAAGGGAGAAAACAAAATTAATGGTCCTACCCAGCTGCGAAACCTACTAAGCAACAAAGACTTGGCCCAGTGAAGCAGTGACATTTTTATCTTAGAGGTCATCAGCAGCTAGCTAGCTGGAATTAAGGCCCGCTCAAAACAAAGGAACTCATCTGTGATACTGTAGTCATAGTGAAATACACATGGCTAGAGAGGTCATAGATCCTAGAGGAAAACCCACTTCTGTCACATCCCTAGACCAATGTAATTTCTTACTTTATTCTAAATATTCATCCATATTTACAGAAAAGTGTACCTTTCACCCCTCATCAAAGAAGCTTATTTTTTTTTCTTTTGGAGACAGGGTCTCCCTGTAGCCCCAGCTGTCCTAGAACTCACTCTGTAGACCAGGCTGGCCTTGAACTCACAAAGATCCACCTGCCTCTGCCTCCCAAGTGCTAGGATTAAAGGCGTGCACCACCACGCCCCGCAAAGAAGCTTCTTTTTGCAACAGATGGAGATTATTACAAAGTTCTAGAACTGTCTTTAAGACACTTAACCCTAAGTAGCACATCTTCAGTGCAACCTACACACATAGGATGAAAGCATCTCTCAACTCTCACCAGAGAAGTTTACTTATGCAGTAGATGGTGATTAATACAGAAACCTGCCAATGTGCAGAGAACAAGAGGCCAGAGTGCTTATCCCTCAATAGAACACTTATTTCAAACCTCTGTCTCCCAAGGCTCAGGGATCATTGTGGAAAGAGTATAAGGGCAATGAGGGGGTGGATGATCACAAGGAAACAGTATCTTCTAGACATCTGGTCAGAAACTCCTATGAACTCTCAGCAATGTTGACAGCCTATTATGCAAGCTCAAATCAGACAAAATTCCAGTATAGACATAGAGAAGTAGGTAAGAAATCTTAACCAACCTAAAGAACTTTTGGTAGTTGATGGCTGCTGACAGAGGAAAGACAGTAGTAGGGGCCCTGTGGATAGACCCACACTGAAGGACAGTAAGAACACAAATAAGACACTACAGCTTGTCCGTTAAGGACAATAGCACTATGCTCACTAATACTTTTTTTTTTTCTTTCTTTTTTTGGTATTTTCGAGACAGGGTTTCCCTGTAGCCCCAGCTGTCCTGGAACTCGCTCTGTAGACCAGGCTGGCCTTGAACTCACAAAGATCCGCCTGCCTCTGCCTCCTGAGTGCTAGGATTAAAGGCATGCGCCACCACGCCTGGCTGCTCACTAATACTTAACAAGCTCCTGGCACTTGGTTCACTAAGTGTTAACAGACTTCTTTGGGCTTTGTTGATGAAGAGGCTTCCAGGGTGCTGAGGGAAGGAAGACCAGTAAGACACCTTTTCGCAAAAGCAGGGAACAGGTTATCATGCCCCTCCCTGTGTCGTTGCATAGATCAAAGCAGGTCTTTTACTAGGCCAGTCACCATGGCTTTGGACACACTGTGCTGTTTTTCTACTATTATGAAGGGAAAAATCTTATGTGTTTTGCATGACTTAAGCATTAATCATATATGAGCTTTGTATGATTTTTACAGACTGATTTCCTAATATGAAACCTGCCAAGAGGCAGGAAGGCACTCTCGACCTGGCACAAGTCTAGAGTTCTGATTTTAGTTTTTTTGGGAACAGATGCTGGACAAACACACACACACACACACACACACACACACTCACACACATGCACACACACTAAATTGGGCAGAGGGGCAGTGGGGGGAGGTGAGGATAGGGGAGGGGATCTAAATACCACCAAACTGTATTATATGAAATTCACAAAAATACAATTAAAAAGATGGTTTTTAATTCTCTATGATTTCTTATGTTTATTTGACTTCACCTGCACTGTGGGTACTACTGTGATCCTCATTTTACATATATGGACATGAAGTACAGAGTGATTGTTTAATGGCTTCAGGGTCATACACAGCTGGTAAATAAGGATACAGTAGTGAAATTCAATCACCCTAATAGTTGAACTCACAATCTTTTATTTTTCTTTTTTTTTTTAAAAAGATGGGTCTAATTGACTTCAAATAGCCTTGTAAGGGCTGGGACTACAGATGTGTGCCACCACAAAGACCCATTCCAGTCAAAATCTGTTCCAGTTAAGACTAGTGTCTTAACCACTAGAAACTCATCTGTTTTCTTCTACCAGCTTCCCAATGTTAACAGGTTGGTACTATTAAATACCATAAATAACCTATTGTAGAATAAATACTCTTCTAGGCTCAGAGCTAGAGCAAACTACTAGGATGTTCCCTGTGGTTAAACAATCTGTAACCACGACCATCCAGAGAAGATGGCTTCCTACTACCCACAGTTCCTGCCATTATTTTCAAGGCTTCATTGCTGTGAACTTTCTAATGCCTCCAGAACACATACTAGTCATGTTCATGCATTCTTTCATGTATGTATCATTTGTTTTACAGAAACTTAAAACTATGTTGCAGCCACACATCTGTTACTTAAATTCCTTGTATGATTATTCTAGTTTCCTTTCAATTGCTGTGACAAAACACACTGACCACTACCAACTTGGGGAGGAAAGGGTTTATTCAGCTCATATCTCCAGGGTTACAGTTCATCACTGAGGGAGCCCAAGGTAGGAACTCAGGGCAGGAACCTGGAGGCAGGAGTTGAAGCACAGGCCAGAGAGGAATGCTGCTTACTGGCTTGCTCCCTGGGCCCATGCTCAGCCTGCCTTCTTATATGGTACATAACAAACTGCCCAGGGTGGCACCACCCACGGTGGGCTGGGCCCTCCCACATAACTCAACAATCAAGACAATACTCCACAGACTTGGCCACAGGCCAGTCCAATGGAGCCAATTCTCCAATTGGGGCTCCCTCAACCCAGGTGTGTCAAGTTGACACCAAAGCTGTCTGGCACAATGACATTCTGAACAAAGGGTCTTAAAATTTGAAACCTCTCATAATAGCTGACTTTGGACAGACTTAAATGTAACAAATTCCTTCCTCACATGGAGATTAAAACTAACTGTGCTTTCCTTTTATTTTCCTTACTTGTAACTTTTAAATATTATATGGTTTTTCTTATTCTGAGCACTCAATAAAAATGATGGAGTGCCTGTCTCCAGAAAAAATGTAGACTAGCACAGAAGTTTTTGTAAACAATTCAGGGAATTGCGGACACACTACAGCCTATGAATGACCTATAGACCCTGGATGTAGACACTCTTCCAATAATAGCCCTTTAAATGCTGGGAGACAAGTGTTTTGCTCCTTTGTACTTAGACAGTATGTCCAGCCACACGGGGCTCTATGCTGTCCTGTTGGGTTACATATGCTCAGAATTTGGCCCATTTCAGCCAGTGGAGACTTTTCTAAGTCCCACTTCTAAGATCTCATCTACTTAGTTTCCTTAGGCTTCACCAGCATATCTGTTCACCACAGTCACAGGGTCCTGGAAAGACAGGGACCTGGAAACAGCCGGTAACAGAGCACCAAAGTTAGCAGCTAGCAGCCTGTCTGAAAATTTAACACTCAGAGTCCGTGGGCTCTGTTCGCTACATCTTTTTTTATTATTATTATTCTTTATGTGTATGAGTGTACTGTCTGCATGTAGGTTGGTGCACCCGTGTCGTGCAATGCTGTGGAGGTCAGAAGAGGGTGTCAGATACCCCTGGAACTGGAGTTAAAGACAGTTCTCAGCTGCCATGTGGGTGCTGGATGTCGAACCCCGGCAGTCAGTGCCCTTAACTGCTAGACCATCTCTCCAGCCCTACATCTTTTTTTTTTTTTTTTACAATTGTAAACTGAAACTAAAGTACACAGAAACACAAGGAAATGTATATAACAATTAATCACATGTAGTTAATTTTGTCCAACAAAGGGAACTGGTTTTGTTTTAAATTCTTCTGTGTTGAGTTAGTTCAGGTATTAGGCTAACCAACTCAGGGAATCAGAAACACATGAGAGCCACATGGCTGAAGTACTGGATGCAAAATTTCCTTTGAGAGTTTAGCATATGACCTTAGGAGAAAGATATATTCCCCCAAATCCAAAAACCCCTAAACTCTACCCCTCCGAAATAAAGAGTTATTTTCTGGTTGAAGAAGTCTCATGACTGCTAACTGAGATTCCATGTTTAGTATTAGATTTTTTTTCATAGTTCAATATATTTGCCTTCCATTAAACCTTTCTATGCTTTGAGGGTGTTCTGGCTTGTCTTCCATTGCTGTGACAAAACACTGACCAACACCAACTTGGGGAGGAAAGGGTTTATTCAGCTTACATCTCCTGGGTCACAGTTCATCACTTAGGGAGCCCAAGGCAGGAACTCAGGGCAGGAACCTGGAAGCAGGACCTGAAGCACAGGCCATGGAGGAATGCTGTTCACTGGCTTGCTCCCCTGGCCCATGCTCAGCCTGCCTTCTTCTATGGTACACAACAACCTGCCCAGGATGGCACCACCCATAGTGGGCTGGGCCCTCCCACATTGCTCAACAATCATCTGTGGAGTATTGTCCACAGATGTGGCCACAGGCCAGTCCAAAGGAGCCAATTCCCCATTTGAGGCTCCCTCCACCCAGGTGTGTCAAGTTGACACTAAAGCTATCCAGCACAATTGACCCCTTGTCAACTTGACACACAAAACACATCACTATTAAACCACCACCTTTCCAGTTCTTATCCCCAAAGTATGATGTTAACATTAATTACAACCCAAGACAAGTACTGTCTTATTTCAAAGGGAAGAATCAGGCACACTAACAAAACCTAAGTCAGCAAGTAGCTCAAGCCTGGACACCTGGGACTCCACATCTTCTGGCTCAAAGGGTTCGGCAGCTCCCCTTCTCTGACTCTGCATCTTGTGGCACACACAGCTCATCTCGCAGGCCCAGCGAGCTCCATTCCACCTAGCTGCTGCTCTTGGTGGTGTCCCATGGTCCCGGCATCTCACAAAAGCTGGGGTCTCCACTGAAAAATGAGGCTGCTTCTCGACCTCTCCTGATGCAAAACCTCAGCTTCCTTCCTGGACCCCTGGAATCCTGGGTCTTCACTGCAACCAGGTGCACTTTCACCAGTGGTCTTTCCTGACTCTCACAGTGCCAAGCCTCGGCTGCTCTCTGTGACCCCCTCAAATTTCAACAACAAACCATATAGGAAACTTACTATTACCAAGTTTTGCTTCTGGCTTGAGATGGAGCTCAGGCCCCTTCTGGATCACAGTTTGTGTGTTGACCCTGAAGAAATTCTTCCCAGTTTTCACCACAGTGATGCTGGTCTTTTTACTTACAGCTAGTTTTTCAGCCCCAGCTAAACCAGATCAATTGTCCCGTACACACAAGCTTCCTTCAGGTTCTTGTTATTTTATAGTGATTTTTCAGCCCAGCTGACCAGAACCCACAGATTCCACAGTCCTGCTTGATCTCTGCTCCCCTTTGAAACTAGAAACCACACAAGCCAGGCCTCCATCATTCTACAACTCCTTCACAAAACTGCTCCAAGCTCCACAGCAATATCTTTAGGTATCTCAATGATCTCCCCAGCCCAAATTTCAAATGCTCCACAATCCTTCCCCCAACACCAAGTCAGGTCTGTCACAGAATACCCCACTTCTGGTACCAATTTCTGTTCTGATTGTCTTCCATTGCTGTGACAAACACTCTGACCGACCCAAACTTGGGAAGGAAAGGGTTTATTCAGCTTATATCTCTCCGGGTCACAGTTCATCACTTGGGAGCCCAAGGCAGGAATCAGGGCAGGAACCTGGAGGCGGAAACCTGAAGCACAGGCCATGAGGAATTCTGTTCACTGGCTTGCTCCCCTGGCCCATGGCACCTGCTTCTTATACAGTACCCAACAACTGCCCAGGGTGGCACCCACCACTAGTGGGCTGGGCCCTCCACATTGCAAAATCAAAACAATACTTCCTCAGACATGGCCACAGGCCAGTCCATGGAGCCATTCCCCATTGTGGGCTCCCTCAAACCCAGTGTGTCAAGTTGACACTAAAGCTATCCAGCTTTAGAGGGCTTCTCACTCGTGGTTGTTCTAGAATATTGTGGACAAGTTCACATGCCAAGTCGTATGTTTGGGGAATTTTTTTTTTTTTTTTTTTTTTTTTGGTCTTTTCAAGACAGGGTCTCCCCGGAGCCTCAGCTGTCCTGGAACTCACTTTGTAGACCAGGCTGGCCTTGAACTCACAAAGATTCGCCTGCCTCTGCCTCCCAAGTGCTAGGATTAAAGGCATGCGCCACCACACCCAGCTTGTTTTGGGGATTTTTTAAATTAAATTATGTCTCTTCTGAGATTTTTCCATTTTATAACTAAGGGTTTTAATTTAACTAAGAGCCAGCATTGTAAAGTACAAAAAAATTGAAAACAATTTGTCAGAGGATTTGTTAACAGCTGGAGTGATGAGGAGCAATCTAATTACCCTTCTTAAGCCTCTTCTCCTAAATAAACGAAGGGCTAGGTTGCTTCCCTAAGGTCTCCTAGAGTCTTCAAGATTCTGTTGTTCTAATTGTGTTCATCTGGATTCCTTTCTGTGCCTTAAACTTCAGGATGCAAAGTATGGTTTTCCCACAGAAGGCATAATTTCCCCCAATGCCAATGCACAAGGCAAAGTAGAGCACTGGAAACGATCCCCTGGCCCAGTAGTTCCTTAGCTTGGTTGCACATTGGAAAACAGATTTTCAAAATTGCTTCCACTTAGATAATGCTCTGATTTCCACATAAAGAGACTTGATGGAGTGTGGGGTGAGGGACTAAGATTATAGTAGCTTCTCTGGGTGCTAACAACTTACAGTTGTCAAGTTTGTCTGCATAGAAGAATCACATGGTGAGTTTTCAAACCTGCCAACAAATGCCTTAGACCACATGCAGATTATGGTTTAATTGTCCATGGGACTTAGGCTGTGATTTTTTAACACTCTCCAGGTAACTGTGATGAGCAGTCAGGGCTGACACCTACCCCTCTAATTCCACCTCCCTAGTTCTATCTAGTTGATCATCTGACCTATTCAGCTCACGTTGGCCACTCATCAAATGAAAAATCCTTGGACCTTATTTCAAGGTACAGTTCCACCTCCATTCAATCTACCTGATGCCAACTTCCTGCTTTTTTCTCCCCCTCTAATCTTGTCATTAATCAATGTTCCTTGTTCTGTGGCTTTACTGGCCTTTTGGTCTCTTAAATACTTCTTGTCATATTAGCCCTATTCCTTTCTGTCATATTGTCAGGTATATTCATCCCTCATCCCTAACCCTTTGAATGCCTGTGTCAACTACTCCAATTTCTTTCTGTATTCTGGGTCATTCTTATCAAAGTTTTCTGATTCCAACTAAGTACTATTAAAAGAAATCTAAAAGAGATATCAGGCTGAAAAAAATGTTATTATTGACACCAGGCAAGCACTTGTTAGGGATGCATAGCAAGAGAATTGGAACACATATACAAGACACATCAAATGATTTCTAAAACTGTGTTGCTTTCTTCCATGTAAGATTAGCTATGCTTTCCAGAGGAAACCAACACCCTCTTCTGACCTCTGCGGCATTGCACGCCACAGGTGCACAGACCTGCATGCAGACAGTACATTCATACACATACAGAAATAAATAAAATAAAATAAAATAAAAAGATTAGCTATGCTTGAGTCACTTTGAATTGGTGACTATAGGGGCTGGAGAGATGGCTCAGTAGTTAAGAGTCCTGGCTGCTCTTGCAGAAGACCTAGGTTTGATTTCTAGCACCCACATGGTGGCTAACAACCATCCATAACTCCAGTTCCAGGGGACCTGACACCCTCTTCTGACCTACAGACATTGCATGACACAGGTGCACTTACATACATGCAGGCAAAACACTCATACACATAAAATAAAAATAAATAATAAATAAAATATTTAAATAAAAATGGTGATTATAATCCTATTGTCTCAAATATGAAATATTAAGGCAAGAAGAAGGCTCTAGGAAAAATAAAAAGTAATATTTCATAGTAATTGTAAAACAAAACCATAAGATAATATAAGGTAAAAATAAACAGGCCCATTAGACACTTAAATTTGAATATAGATTGAAATAAAAATGAGTTTTTCCTAATGTATCTGGGGAGAACTTTAGAAGCTTTTAAAGCATTGCATATGTATATTACTATTAAACTTGTAGAACTGCAGAGATGTTTTGAGTAAATTCTGAAATTTTAAATTCTTTTTTTTTTTTTTTTTTTTTTTTTTTCTTTTCAAGACCGGGTTCTCCCTGTAGCCCCAGCTGTCTGGAACTCTACTTGTAGACCAGGCTTGGCCTTGAACTCACAAAGATCCGCCTGTTGCCTCCCAAGTGCTAGGATTAAAGGCATGCGCCACCATGCCCGGCTTCTGAAATTTTAAATTCATCCCCTTCTTTCACAAAGGCTCCTGTGAGAAGCTCTCTGAAGTGAAGACTGGTAAGACCTTTGCTCTAGTGGCATTTACATCATTAAGACTGCAGGCTGACATGACACTAATGAAACGTCAGGCATTCACCTCCTTTATTGCAAGGATTCTTTCCAAATCCATAAAAGGATCCCCATTTAAAAGGCCTACATTAATCTGTTTTGTCAAATAGCAAAAGTAAATTATTGAGATTTGTTGTGATTTTTTTTTTTTTTTTTTTTTTTGGTATTTTAGAGACAGGGTCTCCTTTTAAGTCCCAGCTGGCCTGGAGCTCACTCTGTAGACCAGACTGGCCTTGAACTCACAGAGATCCACCTGCCTCTGCCTCCAGAGTGCTAGGATTAAAGGTGTGCACCACGACACCCAGCTTAGATTTGTTGTGATTTTTAAAGTTTAAAAATATTTACTTTTGTCTATGATATATATTGGTAATTTTGTGCTTTTCTTTACCAGTTGCTTTTTAGTTGTTTTTTTAAATTTCATGTCTATGAGTGCATTGCCTGCATGTGTATAAGTGCACCCATGTCCTGCAATGTCCTGGAACTGGAGTTACAGATGGACACCCACCATGTGGGTGCTGGGAATTGAACCTGGGTCCTCTGCAAGAGCAGTCAGTGCTCTTAACCACTGAGCCATCGCTCCAGCCCCATGTTTTTCTTTAAGATGGAGCATAGATCTTCTCATATTTTTGACTGTTGTTTGTAGGTCATGGTGTCCTGCTAACCACATACTACAAGACCACTAATAACCCTTCTCTTTGAATTTTACTTCCTCCATCAACACTCAGTCTTCAGGGCTGGCTATTCCCAACTGTCATCCTGTTCGTTTCTAATGACCACCTCCTCAAAGAAAATGTCCTTCTGAGGAAGACAGAGCATCCAACAAAGCTTTGAAAATAAGTTTTATAATAATTATACATGATTATGGACTACAGTGTGATATGTGGACAATACATTTTATAATGAGCAAGTCGGTATATCTTTTTTTTTTCCTTTGGTCTTTTTGAGACAGGGTCTCCCTTTAGTCCCAGCTGGCCAGGACCTGGCTCTGTAGACCAGACCGGCCTTTCACTCACAGAGATCCGACTGCCTCCTGAGTGCTGGGATTAAAGACGTTCACCACCATGCCCAGCAAGTCAGTACATTCTTTCACATCATTTATCTTTTCTTTGTAATGATGACACTATTCTCCAAATGTTCTTTGTCTTGCCCTATCTTATCCTTTCCCTCAACTGCAGAGAGGTTAAAGAACTCAGCTTTTTGTTGTTGTTGTTGTTGTTGTTGTTGTTGTTGTTGTTTGTTTTTTGAGACAGGGCCTCCCTATAGCCCCAGCTGGCCTGGAACTCACTCTGTAGACCAGGCTGGCCTGGAACTCAAAGAGACCCACCTGCTTCTGCTTCCCAGGTTCTAGGATTAAAAGTGTCTGCCACCATGCCCATCTTAAAGACAGTTCTTTAATAAAAAAAAAAAAAAAAAAAAAAAAAAAAGATAGTTCTTAGCCACCATGTGGGTGCCGGGAATCGAACCCAGATCCTCTGCAAGAGCAGTCGGTGCTCTTAACCACTGAGCCATCTCTCCAGCCCAAAGAACTCAGCTTCTGTGCTGGCACACAAACCTTTGCCCACTAGAGGACAAGATGTCCTGCTCCAGTATAGCCCTGTCACTTCAGTCACCCTCCATCTCCCTTCCCTTTCCCCCTCTTCTTCCCCCTCCTCTCCTCCCCTAGATCTTTCCTGATGTCTTTAGCACACTCAGCACCTTCCATCTCTTACAGTCTCATTTAGTGGTTTCTCTCTTTCCATGTCTTCAGTCAAAAGAAAAATAAAACAAATACTGAAAATGCCTTTTTATCCCGAGTTGCTTTGGCACATACACCCCAGAGAAAAGGAAGGGAAGATTTGTGGCCACTGAGCCAACTTAGCAGTATTCACTGCTTTCCCTTGATGCGAGCTGTCAAAAGAGACGCTGGGAAACATAAAAAAGCAAAAAAGAGCAGCATCAGCTTTTCCTTCCACAAAGTGTGGTCTTGGACACCTGGCATTCTAAACTCAGGCTGCGCTGTGTAGAAAAGGTGGTCTCGGCCTGCAAGTCATTTGCACACAGGCACACATCACAGAACCCAAGTCAGAAACATTAATTGGGCCAGGCGCAGTGGCACATGCCTTTAATCCCAGCACTCAGGAGATGGAGGCAGGCGGATCTCTGTGAGGTCAAGGCCAGCCTGGTCTACAGAGCGAGCTCCAGGCCAGCTGGAACTAAAGGGAGACCCTGTCTCAAAAATACAAAAAAAAAAAAAAAATACTAATTGGATCTGATTTTAGTGTCCAACCATGAAGATACAATTATGTCCACACTTTGTGAATTGTGACAACCCACTGATACAAAAGGAGCAAATTTTTATGTTATAAAGATTTTGATAAATTCAAGTTTAGTCTCAAAATAAGTGTTATACCTAGAAGTTTATAGAATATACATCGAGAAAATTTGTGAAATATAGTTAAATAAGCTATCTCAGTCATAGAATATTTTAGTTATTAGTTTTTCTAGATCAACTGTAAATGATGATTCTGGAGAAATGTTTAAAATATTCTACAAGGCTTTGGCTTCTTAATTTTCCTCCCAGGGAGGAAAACTTCTAACAGTTAAAATCATTTAAGGATTTTAATAAAGCAGCACTTAAATGTGAGTTCCTGTGCAAGTTCGGCATTGTGGTTGAATAGACACAGAGTCAGCCAAGAATGCAATAGGAAGGGTTTGAACTTTGCATTATATTTCAGTCAAGGAATTTGAAGTATTTTAATACTATATATTTTGTTCAACTTACGAAAACCCACAATGTTTTTGGAAGCTCAAGAGAGTCAAATTCTGCTCACTCACTATTACTAGTGTAATAAAATATTAACACTGTACTAAAGTTACACATTTCCCCCTATTTGGTAATAAATTCCTAAGCAAAAGATATTTAACAACTACAGTAAATGAAATTTTGAGCAAATACATAAACCCAGATATTTTTTACATGTCATTTATTACCTCCTCAATATTTATTTGATTCTACTGTGCTCATAATCACACTACTTTGTACTACTATGTAAAAACAATAGAATAGACATAATAATCAATCCTGTGAATTTCTGACAGTTCAATATTCTTAACAGATACTTTTAATTATATATGCATATATTGATTTTCTTCTCCATTATCACCAGCCTGGCCACTTATTTTCAATACCAAAGAGTGCACTTTTCCTCTGAAAGATGCTGAGTCACAATGATATGAAATATTTTTGCAAGCTCATGCTTGGGATTTTACCTAACAGAGAAAGCTCTGTTAACTAAATGAACCTATGTGGAATGCAGTCTGTCCACTACTAAGGCTGGGTGTCTTCTAACTCCATTCTTTAGCTGAATTTTATAGCCCTACCTTGCCTTTAATACAAGGAAACAATTGCTCTTACAAAAATACAGGCCACAATTCCTTACTATATTAGAGCAGAGCTTGCAGCACAATGAAAGTTCTGTAGAGATAGCAAGGATCTCTCTGCTGAAGACAGTAACCAACATGATAATCTTCTACAAGGATTGAGTTCATTCCTTACAGTATGTCACAATAGAAATAGACTCATATTTAGCAGAGGCATGAATACCAAAACATAGACAGAAGGAAAAGACCCAAACATGATGACAAACACAGCGGAAGAGGATGGGCAGGCCCCCTCCTTCATAGCAGTAGCCATGGAAACGACTTTTCAGATCTCAGAAAAATATCCCAGCAAATTGGTACCCACAGAAGTAAATATTTATTCCAAAGGATTAAAACAGCCTCATGTGTCCTGTGTCTCTTTTTTTCCCCCACTGCATCTCATTCTTTTATTTCTGTTAACTCTGCTTGACATACACTTCAGTTTTATTCACCAATAAATGAATGTCAGAAAGAAAAATAATATGGCTAAAGTTAACTCATCAAAATAATAATTAAATGTTTGAACTGGGAAATTTTCCTAGATTAGGGACCCTGAAAGAGGACTTATCTTTAGGATTCCAAGAAGGCATCATCAAATCATTCATTTATTTAAATGTTTATTGATCATCCTTTGCTCACAAGGTATGCCAGGCTCCAAGAAATGAAGTGGTGGCCAAGAAGAGGGACTCACACAATGAACTAATGGAATCACACTCCAGTGAGGAAGATGGTTTGAAAAAGGGGGGTGGAGCACACAGACAAAATTACAATGGTATCCAGTGCTAAAAAGAGGAAAAGAAGAGCCAGATCATCCGGGGTCTTGTAAGTCATGATGGGGATTTTTCATTTTAGCCTAAGAGAAATGGGAAACTTTTCAAATTCAAACCAGGGATAATATATGTCACCTATATGTCACAAGACTGAAGAAACGAGCAACGGAAGAGGAGGTAGGGGCTGGTGAGAACAGAGTCCAGGTGGGAGGCTGCTGCGGTGCAGACAAGGAACAATGGCAGGTGAGACGGAAGAGCAGGTGTGGCCATGCAGAGAAGCAGACAGACACAGACACAAGACTCATCTCTGTGGTACAGTTGAAAGGTGGCTAATAACGGCAGAGATACATGCACAGCCATGTTTATTGCAGCTCTCTTCATAATAGCGAAGAGCTGGAACCACCCCAAATGCCCCTCAACAGATGAATGGATAGAGAAAATGTGGTACATCTACACAATGGAGTTCTATGCAGTGGTAAAGAAAGATGACAACATGAAATTTGCCGGTAAATGGATGGAACTAGAAGATATTATGCTGAGTGAAGTAATGTAGTCCCAGAAAAACAAACAACAAATGGTATACCTTATCTGTGGATGCTAGTGACAAGTACATAATTGTAAGACACACTGAGCAATGTTAATCTTATATTCCTCATGATCTGAAAACAGCTGTGCTCTTATATTTTAAATCCCTAGATAGGTTCTAGAATTAACCTACCATTTATTTTCAGACTTTGGATTTTGGTATATGGATGGTGGGTATGTATGCATATTTTAGAGTAATATAAAAATCAAAATGGAAAAATGTGAATCAAGAAATATGATATGGAAATAACATACAGTTTGTTTTCAGATGGCTTAATTTTAGTATAGGTGCGATGTATCAGGCTGGTGTAACTTAGCCTTTCTGGGTGCTTATCGACCATACTTAATGCCCATCCCAATTTGGCCAAGGGACCTGTGGGATAACTTTGTCCCTTGCCCTCAGAAGTCAACTAAGTCCCAGGGGACAATGCATGGGGGCATCTCTTGAAATGTCCTATAAATGTGAGTCTTCCTGTGTAGGGAGGTCTTGGAGATCCCTAATGGGACATCAGCCAGTGTCTAGTCTATAAAGAGGAAAGTCTGCTCATGCTTCAAAGAGGGAGCCCTGGTCTACTAAGACCTGACTTTGTCCGCGAGTGGATGGAACTGGTAAATGAAAAGCCAAAAGGAGCCAGGGGCTCCCCCCAACCCCCCCCAAAAAACTGAAAACCAGATCCTCAACTGACCTTGAGAAAAGAAAAACCTTGGTTAATCTGTGCTGTGTGGCCTTAAGCATGCAAAAATGAAAGTATGACCAGAAATAATCAGTTAGTCCTGAGAAATTATACTTCAGATATAAAACTTGAGATCTTAGTAAAAAGACAAAAAGAAAAAAAAAAGAGAGAGAGAGAGCACTGTTGTTTTGCCTGTCTTCAATTCTTACTGGCAAGTGCATCTACTCTATGGCTGCCACTGCTTTTGACATCCTTTAAAGGCATGAGACACAACTTTTTTTTTAATTTCTTTATGTGTATGAATGTACTGTCTGCATGCAGGTTTGTGCACCCGTGTCATGCAATGCTGTGGAGGTCAGAAGAGGGTGTCGGATTCCCCTGGAACTGGAGTTCTCCTGGAATTGGAGTTTCAGATGGTTCTCAGCCGCCATGTGGGTGCTGGGGATCGAACCCATGTCCTCTGTAAGAGTGGTCGGTGCTCTTAACCACTAGACCATCTCTCCAGCCCAAGACACAACTTTTTAACCCTCCAAAATGGACTGAAGCCATTTTTTAAAAAGCTCCTGTGACTGTGGAGTTCAGAAGGAAAGACTTTGCTGAAGAACACAATCTCCAAGTCATTGATATACGTGGAAGAAACAATGAAAAAGTTTACATGGAATAAACTGTGGAAACTTAAGTAAATATGGCAGATTTTGAGATGAAAGTACATATGCTCTGTGGGATAAGTGAAAGGGCTTTACCATAGCTAGTGAATTAGAAGAACTTTCTAGAAGAAAAGACATATGAACTAAGTTTTATTGGAACCAATAGGAAATATCCTGATGATGAGAGAGAGTAAAGATAACCCCAAATAGGCCAAGAAACACAATTAAAATCCTGTGTGTGCTCAGCTTACAATTTGCCCATAGAATCTACAAACACATGAGTTACTAGAGTATGTAGATGAAGTAAAACAGTTAACTCTAGAGAGATAGACCAAATTCGTGGAGAATTTAGATGTTGTAGCAGAAAGATTTCATGTTATCATTCTAGTAACTGCGTTCAAACCTAACATTAACTACCTGCTGACTTTGTGGTTTCGGCCAAGTTACTTAAATTTGGTGAGGCTCAATTTCCTGAATGAGACTCTTCATTTTCAGTTTCCTTAAATTAAAATCTTATATATCATATATGTATATCCTAATATGAAAGTTTCACTAACTCAATTAGGGTTAAAAATTAGTATCAGATGAGGGGCTGTAGAGACAGCTCAGAGGTAAAAACATTGGCTGCTCTTCCAGAGAACTTAGGTTGTTCTCCCAGCACCCGCATGGTGGCTAACATCAGTCCTTAATTCTAGTTCTAGGGGATCCAAAGACTTCCTCTGACCTCTGTGGACATCAGACATGCATGTGGTACTTACAAACATGCAGGCACAACACTCATACACATAAAATAAAAATAAAAAAAATCCTTTTAAAAAGTGACCAGGGCTCAATCGGGGCACCACCTTGGACTCCCCAGCTCTCAGGGGCTCATCACTCTGGGGAATTGGCACCATGTGTATTGGGCTGCAAGTTAGGCCCGTCCATCCTCAACAGCAACCTGGCCAGCCTGGGGGCCGAGTGCCTGCGCATGCTCGACTCAGGGGCTGACTACCTGCACCTGGATGCATTTTGTTCCCAACATCACCTTTGGTCACCCTGTAGTAGAAAGCCTCCAAAAGCAGCTGGGCCAGGACCCTCTCTTTGCCATGCACACGATGGTGTGGAAGCCAGAGCAGTGGGGAAAGCCAATGGCCGTGGCAGGTGCCAATCAACAATCAATTACTTTTCATCTTGAGGTGACAGAGAACCCCAGAGCTTTGATTAAAGACATTTGGGAGAATGGGATGAAGTTGGCCTTGCCATCAAACCAGGAACTACAGTTGAATATTTGGTCGCATGGGCTAATCAAATAGATATGGCCTTGGTGATGACCATAGAACCTGGGCTTGGAGAGCAGAAATTCATGGAAGATATGATGCCCAAGGTTCACTGGCTAAGGACCCAGTTCCCAACTCTGGATTTAGAGGTGGATGGTGGAGTACGTCCTGACACTGTTCATAAATGTGCAGAGACAGGAGCTAGCATGATTGTGTCATGATTATGAAGAGTGACGACCCCAGAGCTGTGATCGACTAAGAAATGTGTGCTCAGAAGCTGCTCAGAGATGCTCTCTTGGTCGATGAAATCACAAGGAACCCAGCATTTCCGCTTGTGAAACCCTTTTTACTGGAAGAGAGGAATATTGACTACCAAATCATATTGCAATTGAGGCAGTGCCGCTTTTCTGAGCAGTTCTAGTCATCAAAATCTATTGTGCAGGATGTTCAAGAGGTTAGAAATTGGTGTGTATAAACTACCTTTTTAGTGATGTAATTTATAGATTAATGTGATGAAATAATCTGTTTATACTGGGAGTATGATGTGTGTAAGGAGGGAAAATATGGCTGTGTTAAGGTTAAAAGTAGAAATATGGGCTGCAGAGATGGCCTAGTGGTTAAGAGCGCCGACCTCTCTTACAGAGGACCTGGGTTTGATCCCCAGCACCCACATGGTGGCCAAGAACCGTCTGAAACTCCAATTCCAGGAGAACTCCAGTTCCAGGGGAATCCGACACCCTCTTCTGACCTCCGCAGCACTGCACGACACGGGTGCACAAACTTGCATGCAGGCAGTACATTCATACATGTACAGAAATAAATAAAATTTAAAAAAATTTTAAAAAGTAGAAATATGTCTTACTGTCTGAAGAGAAAAATTAGCTACTATGAAAACCTTCCCCCCCCAACTGCATATTTAAAAAGAATGTTCTGTTGTTTCCCACATTTATCCCTAAAGCAAATGGCACACTTAATTTTCCTCTTCCGTGCCATTTGTGATGTTTATATGCTTGTCATATGAGTGGAAGGGAACTGAAAACAGAAGTTTGTGTATGGTGGCATCTGAAACTTCTTCACTTTTCCTCTTGCACTTGTTTATTATTATGTATGAAGCCCAGGGTTTGGTCAAAGCAGGTGGCTCAGTGATTTCTTCCTGCTCCTGGTGCTTACTCAACCACCATTAGGGATGTGAAATAATGCTGCTGTGTTGGCTGTGAGCAGAAAGGAAAAGGACAGTCTCTCTTGGAAGTTCCCTGGGATCGAATGCTGACTCTGCCCCTTTCTAGCTCTTTGACCATAATAATTCGCCCAATCTGTTTTCACTATTAACTCATATGCTGAACGGAACTAAAACTACATTAAGGGCTATGCTGAGAATTAAGAGGTCATGTGATATTAAGCCTATGGTACTACTGCACTTTAGAGGATGCTTAAAACAAAGTGGCTAGTATGATGTCTGTTTTGTGAGTTATAAAGCATTTTGGTATAATCTCATTAAGCCCCTGTATTCTCCTATAAGTGAGAGAGTAGTTATTTTTGTCCTACTATTATAATGAGAAAATGAATTTCTACAATGGGCTGGTGCCTGGGATTCCCATTCTGAACAGGCCTTCTGGTCTCTACTGCTATAACTACTGTGACTTCCTCAATTAGAAATCAAGCTCTTAACTCCAAACCAATAGAATTCGTGATGAAAGGGGAAACATCACAACAGAAAATGAAAAGATCCAGGCAATCATACAGGAATGCTTCAAAAAGCTATACTCTACTAAATTTGAAGACCCAAGCGAAATGGATGAATATTTGAAATCCTGGGAATCACCAAAGCTAAACCAAGAAGAGATTGACAGCTTAAACAGACCCATAATATCTGAAGAAATTGAAGATGTAATTTAAAAAATCCCAACTAGCGGTTAAGAGCACCGACTGCTCTTGCAGAGGACCTGGGTTCGATCCCCAGCACCCACATGGTGGCTGAGAACCATCTGTAACTCCAATTCCAGGAGAACTCCAGTTCCAAGGGAATCCGACACCCTCTTCTGACCTCCGCGGCACTGCATGGGTGCACAAACCTACATGCAGACAGTACATTCATACACATACAAAATAAATAAATTAAATTAAAAAAAGAAAGATGACATCATGAAATTTGCAGGTAAATGGATGGAACTAGAAGATATTATGTTAAATGAAGTAACACAGTCCCAGAAAAACAAAATACAAATGGTATCCCTCATCTGTGGATGCTAGTACCAAGTACTTAGTTGTAAGGCAAACTGAGCAACATTAATGTTATATTTTTCATCATCTGAAAACAACTGTGTTCTTATATTGTGAATCCCTAGACAGGTTCTAGAACTAACTTACAATTTATTTTCAGACTATGGGTTTTTGGCATACAATGGTGGGCACGTAAACATATTTTGGAGTAACATAAAGTTAAAATGGAAAAAGGCAAATCAAGAAATATGATGTGGAAATAACACACAGTTTGTTTTCAGAAGACACTATTTTAGTGTAGGTATGATGTATCAGGCTGGTGTAACTCAGCCTTTTTGGGTGCTTAATGACCATACTTAATACCCATACCAATTTGGCCAAGGGACCTAAGGGATAACTTTGTTCCTTGCCCTCAGAGGTCAACTAAGCCTCAGGGGACTATGTATGGGGGCATCTCCTGAAATGTCCTCAAATGTGAGTCACCTGTCTTCCTGTGCGGGGAGGTCTTGGAGATCCACTAATGGGACTTCACCCAGTGTCCAGTCTATGAAGAGGAAAGTCTGCTCATGCTTCAAAAAGAGAAGCCTGGTCTAGCAAGACCTAACTTTGTCCTCAAGTGGATGGAATTGGTGATTGAAAAGCCAAGAGAAGCCAGCCCACCCCCCAAAAAAACCTGAGTGACCCCTGAGGACCAGATCCTCAACTGACCTTAAGAAAACAAAACCTGGGCTGGAGAGATGGCCTAGCAGTTAAGAGCGCCGACCGCTCTTACAGAGGACCCGGGTTCGATCCCTAGCACCCACATGGCAGCTGAGAACTGTCTGAAACTCCAGTTCCAGGAGAACTCCAGTTCTAGGGGAATCCGACACCCTCTTCTGACCTCCGCGGCATTGCAGGACACGGGTGCACAAACTTGCATGCAGACAGTACATTGATACACATACAGAAATAAATAAATGCCGGGCGTGGTGGCGCATGCCTTTAATCCTAGCACTTGGGAGGCAGAGACGCGCGGATCTCTGTGAGTCCGAGGCCAGCCTGGTCTACAGAGTGAGTTCCAGGACAGCCAAGAGCTACAGGGAGACCTGTCTCAAAAAGTCCAAAAAAAAAAAAAAAAAAAAAAAAAAAAAAAAAAGAAAACAAACCTGGTTAATCTGGGCTAACCGTGTGGCCTTAAGCATTGCAAAAGGAAAGTATAACCAGAAATAAATAATCAGTAAGGTCTAGAAATTGTACTTCAGAATAAAACTTGAGAATCCTCCAACCTTCAATGCCAGATGGGGACTACTGAGATATCCAGCTTGTGGACTGAGTGGCTACTGGGATTTCAGCCTCTTCAGAGTGTAGACTGCCGTTGTTGGACTACCCAGGCTGTGTCATGTGCTTACTGGACGTCATTTGGGTGACCATGGGCGGGGGATGGACCCCAGTGTGGAGCACGGGGGCAGGATCAGTGGTTGTTTGGGCTTGCCAAGGAGGAACCTTCAAGCACTGTGTTGGGGAAAACATGACATCTTTTAGCAAAAGAAAAAAATCCTCCAACTCAAGTGATATGTGTATGCATGCAAATATTTATATATTTTATGTATGTGTATATATATATATATAGAGAGAGAGAGAGAAAGCAATACAAGTTGGAGAAAAAAAATGGAATTTCCATGTTAAATATCACTGTAATTTTGATGCTTTTTTTTGGTATCAAAGTTTCATTTATGTTATTTTGATGCTATGTGTATCATAAAAGACTGAGAAAAAAGATCAAAGACATGTAAGGCAGAATTCATGAACTGGGATGGGTGGGGGGCTGGAAAAGGGAGTGTATCTAAGTGGACTGAGAGATGATGTATGAAACACACAAAACACCAATAAAATATTATTAAAAATAAAGTTCTTGGGAAGCAGGATAGAAAAAAGAAACTTCTTTTACTTGTCTTATTTTCAGTTTAACTGTTCTCTCTAAAGAATAAGAGTAAGTCAAAAACATTCTAGCCAGGCATGGTGGTGCACGCCTTTAATCCTAGCACTTGGGAGGCAGAGGCAGGCAGATCTTTGTGAGTTCAAGGCCAGCCTGGTCTACAGAGTAGATTTCCAGGACAGCTGGGGCTAACAGGGACACCCTGTCTCAAAAAGACCAAAATAATAATAATAATAATAATAATAATAATAATAATAAATTCCAGACTATGGATTTTGACTCCAAGGATAAGGATTTTATTCTAAGGAAAAAGCAATAAGCTGAGATGATAGGATATAGAATTACCCATAAGGTAAATATTATTTTATTTATTTATTTATTTATTTATTTATTTATTATTTTTTATGTGTATGACTGTACTGTCTGCGTGTAGGATTGTGCTTCCGTGTTGTGCAATGCCTCAGAGGTCAGAAGAGGGTGTCAGATTCCCCTGGAACTGGAGTTAAAGGCGGTTCTCGGCTGCCATGTGGGTGCTGGGGATTGAACCCGGGTCCTCTGCAAGAGCAGTCAGCTCTCCCAACCACTAGGCCATCTCTCCAGCCCAAGGTAAATATTTATAACTGTGTTCCCAGTTACCCAGAGACTGGAACTATGTATCAGCTACTTCATTCTTGAATATGACAAGGAAAAAAGCAGTACTGTTAAATTCTTCAGGCTACTGAGTTTTGAGAAATAAGTTTAAAAAAAATAAGAACATTGACACTTTGGCATGGAATAGAACTTGCTTCCTGCCCCACAAGGTAAAAGTTCATTAATACTTGTTTTTATTTGAGCTTTGGAAAGGTTTGTTTCATGAATAATAGCATTTAATCAAATCACACAAAGCAAGGCATATAGAAATAACTTTGATTAAAAAACATAAATAATATCAGACATGACAAAGATTTGAATTTGTTGGCCAACTTGTGTTTTTCTGGCTTTTGTTTTCTTTTTTAAAAATAAATGTGGGGCTGGAGAGATGGCTCAGTGGTTAAGAGTGCCGATTGCTCTTGCAGAAGACCTGGGTTCAATTCCCAGCACCCACATAGCAGCTAAGAACCGTCTTTAACTCCAGTTCCAGGGGAATCCGACGCCCTCTTCTGACCTCCTCAGCATTGCACGACATGGGTGCACCAACCTACATGCAGACAGTACACTCATACACATAAAAAAAAAAAAGTTAAAAAATAAATGTACAGCCAGGCGTGGTGGCGCACGCCTTTAATCCTAGCACTTGGGAGGCAGAGGCAGGCGGATCTTTGTGAGTTCAAGACCAGCCTGGTCTACAGAGTGAGTTCCAGGACAGCTGGGGCTACAGGGAGACCCTGTCTCGAAAAGACCAAAAAAAAAAAAAAAAAAAAAAGTACAGTAAAGCTATAAAAATTAAATAAATAAATAGTGACCAGGAGAGGGAGCAGCTTTGGCAATTGCCCCAATCTACTCATTCTACATAGAAAGAAGACAAGTTCCCAAGGAGACTGGTAATTTGTCAAGCCCATACCTTGACAAACCAGCAAAGCCTATAGTAAATTACAAGTTCTGTCTTCTGAAACTGTTTCACAGTTGAATATTCCTTTCTTCCAGGCATTAAAGGAAAGCTTGAAGCAATCAAAACAGTGAAAAATCAGGCAGAAAACAAGTTGTTCAATCTCAAAGTGCCAGTGTAGACACCACGTTTAGATAGTGAGCAAAAACCTGAAGATTGAGGGTCAAAGCAGGAACAGGGGTGGAATATAGGAGGCAGAGACATCTTCAGACATAGCTTCCCTCCTGGCACAGATAACTGTTACCTCACAGCTTGGGTACATAGCGTAGGAAGCAGGAATTTAATATTTTTTACTTATTTATTTTTACTTTATGTATCTGAGAGTTTTGCCTGTATGTATGTAAGTGTACCACATGCATGAAATCCACAGAGATCAGAAGAGGGCACTGGATCCCCTGGAACTGGAGTTACAGATGGTTGATAGCCACCATGTAGGTACTGGGAACTGAACCCAGGTCTTCTGGGAGAGCAGCCAGTGCTCTTAACTCTAGAACCATCTCTCCAGCCCCAAAAAACACACGTTTTGATAGACACTATGATAGCTCCCTATCCCTGTTCCACCCTCCATTCATTCTATGATTTGAGCATCTGCAAACTTGAAAATAATGCATTTCTGAATTCTAATGAAGCTCAAATGAATTAATCTATATGGACATGTTTAACACACAACCACAAAACACACAGAGGTCTGTATACACTTTTTAGTCTTTCCAATAGAGCAGACCTCCATAGAAACAAGTTGAATATATTCAATAACATATATCTGGACAATTTATTCTCAAAGCATCCTAGAGAATCTGGAAGTGGATAGCACTTTATGGATGATTCTGTAACTTCTAGATTCCAGATTGATGTGCTAAAGCTAGACAGATGACAGAAGTCTAGTCAGTAGCTGAGAGACCAAAGATCAGAGTCTGAATTGGACTTGTAAGAGCCTTTAGCTAACAAGAAAAGGTCATGTGATCGGAGAGTGGGGCAGGTGTGGCACCTGCGCAAGAAATAAATGCATTCAAAGGCCAAAAAAAAAAAAAAAATAGAACTGGGCGAATCCGAGAAAGAAGTTGTCAACCAACAAGTTATCAATTCAGACACATAATAAAATATTCTGGCTGGGTAGCTATAAAATGAGTACTCTGTCATTAACAGCTGTTGCCTGCAAATTATTTCGAGCTTATTTCAATGTAAAAAGCGAGACAGGAAGAGTAAGCACTTTCTTTTTAACTGCACAGCCTTTCAGGAAGAAAGCATAAACAATTGCTTGAAGTAGCATCGAACTAGTTCAGTAATTTTCACATGACTTGGAAATCTCCAGCTCTCTGGGGTCCAGTAAGGACAAACCACACCCAGGGTGTACTTGAGGGTTTTGAACTGTGTTCACTGCTGCTTCTGTCCTTTCCTGACATCTGCTAACTCGATCTTGGGCATTTGGTAACACACATAATTCCAAGGCAAAAACAAACCCAGATGGATCACTCCACACTCGTGAAATCCCGAGCCTCACAAACATTTTACTTAGCAAATTCATAGTACATCTCTTTACCTTTCTCCTTCTTCAGCCTTCAAACCCTCACTGACAGGATATGTAAACACTAACATGAATCTCCCTCCCTCTCCCCTTTTTATGTTTAAGAAAATCTGATAAAAAGAAGTCCGGAAATACAGCCGAGTTTTGCTCACTTTCCATTCATTTCCTGAATGGCTGTTACGGGCGAGGTCCTCTGTGTGCTATGTGAGACACTAGGGCAGTAAGACCTAGATCCTGGCCTCTCACTCAAAGTCCTCAACCTAGGAGGAGACAGAAGGGGCAGTCAGTCATTTTACTGCCTTGAGACAAGTGTGACAAAAAGGATAAAAGTGGGATTAACCTCCATCAGGTTG
Organism: Rhizomys pruinosus; assembly: GCA_009823505.1. Classification (NCBI taxonomy): domain Eukaryota; kingdom Metazoa; phylum Chordata; class Mammalia; order Rodentia; family Spalacidae; genus Rhizomys; species Rhizomys pruinosus. The sequence continues at coordinate 368,235 of VZQC01001461.1, forward strand.
GAAGAAGACAAAGAAAACATTCATGACTGAATTTGGAACTGAATGAACCAGAGGAACTGGATTTGGCCAGGATATGTAAAATGCTGAGGCAAATTCAGTACCTATAATCTGTTAATGATGGATGAGGGTGCAATGGAATGACATGGAGCCAGGGATCTGAGATCAGAAAGGGGGTAAGAAATTAAATTAGAGACTTTTTGTATTCAACAAAAAAGGAGTTAACTTTATCCTTATATGTAATAGTTATCAATTGAACAATGTAAGTCCATGATGTGACAAACTGGATTTCTACTTTAAACTTCCTCTCACCAGTATGGTGAGAGGGTTAGTGAGGGAGAGAATAGAGACAGGAAATCCTGGGAGATCATTTTATTGGTTTAGGTCCTGATAGCATGAATTGGAGGAATGGCAATGGACTAGAGAGCAGGCATGTGTGAGAACTACCTGAGATTAGACAATAAATTAAGTGTATAGCGTGAAGGTAAGGCAGGAGCCGGGAAAGCTAAAGTCTCTGAAGCAGAAACAAGAAAGAATATAGGAGGGAAGGTGTGAACTTCTTATAGGATCCTATGTTGTTGCTCTCTAATAAATATTTAGATATAGCTATGCATCCCGATGAATGATACAAAAACTAACTCATACCCACCTACTAACTAATATGGAACAAAAATTTGTGCTCTCTCTCTTAGATTGGCTTAGAAAATCAAGTTGGAAATTTCAGTGACTTAAAAACTATATGGCCACCCCGGGGCTGGAGAAATAGCTCAGCAGTTAAGAGCACTGGCTGCTCTTGCAGAGGACCCAGGTTTGATCTCACCATCCACATGGCAACTAACAACCATCTATAACTCCAGTTCAGGAGATTTGACACCCTGTACTGGCCTCCACTGGCTTTGCATGACACAGGTACACTTATACACAGGCAGACAGTCCACTTGTAGGCATAAAATAAAAATAATAAATAAGCCAGACGTGGTGGCGCACACCTTTAATCCTAGCACTCAGGAGGCAGAGGCAGGCAGATCTTTGTGAGTTCAGGGCCAGCACGGTCTACATAGTGAGTTCCAGGACAGCTGGGGCTACAGGGAGACCCTGTCTCGAAAAGACTAAATAAATAAATAAATAAATAAATAAATAAATAAATAAATAAAGCGTTAAAAATGTATATGGGGCACGCCTTAATTCCTAGCACTTGGGAGGCAGAGGCAGGCAGATCTTTGTGAGTTCAAGGCCAGCCTGGTCTACAGAATGAGTTCCAGGACAGCTGGGGCTACAGGGAGACAGACCCTGTCTTGAAAAAAACAAAACAAAACAAAAAAAGTATATGTCCATCTTATTAAAAGAGGTGCAGAATTAAATTGAAAGCAAAGTTGGGAGACAGTCTGATCTACAGGATAATAAAGATCCTCTTAAACAAAATATTGAGATTTTAGTGGACAAATAGGAAGATTAGAAAGCTATATTGGAGGTCAGGAGAAACAGGAGAGAGAAAAGACACCCCGCTTAGGTCTCCTGGGGAGGGAGTTCTTATAAAAGGAGAAAATAGTTGCTACCTACAGAGAAGAGACACAATCTGGAAGAGCAGAAAATGTATTGAGAAGCATCTTTCTAAGGTCATGAGCAGAGACTGAGATAGTGTGAAAGATGAGGAAGACCAGCCTTAGATACTGAAAGTGTTCTTGGGTAACTCAGCAAAAACAGTGAGTAAGCAGAAATTGTAATCATGAAGCAGGAAAAAGTTTTTTTGAGTGAGGGGGAACCGCTGATGGCCAGAACTAGCAGGAAACAGAGACAGAAAATATCTGAGTCATTATTAAAACGGACAGCCAACTCTCAGTGTTCTGATCCCAAAGAAGCAAGAAGGCAACCCACGTTTAACATGTGCTTCTCTCCCCATCCAGCCTGTGAGGCCCTGGAGAGGGTGATTCCTGCATTTGTAGGAAATTTCTATTGTTTTATTTCTATCAATAGCTTTACAAAAAAAAAAAGCTTTCAGTACTTGAGGGAACTTCAGATCAACTGTTATCTTTCTGGTAAACAATCCCCCAGCATATCTCTCCAACAGTTCTAAGAAGTGAGTCCTTAAAGTGTGGTGACCAGAAACAAATGAAAGCCTGTACATCCTGCCCAGTGAGGTGTGGAAAGGGGTCATCACTGTTCTCATCATCATTTTCTTTGTGGAAGACTCACAACACTGTCGTGGACTCTATTACCAATAAACCTCTCTATTCTTTCCCTACTTATTTGCTCAAAATATATTCATTGAGTTCCTTTATGTATTTATACTGTTGCTTACTTCAAAAGTAAGCAACAATAAATCATAAAGTCTTCCTGGTTTGTAATCCAATGGCGTAAGCATTCTGGCAGAAATGAAGATATTTTGAAAAGACACTTCCTGTCTATCAATCTATCAAATTATTGAAACAATGGATCACAGAGAAGTGGGAATTTTCCCAAGAATTTCATGCTGGGAGAAGGAAAGGACACCAACCAGAGTGGAAAACTGTATCCTCGAAAGAGATTTCACACAGCTCTAACAGCTTGTCCAACAATTTAGAGGTGAGGCTAACCCTCAGACAATAACTCCTTGACCTGGACTGCTTAGATGTCCTTGGTGCTCTACTTAAATCAAACTTTAGGATCCCCAAAGACAGACTTGGGGGAAACCACTGAACCTCATTTTCCCTTCTTCCCAATTGTGGCCATATTGAATAAATCTGCTTTTTTGTGGGTTTTATTAGGAATTTGGCTCTTTCAACTGGCTTATTAAGGAACAGTGACTGAACTTGGGTTGGAACACAGGTTGTGAAGGTATCACTCAATACACAGGAGTGAGGAGCTAGCCTCAGAATCACCGTGCTTACCATAAGTCTGCCTTCTTCATCCTCTACACCTCTGTTGGTTGTAGAAAAGAGTGGCTTCAGAGCTCCCTCTCACAAGTCTCTACCATTATCAATGCTTTATCCCTGTTTAGTTCAGTCAGCACAAAAAGCGTAGGCCCTACCGGAGATTCCACAAGCACAAATTCTCATCTCTGTAAATCTCTAAGTTTGAACTTCCATCCCCACCTCCAATTCCTCCAACCCTCTGGGTCTATCTTTGCAACTGTTTAATCTATCAATTTAAAATACATAGTATCTTCAAAATATCCATGAATATTCTCGCTGCCTTTGTGCTCCAGCAGAAAGCTGCCCTTCCGCGTTCCTGCTCCTCTGTTCCCCTCCGGCCCCCTCGGACAGTGGCTGTCTGCCTCTCTGGCTACAGAGGTGAAAAGTATGGACTCTACCTTGCTCTTCTTCTAAATTTCCCCCTGACCCCCCCCCCCACACACTTCCTCCTTTCCCCTTCTCTCAGCTTTGACTCCTAGTTCATCAGATTTTACCATTACCTTTACCTTCCACACAGGAGGCATCTCATACCCTTTTTTCTTCCCCTCTTCAAACTTCTTCCAACACCTTTGCCCCACTCCACCCAATTCTCTTTTTCAACAGAAAAATGGAAGCAAATGGAAGAGAACATGAACAAGCTCTCGCCTGACTCATTATATCTGAATCACACACACACTGTTTCTCTGCTATCATAACTACTGTGTGCTCTTTTTTTTTTTTTTTTTTTGGTCTTTTCAAGACAGGGTCTCCCTGTAGCCCCAGCTGTCCTGGAACTCACTCTGTAGACCAGGCTGGCCTTGAACTCACAAAGATCCACCTGCCCTCTGCCTCCCAAGTGCTAGGATTAAAGGTGTGCACCACCACGCCCGGCTAACTGTATGCTCTTAACTAAAGCTACTCAAGAGTTTGCTCAAAGGCCCTGCTTCTGTGTCTATTCACTTTCTCCCCTACAGCTAAATCTAGAAGTTATTTCCTAACAACTTGCAGATATGTTGCAGTTTCCCATCTAAAACCCTCTTAACCTACTTCCCCCTCCAGCTACTTCCCTGTTTCTCCATCCTTTGTTACACTCTGTCAGGAGCTGTGCTGTGTCTTAACTCTAAAGCAGGTGTTGCCTCATAATTTCATGGTAAAAAATCTTTCTATAGTGACCAATGGCCTCCACCTGAGAAATCCAATGGTCTACACCTCATTTTCTTCCCCGTGTGGTACATTTGATCACCACTTAACCACTTACAACACTGTCTTTACTTGTCTTCTGGGCTGTCGTAGTATCTTAGTTTTCCCCTCACTTCACTGGACTCTGCTTCCTTATCCTCTTCCACTGAATTTTTTCCTCAACTAACTCATGTACGAGCCACCTTCAACCAACTCTCTTCTCTAATTCACTTATTCCCTAGGGAATCTCATCTCCTCTAGTCTTTTGGCTTTAGATGGTCTTTATGCACCAAAGACTCAAAAATTCAGATCTGTAGCCCAGGCATAGGGTGAGCATCTCATCCCAGTTTTTATGGAGTTTTCTTGGGCTCAGTACACCTTAGGAGCCTTCTTGGTCAAAGGCAAGCCAGGACAGCCTAGGCTAACTGCTCTAACTCTACTCAACTTCTTTTCCAATATCTAGATTCATAAACCCAACTGTATTCTCTCTAACTTCACTTGTACATGATCAGCATATCCAAACTGAACCCTGAGCTTTCCTCCCAAGTAGATTTTTTTCATGGACTTGCTTATATCCATTTTTCTGATTATTCATATTGTGAACTTTGATTTAATCCTTGATAGTTTTTCCTTCTTTTGAATCATATGCCCAATCTGTCAAAAAAGTTGTTCCTGCAAAGGGTGCAGATTTGATCTCTTCAACTTCTTGTCTGGATGAGTGCAGATTCCCAATTGGTATTCCTGCCTCTCTCTTCTACCTCCACAAAGTTTATTTCCCACTCAGCAGCTATTGTAAGCCTATACAATATTAAAGCACAGCCATTGCTTAAATTGTACAATATTTTCCACTCATTCTCACAGAAAGCCAAGGCCCTGTGTTGATCTTTAAGCTGTACATGACCTGACCTTTCATTTTGTTCTGTACTTTCCTTCTCATTTACTCTGTGCCAACTATGTTCACCTTGTAGTTACTCTTTAAACAAGGAGGAATTAGTGTGGTGGTTTATACCTGTAACCCCATCAGTTGTAAGGAGGAGGCTAAGGATTATGAGTTCAAGATCATCTGCTCCTAGCAAGTTCAAGATCAGCCACATACAGAGAATACAGATCTCTCTGCTGTTTCATTTTAACCTTCCCTTTATTGGGAACAGTCTTCCTAAGGTATTTACAGTGCTCATTGTATGATTTAGTTAAACTATTCTCAATTTAAAATACCTCGTGTAGTATTTGCCTTTAATCCCAGCACTTGGAAGACAGAGGCAGGTGGATTTCTGTGAGCTAGAGGCCAGCCTGATACACATAGTGAGTTCCATACGAGCTGGGGCTAAAGGGAGATCCTGTCACACAAAAATGAATAAAAATTAAAAAAATTAAAATAAAGTAGCATTTGTGTGTACATTTATGGGCACTTCCTACCCTCTTTCTCTTATGTATTTCTCTCTATAGCACTGATCACCAGTGAACTCACTGTATTTTTATGTGTTTATCTGATTAATATCTAGTTCTTCCATTGCTTATGTCTAGAATAGTAGTGTCAGAATGTAATGTTAGAGTCTAGATCAGATTGCTGTTTAGGCCACAATCCCTGCAGCAGCTCTTCCCTGCTCACAGATACCCATGGGCATCCCACTGAGAGCACTGACTGTGACTCTGGCTAACAGACCTCAAGGTGCCAGGATTCTCATCTGAGAAAGTGAGTTTACATTAAAGGGTGTATTGGTGGCCACACTGCCTGCTCCCTGCTCCCCACCTCTTTCCCTGTCTCAAGTTCTTAAATAAAAAAGACTGGTTGCAGGCTCAAGCTGTGAGATCCCCAAATTCTCCCACTGGGACCCTGAGTTCTCTTTGTCTCTTCAGTGCCCTCCCCCTACACAGCCATGCTGTCTGTGTTTGGTCCTGGGGCCTGAACTCTCCTCAGATTCTCTACCCTGCTAGTGTCTGTTTGTCTGTTGGTGGCAGTAAATCTTCTTTTTTTTTTTCTTTATTTGTTTATTTTTAAGGGATTCTACAATATAAGAGCACAGTTGTTTTCAGATCACATTGACGTTGCTCAGTTTGCCATACAATTAGGTAATTGGCACTAGCATCCACAAATGAGGGATTCCATTAGTCGTTTGTTTTTTTGGAACCGTGTTACTTCACTCAGCACATCTTCTAGCTCCAACCATTGACCTACAAAATTTATGATGTCATCTTTCTTTATAGCTGCATAGAACTCCATTGTGTAGATGTACCACATTTTCTCTATCCACTCGTCAGTTGAGGGGCATTTGGGTTGGTTCCACCTCCTTGCTATTGTGAAGTGAGCTGCAATAAACATGGCTGTGCATGTATCTCTGTGGTAAGATGAGTCTTGTGGGTACATGCCCAGGAGTGGTATGGCTGGGTCAGGTGGCAAGTTCATTCCAAGTCTTCCAAGGGTTCTCCACACTGCTTTCCATAGTGGCTGTATGAGTTTGTATTCCCACCAGCAGTAGATGAGTGTTCCCCTTCCCCCACAACCTCTCCAGCACTTGGTATCATTTGTTTTCTTGATCCTAGCCAGTTTCATTGGAGTAAGATGATATCTTAAATTGGTTTTAATTTGCATTTCCTTAATGATTAGTGATGTTTTAAGACTTCTTAAGATGTTTTTCAACCATCTCTAATTCCTCACTTGTGAAGTCTCTGTTCAGCTTTTTGCTCCATCTTTTTAGTGGGTCATTTGTTTTCTTTCTTTTTTGTTTTTTGGTAGTTTATATGTTCTGGAAATCAACGCTTTGTCAGATGTATCTGCACTAAAGGTTTCCTCCCACTCTGTGGGTTTTCTCTTCACTTCCTTGATTGTTTCTTTCGATGTACAGGAGCTTTTGAGTTTAATAAGGTCCCATTTGTCAATTATCGACCTTAATTCTTGTGCAGCTGCTGTCTGATTTAGGAAGTCTTTTCCTATGCCTATGTCTTGTAGGCTGCTGCCAACTTTTTCTTCTATCACGTTCAGAGTTTTGGGTTTCACATTGAGGTCTTTAATCCATCTGGAGTTGACTTTTGTACAGGGTGAGAGGTAGGGGTTTAATTTCATTCTTCTACAAGTGGTGATCCAGTTTTGCCAACACCACTTGCTGAAGATGCTGTCTTTCCTCCATTGTGTCTTCTTGGCCCCCTTGTCAAATATGAGGTGGCTGAAATTGCATGTGCTCAATTTTGGATCTTCAGTTTTGTTCCATTGGTCAACAGGTCTGTTTTTGTGCCAGTACCAGGCTGTTTTTTATGACTATAGCCCTGTAGTATAGTTTGAAGTCTGGTATAGAGATCGCCCTCCCGCCCCCATATTGCTCTTGTCACTCAGGGTTGCTTTGGCTATTTGGGGTCTTTTATTTTTCCAAATGAAATTAAGGACTTTTTTCCCAAGCCTGTGAAGAAACTCTTGGGGATTTTAATTGGGATTGCATTAAATCTGTACAAGAGTTTGGGTATAATGGACATTTTTACTATATTAATTTTCCCAATCCATGAGCATGAGAGGTTTTTTTCATCTTCTGATGTCTTCTTCAATTTCCTTCTTCAGGGGTTTAAATTTTTTGTTGTAGGGAAGTAAATCTTCTAATAAAACAATCTATCCCAGTGTCCTTCTTGAATCTCCTATCCAAGAACTTTTACCTATGATAAAATCTGGGGCCATGAATTATTAGTAATACATAACTACTTAGACTGAATTATGAGATAGTCATTGAAATACCTTGCATTTTATAGATTTTTTGAAATCAATTTTTTGAAAATAGTTCATGTAATTGAGTACATTTAAGGTGAATTTTCTCACTTCAGATAACCTGGTAAAGAAAATCCTCACAGGAGTGCCCTGAAGCCTGCCTTTTACTTAAAGCCAGATAAGCCCCATTGACAACCAAGACAAACCATCACAAGTTCCCACTTATAAAATACTTGTCACAATATCTGCCCTGTAGACATATAGAGAGGGTCGAATGACATTTTCTGAGTTTATAGCATATAACAATCACAAAATAAAAGAACTATATTTTTGCTTTTCCCAAATCTATATTCATCAAATTTGTAACCAAGGTATATCTCTTTTTATAGATATTGAGCAAGGTTAGACCAACACAGATAAACATATGTATATAAGAATGGTTATAAAGTGGGCCAAAACATTGTTCAGGGATAATCTTGAGGAGTTATTTAAGTGTCACATAAGACAATGGAAGTATATTCCCATTGGGAATGGACATAATCAACTTTACAAAGTTTCTTTCATTTGCATATTGGGAAATGAGTAGACATGCACTTTTGTTATTAATTTGATGCTGAAATGTTTATGAAATTAGTCATATGTCTTAGGCACCTAGAAAAATGTGGGACTTAAGAACTTTGGACGACAGTAAATATTGATAGGAAACCTCTAAGGGAATTTACCTAAACTGTCGTCTTTTTCTTAGAAAGTATTCATTGGGAAAAATCAAGGAATAAGGGAAAAAGAAACTAATATTAAAGTCAGAAGTATGTAAGTTGGAAATCTAGCTTTATACTTAAAACCTCACTTGCCTTTAGGAAGCTTTACATATATCTAATCTTCAGTTTCCTCATGTATTCAAAATGAAAATTAATTTCAATTTAATATGGTTTTTGAACAGGTTAAGTGACTTAATATATGCAAAGTATGCTTTGCAAATTAAGCATTCAATAAATGTTTAATTTTCTAGATACTGCTAGCTAAACACAGGCAAACAAAATAAAATATTTGAAATAAAAACATTGTTTCAAATGAACAGCACTCAATCTGTTAAAAATACATACAGCAAACTTCTATCTTTCTTTTCCTAAGCATTAGCCTTCACAAACTTAATCTTCTGATCCCATCATTAACTAAAGCTAAGAGAAGGTACACTTACTAGAAGATATAGAAAGGAAAATCCATTTGTAATGATTTTATGCCTAATCTTAGGAGATTTGATAGATTAAATTTTGGGTCTTGTTCTTTTATTATATTTTAAAAGTCATTTAATTAAAATATATGTGCACATACTAATCAATATAATACATGTACCTGGTAACAAGACAAAAAGGACTTATAAAAAGCAAACATGCTGGGCATGGTGGTGCACACTTTTAATCCTAGCACTCAGGAGGCAGAGGCAGGCGGATCTTTGTGAGTTCAAGGCCAGCCTGGTCTACAGAGTGAGTTCCAGGACAGCTGGGGCTACAGGGAGACCCTGTCTCAAAAAGACCAAAAAAATAAATTAATTAAAAAAAAAAAAAAGCAAGCATGTCTCTCCTGTCCCCTTCTTTGCTCCATTAACCCTGCATCTCAGAAATAAACCATTTCAATTGTTTTTATTTTTACTTTTGGTAGCCACCTCCCTAATTCTAGATGTTATGATTGTGCATGTTTTGACTTATACACTTTAGACAATATCTAATGACTCCCTTAGGTGAGTGCTTAAATTTCAGTCATTCACCTTTACTGTTTCCAATGGGTTTTATTATTGATTCTATTATTGATCTTTACCTGGATTTTCTGTTTTTTGGTCTTTTCGAGACAGGGTCTCCCTGTGGCCCCAGCTGTCCTGAAACTCACTCTGTAGACCAGGCTGGCCTTGAACTCACAAAGATCCACCTGCCTCTGCCTCCCAAGTGCTAGGATTAAAGGCGTGTGCCACCAGGCCTGGCTTCTATTAGTTATCTTTAAATAATATCTTTAAACCTCTATTTCTTTGATTGCATGTATGTAAGTGCAACCATGTTGTACAATGCCCTCAGAGGTCAGAAGAGGGCATCAAATGCCCTGGAACTAGAGTTACAGACAGTTGTTTAGCCAGTATGTGGGAACCCAACCCAGGTCTTCTTCAAGAGCATTAAGTGCTCTTAACTGCTGAGCCATCATCCCTCCAGCCCTTAAACCTCTATTTCTTATTCCATCAGATTGTGTAGTGATCCTCACAACCTTATTTGCTAATGATATAATGTAAGCTACATGAAGGTAAAAAAAGTTTTGTCTGTTTTAAGCCTAGGCTACCACCTTCACCCAGTGGGTTCTTGATAAATACTTGTAGAGAAAATGAATGCATGGCTGTATGTTGGTATCAGAATATTGGCAGCTCTCCTCTTTCCTTTGAATACCTTTTCTCATCAGCTACTATTTCACTTTTTCAACAATGTAGTTTTTAATATTTACATATTGTCCTGAAAATATAGCAAACCCTTCTATGCTTAGTCCATAGATGATATGAACTTAAAACTCTTTGCTTTCCATAGACTTTGTTCAGTCTCAAAAGAGGTGGCAGCTGATGGTTTTCTAAGATGTTTGAGGAAGGGGACTGAAGTTCCCACAGGCACAGTCACTTGTTATAGACATCAAGCAATCCCTGATTTCACCTCTCATTCTCATTCCCTTGCTATTGACTCTGAGGCCAGGAACTTCTTCAGAGCAGTCACATCTTCTTAGTCTCTTTACCATCTACATACAAAGGCTTTCTTAGCCCATCTCACTCGCCATGATACTCTTGTTCATTTTCAATCTCCCAAAAGTTTACTAAATTCATTGTTTGTGAATTCATTCCTAGGGTTATTTTATTTGATATTTATTTCTCTTTGTGCCCATTTACTTTCATTTCAGATGTTAAGATGAAAATGTGTACCACACATTTAAAAAAAAAACCGTGCTTTTTACATGAACCATTTGGATAGACATAAGGTGACATAGATAGCTTCTCGGTGCCTTTCGTGCTCAGAGTCTTGACTTCTCACACAAATCAGTGTGTTGTTGTTATCTTTTCTCATTTTCACTTAACTCTGGTTTTATTTTATTTATTTGCTTAATTTTATTTTATATATGAGTGTTTTGCCTACCTGTGTTTAAGTACATACACCAATGCAGACAATGCCCATGGAGGCAAGAAGAATATGTTGGATCCCATGAAATGAGTTAAAGATGATGTTAGTCAGCACGTGGGTGCTAAGAACCAAAGTTGGTCAGTGCTCTTCACAAATGAGCCATCTCTCTAGCCCCGTCGTTTTCACTTAATTCTGAGACATATACTAATTCTGAGGTATATTTTTTAAGCCACATTATATGTCCTCAGCTAAAAATCAGAAGATACAATTAAAAGTACAACCCCATTTCCCTACACCACACACACACACACACACACACACACACACACACACACACACAGCAAGGGTGAGCACAAATCCTACTTATAGAGAATGAAGAGAAAGGAAGAGGCGGAAACTGACAGCTGTGATCTGGCTTCCTCCTTACTTTGACACAAAGCCAATGTAATGACTCAGCTAATATGTTTTTAAAGTGACTGAGTACTGATAATTCTAGGAAAAATGAACTAAGTACTACAACTCTTTTACCAGTATTCATTAATCTAACATCTTAAAGAAAGGAATTTTATATTTACTGAATATAACATGTTAATCCTTCTACCTATGCTACATTTTTCTGATGGCTAAACAAACCTAAGAAATTGGTATTACAATAGACTTTTGTCATTTGAAAAACAAAATTTGGCGATTTGGGCTATTTCTTTTTTTTAATATTTTTAATTTTTTTAATTTTTTAATTTATTTCGGTATGTGTATGTATGTATTGTCTTCATGCAGGTGTGTGCACCCATGTCGTGCAATGCCGCGGAGGTCTCAGAAGAGGGTGTCGGATTCCCCTGGAATTGGAGTTCTCCTGGAATTGGAGTTTCAGGTGGTTCTCGGCCGCCATGTGGGTGCTGGGGATCGAACCCGGGTCCTCTGTAAGAGCGGTCAGCGCTCTTAACCGCTAGGCCATCTCTCCAGCCCCTGGGCTATTTCTTAGTGATCCCTAAAGTACAGTACTTGTAATTTTCTAAAGCATTTATTTGAAGTGTGCACCAATTTGGATGCTGAAGCAGTAGAGCAAGTCACTCACAAATGAATGAGATAGAATCTTTATTTCAACATGAATTTTTTCCTTTCACTTTTTTCTGTTGTCTAATGTCACTCTTCAGAAATGCTTTAGCAGCATTCTGTCATTGAAGGATTCTTTTTTTTAAGGATTCTTATGATTCAAAATTATCTTTTACGTATGTCAAAACTCTATTTTAAAAATTATTTTTATTTTATATGTAGGTGTCTGCATGTGTGCAATGCCCACAAAGGCCAAAGGATGGGACTGGATATCCTGGACCTGGAGTTATGGGTGGTTGTAAACCACATGGGAGTACTGGAAACCAAACCTAGTTCCTCTGCAAGAGCAGCCAGTGCTCTCAACCACTGAGCTATCTCTTCAGACTCTGTTCTAATCAAGAGAGAAAGTAATGTGAAAATATTCACTTAGAACAAATGGAATCTTAGGATCCACGATCACTTTTCTGATCTCCAAAATCCCTGCCTCTTATCTCACCCACTGAACGTCTTCCAATGCAGGGGACAGAAGGGCAGCGAAAACTGTTCCTTCAGAGAAATCTGAGACCCCAGAGGTAGGGGTCCTTCTCCCTGTGGCAAATGATCCAAGTTCAGCCTAGCAACACCAGGGCTTACTTACAAAAGAATAATCACTCTGAGCAGAATAAAGTGAGCAAACGCAAATCATTTAGTTCATCCATCAAATGACCAATTTAGTAACAAGTAGATTCAGAACCTGATGAAAGAATGAATTATGAGAAATTGACAAGGAAGACAAATGGAGCTAAGAAACAATGATCTAAAGGTTTCCAAGCTCAGAGAATGGCCATGACTCAGGCTGCCTGTGGTTTACCAACCTCGTAACTGGAGGAGTTCTATACAATGCTATTGCTGTGGTTCATCAGAGGTGAAACTTAGAAGTGTTCCCATTGTTTTCTGCAAGCACTAACATAGTGCCTCTGTTCATGGGCAACATTTAGTCTGTGGTCGAAATTGCTTCTCCTTCCAAGACATCTCATCAATCGTTTCCATCAAAATCATTTTCCTTCGCTTTAGAGAAATGAGAAAGATAATACTGAACCCTTCACAAAATCAACAAAGTATTTAAAAATGTCCATCCTCTGACTGAATTCAAGCAGATGTTTTGAATTGTTCCAGTATGTGTTGTATACATTACATGATTATGAATGTGTAATTAGTTTCAATTTTTTCTAAGGAAAAATGTTCAAAACAGTGGCTGGAGAGATGGCTCATTGGTTAAGCACACTCTGCTCATGAAGCGACTTCAATTTAGTTACCAGCACTCACATGGCAGCTCACAACCATCTTTTTAAATTTTTATTTATTTATTTTTTTGTGTACGAGTGTACTGTCTGCATGTAGGCTGGTGCACCCTTGTTGTGCAGTGCTGCAGAGGTCAGAAGAGGGCGTCAGATTTCCCTGGAACTGGAGTTAAAGATGGTTCTTAGCCACCATGTGGGTGCTGGGAATCAAACCCAGGTCCTCTGCAAGAGCAGTTGGTGCCCTTAACCACTGAGCCATCTCTCCAGCCCCTCACAACCCTCAACTTCAGTGTCAGGGGATCCAGTGTCTTCTTCTGTCCTTCATGGGCACTTGCATGCATATGCACAGACAGACACACATACACACATGCAAATGAAAAATAATAAAAATAAATCTTTTTAAATAAAGACTATTTTAGACTCCATGTATCTTAGTCCTTAGTTAACAATTATAATCATTTAGAAAGACCTAGGCTGAAGAATTGATGAGATGACATGCTTATGTTCGCTTTTCTTTTTTTTTTTTTTTGACTCTGGCTTCTTTATTCTTAGTACAATTATTTTAACATAATATCTTTATATATGTATATATACAGTTTCTTTTTTTTTTTTACATTTTTTTAATTTCATTTTTATTGATGCTTTGTGTATTTCATTACATCATTTTCCATTCAGTTCAGGCATATATCCCTTCCCTTCCCCCCCACCCCACTCCACCCCTACCCATTCAGTCGTATTCTGCCGTTTCTCTGCTTTTTTGTTTGTTTTGTTTTCATTTTTTTTTAACATAGGTGATAATTTGTGAGTACAAGCATCCTTCATGTAAAACCAATTTGCAAGCAGTTGTGCCCAAACCCACACAGCTCATGGGTCCCACCATCCTGAAAGGGGGGGCTTGTATGTTCAATCAAGTTGATCAAATGAGTGTCCAGTCTATATTGTTGTAGTTTCACCATTAACCCCAATCGAAGCCCTTACATTCTACCACGCCCCCTCTTCTGCAGATTGTTCCCTAGGCTTAGAAAAGGGGCACAGGTGGATGAGAAGCAAAACACTCTAGTTTCTCTGGAGCTGATGTTCTCTTTTAAAGAAAGCTTTGCACAGAAAAAGAAAAAATGAAGTCAAATTACATATACATAAATTACATTGCTAACTCAGAGTTACAGAATGCTTGCTCACATACTACTTTCCTCATTCCTTTAAGATCCTTACAAGATAGACATTATCTCCTTATTTAATGATTGAGCAATTTGCTTGAGATGATTCTGATATGATACAACCAAAGCCATGCATAAACAGCTACATATGAATATTGTTCCTTCAGTGAGGGGCTAGCCTGGTGTCCATGCTAAGCAAGGTATCCTGTGATGTTTTCATGTGTGTACACAAAAAATGTGTAATACTTAGAACAAGTTAGAAAAACGTCTCTCTTGATGCCAGGCATTAAAACCTGACCTAGACAGTCTGATTCAGACTGTCTGATCTATAGCTTTGACCCAGACAGACTATAAAACATGGCAAAATAATTGTTAATTCTTTGCCAGGCCCATACAAGCTGCCACTAAAGCTGAAAAGTGAGGTGATCCACCAGATTATTGTTAAGATGCCCCTAATAACACATTCCTTGTGCCAGATTGCCTGTTCCCAAGCTCCTGCTAGGAGGAAGCAGCAGCTTCCTTGATGTGGCAATGGCCAAGAGGAAGCTGGGACCTGAGAGAGACCACACATGACTACAGAATGGCTAGACAGAAATGAAAATTCTGCTGATCTACGAAGCAGAGTATCACGTGAGCTAGTGTTTATTCAGTATTCCCAAATTCCTAAATAACATCCAAAAAGCAGCATGTAAAGTTTCAGATTATTGGCCAAAGGCCAATGTAAATGATCTGATTAGCAAGAAGCTATCCCAGCAGGCTTAGCAAGTCCTGCAGCTGCCCTTATCTGATTCTGCCGTTCTCCATCGCCTTTTCCTGCTGTCTCTGCTCCGAGACCACTCCCTCTGTGCTTTCAGGACTAGCCAGGGCTTTGTTCCCTGTACTTTCTGACTCTCTACCCAGGAGTTGTTCCTTTTACTCCTTTGAGCTCTGGCCTATGGCATGGTTCACTTTGCAGCTGGGAATCTACTAAAACATGCAGTCACTGTCCTCTTTGATGAGGGCTGGTAGTAGTGGGCCCAGAGTAATCACGAGTCTTTACAAGGGAAAGGAGGCAGGGAAGTCAGAAAAGGAGATGTCATCAAAGCAGAGGGTCAGAGTGACCTGAAGATGCTGTGCTGCTCACTTTGCAGGTGGAGGTGGAGACCACAAACCAAGGAATGCAGGCAGCTTCTAGAAAGTAGAAGAGGTAAGAATGTAGATCCTCCTCCAGAACTTCTGAAAGAAGTGATGCTCTGCCAACGCCCTGATTTCAACAAAGCTGAAATCCATTCCAAACTGCTGTCACCCAGGGCTATAACATCTTCAACGTGCGTTGCACAAGCCATTGTGGGGCACTTTGTTACTACAGCAATAGCTAGCTCATAGTTTCTGACATTTAAAAGTCAGGCTATTTTATTTAAACAAAAACAAAGTTCTGTCTGCTCTTGGAAAATTGAGACTTCAGTGCATGATGGACCACTTTCAATATCAGAAATTGTCTTAGCAGGAGCTTCCTCCTTTGGAGGGACAGGTCTACAGCTCCCCGCCGTCTTTATAGTCTCAAATACCGGAAGCTAAAAGTTAGGCATAGATTACTATCAGTGAGAGTGCAATGACTTATGTTTGATCAGCATCACGCAGTACTCTCCTGACAGTAGTGGTCACAGTGTTCTTCCTTCCCTTGATTCACTCCAACAATTACCTAAATTGACAGATATTTGCAGCTTAAAACCCTGGTTATTTAACTAAGGCTTCTAAAAAGCATTGAACAGAGTATTGGAATGAACCTGGGAGAAGAAGGAAGTGTGTACAGAGGCAAACAGAACCAAAGACATCATCAGGTGGGAGTGGCCAGTGAGGCACCATGAACTCTCAGGTTCAGACAATTTGCTATGTCAGCACTATTTCATAGCTCATTTGTATTAGTTACCTATACACATGATGATTAGGAAGATTATGAGAATTTGAAAGTACTTTGTTTTGTTTTAAATTTGTGTGGAGAGGAGACTAAATTTGATTTGTACATTACTAAATCCTTACTTTTTTTTTTTTTGTCTTTTCGAGACAGGGTCTCCCTATAGCCCCAGCTGTCCTGGAACTCACTTTGTAGACCAGGCTGGCCTTGAACTCACAGAGATCTGCCTGCCTCTGCCTCCCAAGTGCTAGGATTAAAGGTTTGCGCCACCACACCCGGCTAAATCCTTACGTTTTACAAAATCATATTTTCAACCCAGTGATGTTGGCTGTAGAACAACCTTCCAAAGGTCTTATAAATAGAATGCATAATGCTGAATATACTTAAAGGGCGCCCCCAAATAAAGCCCTTCTGTAGGGAAGCCACCCACTCAATAACTTAACCACTGTTTACAGAGATCATGTGCCAAGCCAGAGACACCAATGCTGAGCTTTAAGTGCCAACAGTTAAGCCAAAAGTCACTTCATAAAATGATGGCTAGTTTTCCTTTCCAATAACATTGGATATCAAACAAGAGTACTAACAGTGCATTTCCAGAAATTGTGATCATTTCCTCACCTATTCATAGTCTTCCCCTGTTAATAGGCAACTTCACCCAGATTTATTTGTGTAAAACTTGATGTTTCAATTGCATGACAGGCCAATCATTGTGGACAGGCAGTTCTATTATTAGCTTTGTTTAGAAGACTAAGCTTTCCAGGAGAGTGGCAGAGATTTATTCCCACAAACTGTCTCCCAAAGTATACTTCAGCCAAGGAACTGTTTCTCTGAGAAATGAAATGGATTTGGATCACGAGGCAGTTTTAAAACTGCTTATGTTTACATATTTTTTCAAACTGTGAAGTAAGCCACTCTTCCTCCTGTGGTACATGTGATTTTGACGTGCACCACCTGGGGACACACACTTGAACCCTGTTTGTTCAGGATTTAAGTTTGCTGTGTCTACTCTAACAATGTACCACAAACTGGATGCCTTTCAAAACAGAAACTTACTGTCTCTCAGTTCTGGTGTGCACGTCCAAAACTGAAGCGCCAGCAGGGTTGAGGTCTTCTGAGGTCCATGAAAGCAAATACATCCTAGGCCTTCTCTCTGTTGCTGGAGGCTTGCTGGTGACCTTGGCATTCCTTGGCAGGGGCTCCATCCCCCAGTTCTCTGTCTTCATCTTCACTTACTGACTTCCTGTATCTGTGTCTAAATGTCCCATTTTTATAAGGACACTAGTATTAGTGCATTATAAGTCTGCTCTACTTTGAGATGATCTCATAGTAACCACTTCACCTGTAACAATCCTATTTCTAAATTAGGTTGCATCTAAGTAGGTTGGAACTCAACATATGAGTTTGTATGGATGTGATTCAGCTCATAGAATTTAGTCAGTTGAATGGATCTTCTAGAAAGCATAGCTGTAATAGTTTCTCTCATTCTCTATAGATAATAAGCTGAAGACTTATTTCTTCCCTACTTTCCATGAAGTCATTTTCTGAAAAACCAACAGGATTTGTGAGTAGCATTTTATTTGTTCCTTCTTTTTCCACTTAACTGAAGCCTTGATAGGGTAATAAGTTCATAGTATATGTTCAAGAAATATCTGTCTGATTGCCTTTCCTAGAAAACTCACTTTAGGTTATTGTTATGCTTGTCTCATCTACTAGACTGCAAATTCTTTTTTTTTTGTTTTTATTTATTTTTGTGTGTATGTGTGTACTGTTTGCTTGTAGGTTTGTGTACCCTTGTTGTGCAGTGCTCTTGGAGGTCGGAAGAGGGTTTTGGATTCTCTTGGAACTGGGGTTCTCCTGGATCTGGAGTTCTCTTTGAGTTGGAGTTTCAGACGTTCTCAGCGCCATGTGCGTGCGGGGGATCGAACCGGGTCCTGTAAGGCAGTCGGTGCTCTTAAGCTAGGCCATCTCTCCGCCTGCAATTCTTACACAACATTGAATTACTATTCTATTAATCTTATACCTTTCCAACGTTGTCTGGGTCTTGCTTATGAGAATAATGAGACATTATTTAAACTAGAAAGTAGGTTGCGAATCATTGACTACCAAATAACGTGATATAACTTACCAGCTAACACCAAGGCATGTTGGATGATTGTTAATCTTAAATTCCTACTTGTTATGTTTACATTATGTAGATTATGTAACCTTATCATATAAACATCATAACTAGGAATATCATATGGGTGGAAACTTGGAGGAAATGGAAGGAAAACAGAAGGAAATTTCATGTACCCATGAGCTCTTAAGTTTACCAGCCAAAGAAAATTATCCAATCTTTATCTCAAACATGTCCTCACAGACAAAGTTTGCATGTGCAGCTATTTCTATTGCTCTGTATTACAGGATTTCTTGCCAGACAAACTTAGTTTTGTCTTCTACTTCCCTAAAAAATTGTAGGCTGTGCTCACCTACAGAGCAATGGGAGACTGCTTTCTCCTCCAACACTATTTCTTTGATTTTCTACCAGATGACAGAATACCTTGTCCATAATAGTGACACTGCAATGTCATCAAATATAGAAAAACTTGCAGGGTGTGGTGGCGCATGCCTTTAGTCCTAGCACTTGGGAGGCAGAGGCAGGGGATCTTTGTGAGTTCAAGGCCAGCCGGGTTACATAGCAAGTTCAAGGACAACTGGAGCTACCGGAAACCCGGTCTCGAAAGACCAAAAAAAAAAAAATATATATATATATATATATATGTATGTATATATGTATATATAAACGATATAGTTAACAGAGCTTCTTGTTGGAAAAAATAAAGTTTAAAAATAAGTTTATGTACATAAAAAGATTCACCTTTTTACATAGGCAGAAGTCGCTTTAGCTGTGGGGTTTTTTTTCAATATTCATTTATTTATTTGTGTATGTTTTTTGTGTGTGTGTATGTGGAGGGGGATTTGTGTGTGAATTTGTGTGTGCACATGCAAAGGTCAGAGGAAACTTGCAAGAGTTGATTCTCTCCTTCCATCACGTGGGTTCCAGGACTAAACTCAGGTCATCAGACTCAGTGAGGAATGCCTTTACCCACTGAGCCATCTCACTGGCGCAGGTCTAGATGTTTTAAAGTGTATTCATATTGCAGAACCCAATAGACTTTATTTTCAGAAAATGCCTATTATATTATAAAGAATATGTTATGTATAAGTGGCTACTTTGTGGATCCAACTGCGTAAAATGAAGCCACAACCAGAGGGAAGAACTTGTCTGACTCTTTGGCATGATGCTGACATTCAGGATAAGGGCTGTTTACGGTAGAGAGCAATCAAAACCAAGCCAGCTCTGGATGCTCAGATTAGCTCAGTGTTTCAGAGGCTGAGGCAGAGGCCTGAGATCAAACCTGAACTCAAAAAAAAAAAAAAAAACCAGCCTCAACTCCATCCCCTACAAAGTGAATAGCTTATTAAAGGTGTATAACTTCTTTTAGCCTCAAATTCTCATCTGTGAAATAAACATGGCAGTGTTTCCTTCCTCAAAAGCTTACTTTGAACATCAACTAAGGTTACAGAGACTTCCCACTCCAAAGGTGCCATTCAAGCCTTAGCTTTGAGAGCAGCCAGTTATGCTATCAAATTCAGCTAACTAATCACTTTAGCTGTGCCTTTTTGTATACTAAGGTATCTATGACTTAAAACATTTCATTGAGGTATAATCCATATACTGTGCATTCTACCTTTTTAGAGTGTACAGTTTAGCTTTTAGCTATTTAGACTTTTGACCACACAATGTAACTTTTAGAGAATATTTTTCTTTTTGTGAATAACAAACTAGTCATTTTTAGTTGTCATACTCCACTTACCCTTTAGAAATCTCCCTATAGTCATTGTAAGGCTGTGTTGAGCAATAGAATAAACTCTCCTATAGAATGGTCAGTCTTTGTCACTTTAGAGAAGTGGAGAAGAGGATAAAATTTAACTAACATGAGGACAACACTATATGGGTTTGATCTCCCTGACTGTCTCACACAAGGTCTAATAGCAAGCAGGCTAAGACAGAAAAGTAATTAGGCTACAACTTAATTATTATTTTTCTAAACAGCTAATTTGGCTACTCTGCCATGAAACTAAAATAAATCCTATCACCCAATCCACATAATACTCCAGAGGGCTAGGGAGGAGTGACTACAACTCCTTAGAACAAAAATTAGTAATAAAAATTATAATGGTCAGGAATCTCTTTAAAATTTTAAGATCTGAAAGGGCACTCTTGGTAAAAAGTGCTTGGGATATGTTCTGTGATTAAGAGGAGTATGCTGATGTTTATTTTATCACTGGCTAAATACAGATTGACTAAAACCAGATGCCCATGGCTTGGCATTTGAGGGTAAAGACTCTGTTGAGTGGTAGCTTGGACAAGGCAGAATGTAAGCACCTGGGTAGGAAATTAAACACTAGGCCACAGTCCTGAAGTTGAAGTGAGATGGGTTGGAAATAACATTAAATGGCAAGTGAAAGAAACTGAAAATATTTCACAAATTTGCTGAGGTCCAGATTACTTCAAACACATCTATCCACACACTCTATTTCTTTGGTTCACATACACAGAGAGGAAGCATATTGGACTTTGGGTTTGTTGTAAACAGTATCCAGATATTTCTTTGGATGAGTTTGGGCAACAGCTGCATAAATATTTCTTACATTGGCTGCCTGCCCCACTCTACTTCTTTGCAGGAAAGGCCACGTTATTTTTCTTCCAGTTTAATTCGCTCCTTATATCTCTTGTGGATTAACTGAAAAACACTATTTCTAAAACTAGGAGTATTCCAACCATAACTATGACTACTGCTGGCTAAAGAGACACTGTTAAGTTATTTTTCTACTCTGATTTATTTCTATTTATTCTTCAAGATTTAACTCAGAATACTCAGTATTCTTTTTATTCTCATTAGAGTAACTATTATTTAAAAACAGAAAGTGAGGGAGAATGCAATGGCACGTTCATAAGGCAAGGTGCTTGCTGGGCAAGTCTAACATCTTAAGTTTTCTGGAACCTATGTAAAGGTGGAAGGAGAAAACATAGTCCACAAAGCTGTCCTCCAACTTCCACATGCGTGTCATGACATACCCCTTCCTGCCCCATCCTGCTACTGCTACTGCTACTACTACTAATAACAATAATAATACATTTAATTGATTATTTTATGTTTTTTAGAGAACTCTATTTTTTTATTTGATAAACAACAGCTATCATTTATTTAATAAAGAATGGTAGA
The DNA here is from genome assembly GCA_009823505.1 of Rhizomys pruinosus. Lineage (NCBI taxonomy): Eukaryota > Metazoa > Chordata > Mammalia > Rodentia > Spalacidae > Rhizomys > Rhizomys pruinosus. The sequence goes on from VZQC01001461.1 coordinate 389,763, forward strand.
AAGAATTATCAGGATGCTCCTTCTGAACTGGAACCAGTGTTGCATGGCTTTTTTGGATGTGGTGTGGCTCTTAAAAGAGACTTTGGAGCCGGGTGTGGTGGCACACACCTTTAATCCCAGCACTCAGGAGGCAGAGGCAGGCAGATCTCTATGAGTTCAAGGCCAGCCTGGTCTACAGAGAGAGCTCCAGACCAGCTGGGACTAAAGAGAGACCCTGTCTCATAAAACAACAACAAAAAAGAGACTTTGGGTTCAACTGGTTGAAATGTCCAGAAATCTCTTATTTGCTGGTGACGTATCGGACCAAGGCCACAGTGCCTTCAGTCACAGCAGAGCTGTTGCGTCCCCCCGGAAGCACCAGCTGCTCAGCAGTCTGGATACCCCTGCAGTTGACAGTAGCAGAGTTGGTTTTGTGAAGCACGGTGCTGGCCTCAGTAGCGATCCTTTCAAACATATCTTTTATTTTATTTTTTTGATCCTCCAGTGAGATGCACAGGCACACAATATGGGCACCCTTTATATTTGAACCATCTCCTTCCTTCCAGTTCAGGATGTGTAGCTACATTGCCACTGTGCTCAAATTGTGACTAGCATATTTGTTTTTTTTTTATGTGTTTACATTTTTATTGACGTTTTGTGTTTGTATTTCATACAAAATATCCTTTTTGTTGTTGTTGTTCTTTTTGGTACTAGCATCCACAGATGAGGGATACCATTCATCGTTTGTTTTTCTGGGACTGTGTTACTTCACTTAGCATGATATCTTCTAGCTCCATCCATTTACCTGCAAAGTTCATGATGTCATCTTTCTTTACCACTGCATAGAACTCCATTGTGTAGATGTACCACCTTTTCTCTATCCACCCATCAGTTGAGGGGCACTTGGGTTGGTTCCAGCTCTTTGCTATTGTGAAGAGAGCTGCAATAAACATGGCTGTGCATGGATCTCTACAGTAAGATGAGTCTTGTGGGTATATACCCAGGAGTGGTATGGCTGGGTCAGGTGGCAAGTTCATTCTTAGTCTTCTAAGTGTTCTCCTCACTGCTTTCCATAGTTGTTGCATGAGTTTACATTCCCACCAGCAGTGGATGAGTGTTCCCCTTTCCCTACAACCTCTCCGGCACTTGGTATCTAAGTGATTATATTAAACAGAAAGTGAGAAATGTTGGCAAGAATTTGCAAATATTGAAACTTTTTGCATTGCTTTTAAGGATATTAAAGGGTGCTGTTGCAATAGGAAGCAGAATGGATATTCCTCAACAGTGGGCAGTTATCACATGTTTCAGCAATTCCACTTCTGGGTATACACACATGAAAGCACTAAGTGGCAATTCCAACAGAATTTCACACCCATATTTATAGCATAGCAGCATTATTCCTAAGACCTAAAAAGTGGAAGCAGTACAAGTGTTCCTGGACTGAAGACATGATAAATAGAACATGGTATAGCAATCTATTAGCATATTATTCAGCTTAAAAGGAAAGAAAATTCATACATAAACATGGATGAATCTTGAAAGACATTATGCTAACTAAAAGTACCAAGTTAGAAAAAGGACAAATATTGTCTAGTTTCACTCTTCCTAGGTGTCTGTAATGTCAAACTCACAGAGACAGAAATTAAATTGATAATTACCAGGGTCTAGGTGTTAGGAAACAAGAGCGTTTGTATTTGATGGATAGAGAGTTGCAGCATGGAAGGTGAAACTGTTTCAGAGACTGGGTGGTGGTGATGATTGCTCTACAATGTGAATGTACTTTATGTCACTAAACTGCAACTTAAAAGTGGTAATCTTAGGCCATTTATATTGTGCTGTAATAAAAGTATTTCTTAGAAAAAGCAAACAGTATATTTGGTATCAAGAGATAAGGGCCTACATAAAAAATAGCTAACCCAAGACTAAAACAAAGAAAGATTGAATAAATGGGAAAATACTACTTACTGGCAGTTACTGGAAAGGAACAATAAAATTCATGAAAAGGTCAGTGTGCTGGATAGCTTTAGTGTCAACTTGACACACCTGGGTTGAGGGAGCCTCAATTGAGGAATTGGCTCCATTGGATTGGCCTGTGGCCACATCTGTGGAGTATTGTCTTGATGGTGGAACAGTGTGGGAGGGCCCAGCCCACAATGAGTGGTGCCACCCTGGGCAGGTTGTTGTATACCGTATAGGAAGGCAGGCTGGGCATGAGCCAGGGGAACAAGCCAGTGAACAGCATTCCTCCATGGCCTGTGCTTTAGCTCCTGCCTCCAGGTTCCTGCCCTGAGTTCTTGCCTTGGGCTTCTTGAGTGAGAACTGTGACCCAGGAGATGTGAGCTGAATAAACCCTTTCCTCCCCAAGTTAGTGTTGGTCAGAGTGTTTTGTCACAGCAATGGAAGACAAACTAGGACAGTTTTTCCTAAGAGGATATGCTTCCTATACCGGCAATAAAAATATCAATGAGTTGGTTAGAAGTTCAGAAAGTGGGAGATGAAGGAAATGTCTAGAAAATAAATATAACTAGAAGAATAAGGAATACCCAGAAAAATAACAAATAAAATCTTGTCCTCATGTGTTATAAAGCTAGAATTCATACTGATCTACAGATTTCTAGATTCTGCTGAGCACAACAGAAGAAAGCCTACAAGTCATTTCCATGTGGCATGGGTATTCAGTAACAGTTATTTTTCAGCACACTCTCACTATATGTCATGTTATTCTAAACCTTTTACATATACCAACATGTAAGTTAAAAAGCACACTAGCTGGGCATGGTGGCGCATGCTTTTCATCCCAGAGAGGCAGAGGCAGAAAGATTCTGTAAGTTCAAGGCCAGCCTGGTCTACAAAGAAAATTCCAGGCTAGCTGGGACTACAGGGAGACCCTGTCTCAAAACACCAAAAAAAAAAAAAAAAGTACTCTAAAACATAGTTCCTATTATCCACATTTTGTACATGGTAGAACAGGTTTTTCCAGTTGGTAAGGAATGGAGCCAAAATTTGGATTCAGGAAGTCCAAGACCTAGTCTCTTGATCAATGTAGTCTTTTAAACCAGTAAGACTTCAAATACATATGACAAACAGAAAACCTACCTCACTTTATGCCATAACTAATTCTAGATAGCTAAAATAATATGACTAAAACTACAAGACAACCAGAGGAAAATACGAACTTTTGCTAACTTGGAGGGTGTTTCTTTGTTGAGACAGGGTTTTCTGGTAGTGCACATAACAGGCATATGTTAACATCTGCCCATTGTACAAAAATTGTTCACACATCAATGAAATGATGATAAGCATGCCAACTGAAAATTATATGATCAACTCATAAAAAATGAGAAAAATAGCATACACTTTTAATCCCATCACTTGGGGGGCAGAGGCAGTGGATCTCTGTGAGTCTGAGGCCAGCCTAGTGTATACAGAGCCTTCCAGGAAGCCAGTGCTGCTGAGTGAGACCTCATATTAAAAAAGAAGTGGACTGGAGAGATGGGTGAGCAGTTGAGAGAAAACACTGCTTATCCAGAGAACCTGAATTCAGTTCCCAGCGTCCACATTAGGCAGCTCACTATGCCTCTAACTCCAGTTCCAGGGGGATCAGATGCCTCTGGACTCGAAGGGCACTTGCACTGAAATGCACATACCCAAACACAGGGATACACACATACACATAACTGAAAATAATAAAAAATAAATCTTAAAAAACCTATTTAAAGAAAATAAAGCACGCACACACAAAGAGGGAGAGAGGAAGAAAGAGAGGAAAATATTGAAAGATTTTAAAACTTCCTATTGACTAAGAAATTTCCCATTTGAATGAAAACCCATTTTTTATTTATTGGAGTCCCATTTACAAAGATTTAATTGATTGATTAAACCCAATATTGAGAAAGATGTAGAAAGAGGGTTGTGGCTGTAGCTGAGTGCCAGCATGTGTGAGGCCCTAGATTCGATCCTTGTACTGAAAAATAGATAGATAGATAGATAGATAGATAGATAGATAGATAGATAGATAGATAATAGATAGATAGATAGATAGATGATAGATAGATAGATGATAGATAGATAGATAGATAGATAGATGATAGATAGATAGATAGATAGATAGATAGATAGATAGATTTTCTTTGTCTTCTTGAGACAGGGTCTCTGTGTAGCCCTAGCTGGCCTGGATCTCACTATGTAGACCAGGCTGGCCTGGAACTCAGAGAGATTCACCTACCTCTGTCTCCAGAGTGCTGAGATTAAAGGCTTGCACCACCACACCTGGCTAAATAAACATTTTTAAATGAAAATATCTCCATATTATTTTTTAAAGAAAAGATGTAGAAAGACATATGACACAATAGCTCTGAAGAGCAATTTGACTTTTGTGAATCAAAATTCCAAATGTGATCTAGTAACCCTTCTAAGGACTCATCTGTGGAGATTGTTCCCCAAGAACCCAGAGTATATACATAATGATTTGATTACAGCACTATTTATTTTTTATATTTTATTTATTATTCCTTTTGTTTTTACTTATTCTTTATGTGTTTGAATGTACTGTGTGCATGCAGGTCTGTGCATCCATGTCGTGCAATGCCGCAGAGGTCAGAAGAGGGCATCAGATTCTCCTGGAACTGGAGTTAAAGACGGCTCTCAGCTGCTATGTTGGTGCTGGGGATCGAACCCGCATCCTCTGCAAGAGCAGTTGGCACTCTTAACCGCTCGGCCATCTCTCCAGCCCTATTTATTATTCTTATTATATGTGAATGAGTGTATTGTCTGCATGTATGTACGTGCATCTGTGTTCTGCAATGCACATTGAGATCAGAAGGGGGCATCAGATTCCCCTGAAACTGGGGTTACAGATGATTGTTAGCAGTCATGTGGGTGCTAGGAATCAAACCCAGGTCCTCTGCAAGAGCATCCAGTGCTCTTAACCACTGAGCCATCTCTCCAGCCCCACAACACTATTTAAAACAACAATAATTTGGAAAAAAAAAAAAAGCCCATGTATTTTTTGATAAGGAGATAAATGAAATCATAAAATATCTGACTGACTGAAAAATTGCAACATGATTTTAAATTCATTGAAATGAAATGGTATCTTGATTACACAGTTAAATTAAAACTAATCAAGACATTGAAGAGCAGACTGAATATGGCCATATTTGTATAAATCGAAAAGAAAAATAATTGCATGACTAGAAGGATAGTCACTACTAAATAAACGTCAACTACATTTTCACTATATAGAGATTTTTTTCATGAGTTTTATTCTATTTCAAGCATAATTTAGAATTTTGGGGGGCTCTTTTTGAGACAGGGTCCCCTTGTAGCCCTACCTGTCCTGGAACTCTCTATGTAAATCAGGCTGGCCTTGAACTCACAGAGATCTACCTGCCTCTGCCTCCCTCCCAAGTGCTGGGATTAAAGGTGTGCACCACCTCTCCCAGCTAATTTAGAATTTTTTAATGAAAAATATTACTAAATAATGAAACAGAACAGATGTAGCAGGTTCAGCTTTATATGGTTAAGATGTGAAGTTTTTCCAATGGTTCTAATGAAATTAATTGTGCAGAAATTCCAAAGTTTGGCCTTTTCAACAATCTGTCTTTGATCTGTCTTCAAGCAAGACACACGGTCTCAATAAAGTAACATCCATCAGAACTCTTCTTGCAAGTAGTGCTGTTTAAGTCTAATTTTGATAATGGCGCTTTTTTTTAACCTGAGAGCATATGTACTTTCTGGAAGTCTTCTTTTCTACATATACAAAAAAGAGAGAAGAATAATTTGGCCAGCAAGAGGCATTTACCTCCAAGGACTGCTGATGAAGAATCTCTAAGTGGGTGAGTATTCGAGAGCTCTGCTTTAGGTAGGTTTCATTTCAGCTCCAAATTTTCTGTTGAACTCTGTATTTCTACATTGAAAAGCAATGTTTTCCACTGAGCTACACTCAGAATGTTTCACAATAAGAGCCCCTTATCAGTTCATTAACTTCACCATGTGATGTTTTCCTTTTGCCAGAGTACAAATTATCTTCTGGAGTTAGTGCTTTTGAACAGATATGAATTGTGGGTAGAAATGTTCTGTAATAACTATTAGGCATTAAAATGAAATCCAAAATACATGAAAATATATCAGGTAACAAAAAAGGAAAAGGAACAATTAACTGAAATTCTTTTAAAAACCAAAAATCCTAAACTCCATATTTAACTCTAAATAGTGTCATAAGTATTTTAGGAGCCAGAATTAGTCTGTTGTACTGTTTTTATTGCTACTTTAAATAATTCCAGTGGATAGAATGATATTCAAGAGAAGCTGCCCCTCTCCTTTCCTTACAACTTGTAGTCACTTGCTTGCCTCATCTTTATTTGGTTTTGTCTCTTGTGTTTAGGTGGGTGGGACATTCTCACGCTCCTCTAGCCAAGGAAAGAAACCATCAGCTTTTATCATCACGTGAAAGCTGTTAGCCTTCTTCTACCAATGTTGACACTGACAGGTTAGTTCATGTCTGAGTGTTTATTTAATCTATCCAAAATTAAGCTTAACATGTGTAGTGTGTTACTAAGCATAGGTCACTATTTTGAGCCAAACATATTATATAAAACTTTCTATACTTATTGTTTTAAAAATATTGTATAAAGCCATTTATAAACCTATGTATATTACTAGTAATTTGAAAAAAATACAAAGGCTCAGAAGTTTTAATAAATTAAAAATGTTGGAGATATGAATGAAATACTACTTGGAAAAAGAGAAAGCAAGTACAAAATGATGAGGGCTGGAGAGAGGGCTCAGTGGATGAGAGCACTGGCTTCTCTTGCAGAATACCTGGGTTTGAATCCCGGCACCCACATGGCAGCTTACAACCATCCATAGCTCTAGTTTCAGGAGAACTGACACTTCTTCTGTCCTCTACAAGTACTGCATGACATGGGTGCACTTACATCATGCAGGTGTAACACACATACACATAAAAATAAAAAATAAATAAGTAGCAATGTCAATGACCAGCACAGCATACATCAGTGCTGTAGTGGCACTTTTATCTTGGGGAAAATCAATAACTAACAAACTGGATCTAAAGCCCGCTCAGTAGGAAGAAACTCATGTGTGGTATTGTAAACATAACCAGATGCACACAACTGGAGAGGTCATAGATCTTAGAGAAATCCCCAAGGTTGTCATATCCCTAGGCTTTGGTAACATCTTACTAACTGCAAAAATACAATATGACGAATTGAGAAGAGTGGAGAAGATACAAATAGCCTACAAATTACATTTACTACATTGACATAAGATGAAAACAGCATAACAATTTGTAACGAAAGTGATCTATTTATTTTCATTTTAAGTGTGTGTTTTGCCTGCAGGTATGTAAGTGTACCACCTGCTCGAAGTGCCCAGGGATGCCAGAATAGGGCCTCAGATCCCCTGAAACTGGAGTTACAGACAGTTGTTAGCCTTCATGTGTGTGCTGGGAACCAAACCTGTCTCCTCTGCAAGAACAGCCAGTGCTCCTAACTGCTGAGCCATTTTCTCTACTCCCCCTTTTCCTTCCTCTTTAACCAACATATTTTTCACATTCAAAAAAGGCAAAACAATCAGATAGATTGATAGATAGATAGATAGATATTTAACACATCAAAATAATTGACTTTGAAAAAGCCATCTCATATCTTCATAAACCTGTCATTCTAAATGGACAACACAAATGGTTGCCGTCACTGAACCATTGAACTCATTAACGATTGTATTTAACGATGAGCTTGTTAATAAATACCTAGAAGGAGTTAAGTATTAGGATGTGCCAGAGTAGCTAATGGCCAACTAGCTACATCTAACTCTCAATACTATTATTATGCTTCTACTTCTATTTCTATTTCTATTATTTCTTGATTTAGCAACCTAAGGCAATCTCTCTCTCTCTCTCTCTCTCTCTCTCTCTCTCTCTCTCTTTCACTAGCACAGATAAGTGATTTATCTCTCTCCCTTTCCTAACCCTTTTTCCATGTTTTGTTTGAGCTCTGTACTTTCTATAGTTTATTACCTTTCACAATTTCAAATAATAAGCCTACTTTTTTTTATTATTTCATACATTTTAGACATTGTCTAGATTTCTTCTCTTTAAAATGAGGAAATAGGGGGCTGGAGAGATGGCCTAACAGTTAAGAGTGCTGACTGCTCTTGCAGAGGACCCGGGTTCAATCCCCAGCACCCACATGGTGGCTCAGAACCGTCTGTAACTCCAATTCCAGGAGAACTCCAGTTCCAGGGGAATCCAACACCCTCTTCTGACCTCCGCAGCATTGCACGACACGGGTGCATAAACCTAAATGCAGACAGTACATTCAAATAAATAAATTAAACAAACAAATAAATAAAATAAAAAATGAGGAAATAATAACCGTATGTGGTAGTCCTCACTTCTAATTCTAGCAATCTGGGGATGGAAGCAGGAAGACTGTATATTGGAGGACACCCTGGCCTACATAGTAAGTTCTAGCACAGTCTGGGCTACATAGCAAGACTCCACCTTAAAGCAAAACAAAAAACTTTTACAGTACCTTTCACCTAAATCCCTCAGGTTTTGTCAACTATACCATGACTTTAAGCTATCAGTATTTGTAAATCCACAGCATGTGCTGTCCTTGTTTATAAAGTTTTAGGTTTATTTCTTCTTATTAAATCTCTGAACACATTTTATTTTTATTTTATTTTAATTTTTTTATTTTTGTATGTGTATGAATGTACTGTCTGCATGTAAGTTTGTGTATCTGTGCCTCAGAGGTCAGAAGAGGGTGTCAGATTCTCCTGGAACTGGAGTTCTCTTGGAATTGGAGTTACAGACAGTTCTTAGCCGCCATGTGGGTGCTGGGGATCAAACCCAGGTCCTCTGCAAGAGCAGTCGGTGCTCTTAACCACTAGGCTATCTCTCCAGCCCCCTCTGAGCACATTTTAAATAAAGCCTTTTAATTAATTAATGGATAACATTTCTTAGCTCTCTTAGTATAGTAACTACAACTTTTAGAAATATATTTTTGGCCATGAATTGCTTTCTTTGCCCCATCACTTTTTAAAAATACATATAGTTCAGCTACCTGGTGCCGATTTCTATCTTTGGCTATTCTTTCAGATTTCTGACTATCTTTGGCTATTCTGTTCATGTTTATGGAAGAGAATACATTGATGAACTCACATATCTCACGTGAATTTCCTCTGTTGCTTAGTAAGTTGTTTGTCCTTAATATAACTTAAGGGAGGTGATTCTGTATAAGTAAGCAAGTCATACCTATGGATAGACTTCTCTGGGTAGCAGGCAGAGGTAGTCAGTGCTTTGTGCCCATATCAGAACAGCTCCTTCTCTGGAGGAGAAAACTCTCACTATGAGTATTAGCTCTCTCAACCAATTATTCTACAGGCTTCATTTCTCTTGAAATATTTTAGCTATTATAAAACATCTATCTTTTTACATCTTTAATCCATAAATAGATTAACTTTCATATCATCACTACAACTGCATACATGGAGTAAGAACAGTCATCACTTAAGTCTACCATAGTTATGAACTTGCAGTAGACTTTTGTTCTAGTAAAATGCAATAAGGAAAGTGTTTAAATAGAGAAATACTCCCTAACTCTCATAGAGGCCAGGGTGAAGACTGTGAACAAAAGCATTCACTTGTACTTTGATCTCCCGTTTGTCCATTCTTTAGATAAAATAATGCTCCCTTTGGACGTGTAAAATGTAAATATATCGCCATATTAGGAAAAGGTCATTTCGTTTTTAAAGTTTGAGGAACACAACCAGTTCAGACTTGTAGTAAATGTATATGTGTCATCACGAGGTTCTAACATTTCATTTTTGTTCTTGAGTTGCTGTCTTGTAAAACAAAAATGTTCTGATAGCAAAGATTACTTTGAAAGGTGGATCAAAAGGAAGAAAAAAGATATTATGGGAGAGGTATAATGTTTAGCTGAAGTTTAGAAGAGTAAAAAAGTAAAACTCGGTTAAAGGTGTGTGCCACCAAACATGGCTCCTACAAATCTTTAAAGTTCTTGATAATTATACCAACAGTTACTGTGAACATGACTTTTAATCTTCCCTAAAATTTTTGAAATACATATGGAACTATCAATAATGATATAATCATGGCAAACAAACTTAATGATTATATTAAAAAGTATGTTTACGGTGATTATTTCTTTTTTAATTTTTTAATTATTTTATGTGTCTGAGTATATTGTCTGCATGTAAGTAGGTGTACCTATGTCATGCAATGCTGCAGAGGTCAGAAGAGGGTGTTGGAGTCCCCTGGAATTGGAGTTAAAGATAGTTCTTAGCCACCATGTGGGTGCTGGGAATTGAACCTGGGTCCTCTGCAAGAACAGTCGGTGCTCTAAACCACTGAGCCATCTCTCCAGCCCCTACCATGATTATTTCTAAGGACTTAAGAACTAGGATGGGAAAAAGGAAAATTGACTCTGTGTGATGCTATTTTTTTTTAAATAGGAGTGCATTATGTTTATAATTAAGGCAAACTTTAAAATTTATTTATTTGCATGGCACGGGTACACAGACCTGCATGCAGACAGTACATTCATACATAAAAAAATAAATGAAATTTAAAATTTTAATTATTTTCATTTTACGTGTATGAGTGTTTTGCCCACATGTATATAGGTGAACCACATACGTGAAAGGCCCACAGAAGCCAGAAGAAGGCTTTGGATCCTCTGGAACTGGAGTTAGTTACAGGTGGCTGTTAGCTACCAGTGGGTGCTGGGAACCCAAACCAGGTTCTCTGGAAGAGCAGCCAGTGCTCTTAACCACTGAGCCAACTCTCTAGCCCCAAACATTTTTTAAAAATAAGACAGGGTCTCACAATATAACCCTGGCTAGCTTGCAACTCACTAGGTAGACCAAGATGGCCTCAGATTGACAGAAATCCACCCACCTCTGCCTCCAAATGTTGAGAGCAGTTTGTTCCTCCAAATTTTGAAAGTAGTTTTTAAAGATCATAGTTCTGGGGCTGGAGAGATGGCCTAGCAGTTAAGAGCACCGACTGCTCTTGCAGAGGACCTGGGTTCAATCCCCAGCACCCACATGGCAGCTAGGAACCGTCTTTAACTCCAGTTCCAGGGGAATATGACACCCTCTTCTGACCTCCGCAGAATTGCACGACATGGATGCACAAACCTGCATGCAGACAGTACATTCATACACATAAAAAATAAATAAAATTAAAAAAAAAAGAAATGTTTAAAAAAAATGATCATTGTTCTATAACACAATAGTGCTGGTGACACATGGGCTAAAGGAATGAGATGCCAAATCCTTGACATCAATATGCTCGATAATAAAAACATAGATTATTTGGTCCTAATAATTTCCAATAATGTTTAATAGTTTGACATTTTTCATCACAAATGTTTGTCCATGCTTTCTTGTTTTCCTGATTTTGTAATTCTTGTGCAGTTCTTCCTGCATTCACTGGCTTTATTACAAATACCATTCTCTTGCTCAAAATCCATCCCATTAGAGAAAGCTGGAAACAGGCAGAGGGTGGTTCAAAGATTTTTAGTATTCTCAGATTAGTTGTCAGTGCATAAGAACTGGAAAATTTCCATAAAATTCCAGTTCTGTCTGTGCATTGGGGCACACATCTTTAATGCTAGCATTCAGGAATCAGAAGCAAGCAAATCTCTGTAATTTTGAGGCCAGATTGGTCTATACCACACAACAGGGCAGCTGGGACTGCACACTTGCCCGAGTCCAAGCACAGCCTATTCCTGAGACCAGCCTGCAGCCTAGAGTCCTGACCACACCTCACTTCCTCCCCAACAGAGCTTGCTTAAGTGCAAACACCTTCAACATTCCTTGCACACTGCTTTTTTCTCTGTAGTAGTTTACTGGAAAGTAACTTCTTATCTGCACAAAGGGAAAGAATATTGAATATCAACCTTTGTCAGTTTGGTTGTAGTGGGGGGGAGGGGGGAACAGGAAAAGCAGAGGAATATTTCTTTGGAAATATTTCCTTTTTGTTGGAATATTTCTTTGGAAATAAGTGAAACAAGCCAGATCAATAACATGTTTGTTTGTTTGTTTCCCTCATTTTGGGGATGTAGAGAGGGGGAACAAAAAAAGAAAGATATGAATGTAGAGGACAATTCGAGAAGAGGAAGGTGGAAAGGGGAAGGGGGGGTGTGCTGGATATGATTATGATATATAAATGTATGAAAATGCTACAATGAATTACATTCTTTAATCAAGTAATATGTGTGAATAAAAAGGAGAAAATGGAGATTACTTCACTGTACTTAATATACAAACAAAGGAGTCAACACTGAGGGAACCAATTTAAAAACCACAAATAGCAGGTCATGGCGGCACACACCTTTAATCCCAGCACTCAGGAGACAGGCAGGCGGATCTCTGTGAGTTCAAGGCCAGCCTGATCTACATAGAGAGATCCAGGACAGCTGGGGCTGCAGGGGGACCCTGTCTCAAAAAGACCAAAAAAAACAGAAATAAAAGCCCCACAGGGGATGAAAAGTAACATAAGAAAATGTAATGAATTTGTTTTTAAGTGAAAACAAAGTCAGGAATTCTTGGAAAACTGTAATTACATACTAAATTAAAAAATGTTTTCCTCCCTCTAATCCACCATGTTAGATTACCCCACTGACCCTGAAGGAGTTGGAGTTTATCTATTTAGAAACACACCCAGAAACATGGGTCCCTTCCCCCTCCCAGTCTTCTACCCGAGCCATAATTCTCAAGTCAGTGGCAGTAAACAGTCAGGACTGTGGAAGGCTGCCTGTACAAGCTGTGATTCCCCTCACTTCCCTCCTCTTCCTGCTCAGAGCAGTAGCCTGCAAAGATAAGGGCAGCTGCTATAAAAATTCCTATTAACTCTCCACTGATCCTCCTTCCTCTTAACACAGGGCCTCTCCCTGTAGGCCTAGAGTTTGGCAACATGCCCAAAGCAAGAGTTGGGACATTTCTTTGCTCAGATGGTTCTATTCATTTCACAAGGTCATAAACCTTCAGTTGTGGCTGCAAGCACTCAGACCAGATATCCAACCTCAGCTTGACCCTTGAGGGAAGAAGTAGAGGTTCTGTGCGTGAGTGCAGCCAAGCCCAACAAAAGCTGTCTGTGCAGTCTCCATCCAGATCCAGTCACACCATGAGGCCAGGAGCTCTGACTATTAGGGGAAAGGAACAGTAAACCCTGGTCAACTATGTCTCTGTCAAATCTGCATCCTCAGGCCTAACCATAGCTTGGGGCCAAGATCACATCTTCAATACAGGATTGCTGAATGTTTGCTGATACAGTTCCTACTCTCAGAATATCAACCTCCTCCTGCATTAGTTAGTGTAAATTTCTTGTAATACCTCCACCCTCCAGTGCTCCACATTGACCCTGCTTATTTACTTCAATCAGGGAAGTTCTGAAATAGGCAAGGTTGTTTTTTATATTGTTTCCAATTTACAGAAAGGGAAATAGAACTTGAGAGCCTAGTGTGACTTACTCAAGGTTAAAGAATGCATGATGGGCCTTGTTGTTTACTGCATTGTGAGCCAGGACACCATAAACTAAAAATATGAATTATGAAACCAGAGCCTTTTACAGAAAAAAACACATTATCTAACACAGATGTGCTGCAACAAAAGCAATGTTAAATAATTGGCCCCAAGAATCAACAAATTGGACTGAAATTAACCAAATTCTGCACAGCAAAAGAAACTATCAGCAGAACCTCCAGACAGCCCAAGGAAAGGGCAAACATCTTTACCAGCTCTGTCTCAGACAGGGGAGCTAGTATGCAGATTTTTTTTTCCCCTTCCCCTCCGCTAGTATGCAGAATTTACAGAGAACAATTAAGTACCCCAAACCAAACCAGCCAATCAACAATGGGATTAATGAGCAAATAGTTCTGAAGAGACACAAATGACCAATAAGTATTTTTTAACTGTTCAACATTTCTAGCTATCAGGGAAATGCAAATTAAAGCAACCTCACCTCTGTCAGAATAGTAATGGACTCACTTGGAAGGGCATGTGGGGATACAAATGTATATGCCAGAGTACATAAAAGTGGGTGGGAGGCATTAAGAGGGGTGCAAATGCGGGAGGGAGTCTAAATATGGTAAAAATATATTGTATGAAAGTCACAAAAATTCAGTTTAAATTTTTTTTTTTTTTTTTTTTTTTGTCTTTTTGAGACAGAGTCTCCCTGTAGCCCCAGCTGTCCTGGAACTCACTCTGTAGACCAGGCTGGCCTTGAACTCACAAAGATCCGCCTGCCTCTGCCTCCCAAGTGTTAGGATTAAATGCATGTGCCACCACGCCCGGCTTAAATTAAAATTGTTTTTACACTGGGTGTGGTATGCAGGCCTTTAATCCTAGCACTAGGGAGGCAGAGGCAGGTGGATCGTTGTGAGTTCAAGGCCAGCCTGGTCTACAGAGCGAGTTCCAGGACAGCTGGGACTTACAGGGAGACCCTGTCTCAAAAAGACCCCCCAAAAATGTTTTTTATTGGATATATATTTTATTTATTTATTTATTTATTTATTTTTATTGATGCTTTGTGTATTTCATACATAATTTTCCAATTCAGTTCAGGCATATATCCCCTTCCCTTCCCCCCCCCCTACCCCTACCCTCCCAGATCATGCATTCTACCATAACTTTTTTGCCTCTTTCTTGTCTGTTTTTTTGCTTTGTATTGTTTTAATTTTTTTAACAATAAGTGATAATTTGTGAGTACAAGCATCCTTCATGTAAAACCAATTTGCTAGCAGTTGTGCCCAAACCCACACAGCTCATGGGCCCCACCATCCAGTGTTTTTACAAGAGTGGTAATCATCAAGAAATCTGATAAGAAATGCTCACAAGGATGTGGGAAGGAGGAACTTTATTCACTGCTAGCAAGAGTGGAAACTAGTACAGCCATTGTAGAAATCAATATGGAGTATAACTCAGGTCCACTCCTGGGCATGTACCCAAGGGACTTCATATTCCATCACAGAGATACTTGTACATCCATGTTTGGTTGTCCATTGCTGCTATATTCACAACAGCTAGGAAATGGAACCAGCCTAGATGCCCATCAACAGAGGAATGGATAGTGAAAATGTGGAACATACACACAACTAAGTTTTATTCAGTTATTAAGAAAATGTAAAATTTGAAATTAGCAGAATAAATGGATGGACCTGGGAAGTATATTAAGGAAGGAATCCCAAACTCAGAAAGATAAAAGTGTCATGTTTTCTCTCATATGAGGATGCTAGCCTGAAATGTGTACACACACACACACACACACACACACACACACACACACATTTATTTAAATATGATGCATAAAGCCTAAAAATCTGGAAAAGAGACTAAGAGGGTAGAAATGGGTAATAAAGAAGGACAAGGAGTGACCAAAAGGACACTTGACATGAAAGCAGAAAGGAGACTTGGAAGGAGAGAGTTAAAAGGGGAGAACAGTGAGCCAGAGATAAGGGGGAATGAGGAGGAAGCTCTACGAAAACACACTTTATCTTTAATGCCATATCTAATACTAATGTTTGCTAATTTAAAAAGAAAAGGAATTTTAAAAATTGGAGAACACGACTCAGTAAAGAGAAATTAAGATTTTTAAAAACATTTTTATATAGAAATATTTTACAAAGATTTTACAACATAGCAAATCATGTCATATTGTAGAAAGATGAAGAAAAAAATTAAACCTCAAGAATAAAGAAAGTGCTCATAGCAACTTATTGCAGTCTCCATGAAAGTGCATAAAAAGTTAAGGCAAAATGTACCATGTTGGTACTGGCATGTTACAAAATAACTTGTGAAACAGTTTTTTTAAAATATATACAAATGTTTTATCTTTTATTCTTCTCAGAGATATTTGAAAGGGAAATTTTGTGAATATTCTTGCTCTAGAACAATGTAGAAATAACTAACACGTAGGCCTAAGTCAGTAAAATACAAATGTTCTATCTGAGCAAATCAAATGATTTCTAAAACAAAACCTTTCCAGTACTTTCCAAGTGTAAGCTTTCTTTTTACATGTAACTTGCCAGGCTGAGGAACGACTCTCTCATATGCTACGATAGCTACTGTTGGTGTTAGCGGCTTTGGTTAAATAAGGCTCTCCCCCTTATGTGTAGCTCTTAGCCTCTATGGCCAAGCTAATGATATAATGTCCTTAGACCTTCACTGCACTAGAAATCTACAGCTTTGCTTCTACCTGCAGCTTATGACAGTCATTTTATGAAGAGCTACATATGCTTAATATAGTATTTTTACCGATCTGATAACAAAAATGCAAAGGTATTCCCTAAGGTCAAGCCATGAATCTTATTGGAGAATTAGACATATGTATTTCATTCTCCACATTTTTTAAATTCCTTAAGATCAATAAGACCAATAAGGATAATACTGGTTATCAAATTATAATCTACACAGAGAAATTTGTTTTTATAATATAATTGGGAAAAAATATCACTGATACAAAAAAATAATAAATTGGCCAGACTTTTATGAGGCTTAAGGCAAATTGATTTATCTGAATTGTAGAAGAAATAATAAATATCTTCCAAGGGATAACATATCTCACACGATTAACCACTCTTTTCTGTAAAATTTTCTCTACTCATCAGAATAAGGGAACTTCATTTTACCATTTTAGTCTCCCATGATTCTTTCCCTCTTTCTTTTTTTCCATGTCTAAAAGTAAGGGGAAATAACCAGTCCATTCTTGCTGACTTAGGTTCACTTAGTGCTCTCAGTCTTCAAGACACAGCTGAGGTAAGAGTAGAGAAATACCCAGGCAATTACTACTGGAATTGTTAAGTACAGAACAAGCACGCATGCTCTACACAGCCTAGTAACAGGGCGGCAGCAGCAAAACTATTTTACACAACAGATGTGTTTGGCTGATTTTCATCTGCAACTTCTTTTTCATCAGGACCACAAACAAAGAGCTGGTTGCCCAGAGTTTTCTGGGCAAATCGGAAATACATGAGATGGCCCATTGCCACAAAGGAGACTGAAATCAACACAAGCAAACCAAACGCTTCAGGATTGGGGGCTAGGATGACCATGATGAAGTGCAGAAGGTCGAGAAGATAGTTCATGGAGTTCTGGACGCCATTGATAACGCCTCTTTCAGATTCAATTACATTTTCTTGCAGCAATTGTGTCACAGTTAAATCAAAGGACCAAAGACCTATAGGATAAAAGATATTTTTAAAGATTAAAAAATTTATAATTTAATTCATAGGCATACATTTCAGATTATTCCATACATAGCATTTTCAAAGTACACATTTTAGTTCTAGAACCTTTAAATTATCCATATATAAAAGTATTCATCATACTTTTGCCTCATATGATTTTTTTCATTACTACACATTATTCATGGCTTCAAGAAATGTTTTTATAGATACAAGGCAAAATAAAACCAACCTACAAGCTTCTCAGTTGTATTTTCCTGTGATTATTTGCACTACACTAGCAAAACACTAGCCAGGTATGGTGGTGCATGCCCTTGATCCCAGCACTCAGGAGGCGGAGACAGGCACATTATCTCTGTGAGATGGAGGCCAGCCTGGTCTACATAGTGAGCTCCAGATCAGCTGGGGCTACAGTGAGATTTTATCTTAAAAAGACCTCCCAAAAGCAAAATGCTTACATCAGAGACACAGTCTATAAATGCTAGCTTTTAAAAGTTTAAAATGAGCCGGGCATGGTGGCGCACGCCTTTAATCCTAGCACTTGGGAGGCAGAGGCAGGCGAATCTTTGTGAGTTCAAGGCCAACCTGGTCTACAGAGTGAGTTCCAGGACAGCTGGGGCTACAGGAGACCCTGTCTCAAAAAGACCAAAAAAAAAAAACAAAAAAAAACAAAAAAAAAAAAGTACAGAAATAAAAAAAATAAGTAATAAAGATAAAAGTTTTTAAAGATCTATACATGACACTGCTATGGCGGAGAATACAGAAACTTTTCACTGTTGTTATATTAGTGCTTGAGTATCACAGTCCTCACAATAAACTGCCTTACTTTAATATAATGGCTTTGATAAATTAATGAATTCCTTTGTATCAAAAGATAAATGCAGTTTCATTTAAAGAATGAATGCCTTTAGAGATTATTCATCAACACTCTATTAATGATTACTTAAATTTTGCTTTGTAAGATGTCTTTATATTAGGGTTTTCCTTCCAGAACTATAAAGACCATTGTGTGTGGCAGAGTATGTAATAGTCCACATCGGTTAGAGAGGAATTTTGAAGGATGCTTCATACATCATATATAGGGGGTTTAAAGAGTCTACTAGAATATTCTATAACTGGACTCTCTACCACTGCTTAATTAGCAGTCCCTCTATCTCTTTCCGATAAATTTGGTTATTTGCATCCTGTCCTTTAACCTTCTCACCTAGCCTGCTTTATTTTTTATTTGTCCCGGGCTGGAAGCTTGCCTCGGTGCTTCGGTGGTTGAGCACT
Source organism: Rhizomys pruinosus (assembly GCA_009823505.1). Taxonomy (NCBI): domain Eukaryota; kingdom Metazoa; phylum Chordata; class Mammalia; order Rodentia; family Spalacidae; genus Rhizomys; species Rhizomys pruinosus. Next base: position 408,251 of record VZQC01001461.1, read on the forward strand.
TGCCACTCTCCAGGAGGACCTCTGACGTTGGATTCCTGATGTGTCTTGACGTGGTGTCACAACTCTGCCCGAGTAGACTGTAGTACACTCTAGCCTCCAGGGGATCTCTGGGGTGCCTCTTCTGCACTCAGTGAGCAACACCACAAACATGTGGCCACACACTACACCACAACCGACAGTGGCATACACACACACACACACACCAACACACACACAACACAAAGACTCTTTCCAAGAGCTTTAACAAGGTAATTTTTACAATATACATAAAGAGTTCTTACCGATTCTAGCAGCAATGACGCCTGCAAACAGCAGGCTGACGGAGATTATGGGCACAGATTTGGTGCTCACTCCTTGGACAGTATCAACTATATTAGAACCGTTTGACATATGCAATTCAGTTGTAAAGATGGTTTCAGGTATTTTGGTAGGTGGAGACACTGGCTCTCCCTGCATAAACCTAGAATGGATATCTTCAAAGGGAGAGACAGACAGATCCAAAGGGCTTCCAGGCATGAACACAGAGATCACACACAAGATCAAACAGGAGAGCTGTGCCAGTCCAGACAACAGACCAGTCCGAACAAGGCCGCACCTTCGACGAAACCAAGTGAAAGCCACAGTTCCCATTATTCCAGTTATAGCTGAGCTCCCTCAAAAATACTGAGGATGGAACCACTCAGCCCCTGAGTGTAGGCGTACCCTGTGGTGATGCAGTCAAAGCCCAGGACAGTCATATAGAGGAAAGCAAGGCCCATGCCAGCCAGAAACACAGGCTGGTTGTAGTAGTGAGGACCTGATGGTTCGTATAGGTGAAGTAGGGCCATCTCTCGGAAGGTGCGGAAGGGGCGTGGGGAAGACTATCTGGGAGGCACATGTAGGTATTGCTCTAAGGTTCAAGAACGTTATCATTCGTGATTGTTTGGAACGCTGACTTTATAAAACATTAGATGAGTTCCCTTCTCTTAAGTGGTTTTGGCTCGTTTCTTGTAAATAATAAAGACTTATTCTTTTAGCATGAGAAACATGGGTGATGAAGGAAAGGACAGTTATTCTTAGTGCTTCTTTTACCCTCTCTCATGGGTCATCACTTATTATCCATTTTCTTTGGCCAACAATTTCCAAGTATCATTTTGCCTAAAAGAGGCTGTTGGTCTCTTTTTAAAATCCCTCTCTTGGGGCTGGAGAGCTGGCCTAGGCAGTGGTTTTAAGTTAGAGTCGCCGCTCTTACGTACGAGGCCTGGGTTCGAATCCCAAGCACCCACATGGCGCTTGAGAAACCGTCGGTGAAACTCCAATTCCAGGGACGAAGGGGGGACTCCAGTTCCAGGGGCAATCCGACACCCTCTTCTGGACCCTCCGCGGCATTGACGACACGGGTGCAACAGACCTGCATGCAGACAGTAAGTTCATAACACATACAGAAATAATAAAATTAAAAAAATCCCTTCTCTTTTAGAGATTATACTGTCACTGAAGTAAATAGTAGGACCAGTCCTCAGATAAAATATAAAAATTGTGTGTTGCTCCAACAAACACCTATATAATCCATCACACATGTAATCAAAATTATGACCTCTGGAATAAACTGTCTGTGAATATTAATTTCAAAATATGTTTTACGAATTAACAGTTTTCCCCCTTTTAATTTTATATTACCCAAAATATGAATACAGGAGCTTCCACCCATATTACCAAGATTACAAGGTCTGAAACTAAGTGGTAGGGCAGAGACCCCCTTGAGATATTCATAACCAACATAGTTCCAGCAATACAAAGGGAGGAGAGGGAAAACCAACAACATAAAGACTGGGTTAAAAAATAAATGAATTTGGTTGAAACTCTGCCCCAAACAAACAAGCCTCTGCAGGGAAAAACTTTGGAAGAGACTGAGAGAAAGATGCAAGACATGTTGGCAGAAGGCTAGGAACAGGGTGGGATGGGGCAGGGGGAGAGGAATGGCCCAAATGGAATGTGAAATATAATGAATGAAATACACAATGCATCAATAAAATATTAAAATAAAAATTATGTGGGAAAATATACTGTCCTGTTTTCTAGAATCCCATTAAGATTTCATTTTTGTTTACTAACTGGGTCGATAACGCACACATGGAATCCTAGCCTCAGGAGGCAAGAGGCAAGTGGATCTCTGTGAGTTCAAGGCCAGCCTGGTAGAAAGATGGTTTCCAGGACAGCTGGGGCTACAGGGAGACCCTGTCTCAAAAAAAGCCCCCCCCCAAATAGTCCATTTCCAGAAGACCAACCTCTGGGTTTCCACGGGAAACAACGGTCTGCAACCTCCATCATGGGCCAGCCTGTCCCAATGGCTGCACTGTCAAAATAATAGCCACGCATGCCCGCCTGTGAGAAACACGAGACTCCTCATTCTCTTGTTCTTTTTCTGACCCCACTATGTTCCCATTTCTATGACCCAGCTTCCCGCCATCCCTCAACTAATTCTCCTCTGTGCCTTCTGATCACATAAAAAATGAAGGACCAGGAATCTACTCCTAACCCATTACGTTCAAGCCAAAGTTCTTCGCAGTCTCAAACGTCTGGGTTTTGCTGCATCTATCAAGGTGATATTTGGACTCACTTAGACCTTCAGGGAAAATAGTCTGACATAAGTCTAAAATCATATTTGATCTTTACCAGTGTTTAAGGTCTGAACATGAGAACAAAGGACTGGTCATTGTAGTCAAGTTACCTTTGGGTAAATTCAGCTGCTTCAGTTCCGCTTCCTCTACTTTAAGAGTAGCTTTCACAGCCAATGCAGGGGTTTTTTGGTAAACCTTCCAGAGCAAGAAGTACTCCACACACATGGACACCAAATTCCATCCCGAAATGAATCCACAGCCAATGACTGGGGAGCCAAATGTCATAATCTGGCCGACAGCCATGGGGGCCAAGATGTTGGTTAACTGGTCAATCCTTCGAATAGTAGCATTCATATCTATAGCAGTATGAGGAAGAGGAAAGTAAGAAATCAAACCTTTCAATGAAAAACTGTCTATTTGCATAAATAATACAAGCTAAAAACCAAGAGTGGAGATTCCTGAAAGGCCAATTTCTAAAAGCACCCTGAGAAAACATTTAGTGCAAAAAAAAGAAAAAAGAAAACAATAACTTGCCTGTTTCCTGAAAACTTGTTTCCACAGGAAGGTCAAATCACTAAGAAAAAAAGGTACATAATATATGCATGTTTTATAAAATATTTATAGAAAAACACCCAAAAACCTAAAATTAAGCATCTATGTATAAAATGTGGCAAGCCCATAATGTGCTTTCTTTAAAGGAAAAGCAGAGGCTTGTTAATGATTAGGTATATTATGTGAGAAAAAGAGGATTCAAGAATGACTACACTTCTGTATCATTTAGAATTTAAAAAAAAAGAAATGACTATACAATTGACAGTGCTATGCCTTGTTGACTGGTGGTTTAACTATTTAACGGAAAAGCAGAAAGACTTTAGAAGCAGGGTTAGTTGTAAGAAACTAGAATTGGTGGTGGAAACGTTGATTCCGATAGATCTACTGATATTCAAGAGGCTATACTGAGGTAGATGGTTAAATAAATGACACTGGAGACTAAGGAAGAGATTACGAACAAGTCTGGAAGCATCACGCTGCCCGTTTTTCAAAGTGATTGCGAGATGGATCACGAGAGAGTGCGTGAAGAGCACAGACTGCCCACCCAAGATCCTCTAGTTGGTTGAAACGCTTAAAGGGTTCCACTCACTGGGCATGCCACTATGGTTGTAGTGGTCAAAGAGTAAGAGCAGAAACCAGCAAGAAATAAAAAAAAAGAATGTGGCATCCTGGAAACAAAAAGGGACAACGTGGAAGAAAAACCAGCTGTGCCAAGTATGGGTGACACGTCAAGAAAAGTGAGCAGTAGGCAGAACCATCTGACTGGTCACATGAAAAACACTGGGCGCTCAAATAGAGCAAAGCGCGAGGGGCAAATGCTTGATTAAAGCTGGTGTCAGGCCTTGGTGTCAACTCCAAGAGACACCATCTTTTCAGTGAGTTGTATCCCCTGGAACACAGCATGAATGCTGTCTCCTAGCCTCATGGAAAGCAAGTCCTCACCAAGGAAAGGAATTTGAAATGCATTCCCTGGTTTGATATGTTTTATTGAAAAGGAAAAAAGAGAAGAGACAGAAAAGGCATAAACATGGATTAACACAGGACTTTTTAAGAATGAAATCAAAACATATCCCTATGTTCACTGGACACAATAGAGGGGAAGGGAAGGAATATAGATCTACTCTGTATGTAGAAGAAAGCTTATCTAGAAGCACAAACAATTCATCTATAGCAACAAGAATGGGGGCCATATGCATAGTTCAGCTACAGGCTGAATGAGAGAGACACTGGCTGGAGCACAGTCCCCTTATCCTTATTCCTGACTGTATCAGTAAAATACAAAGCAAGCTCAGCAGTGAAAGTGAGGAAGATGGGCAGTTCTGTATGTGGTGGGACAAAGGAGAAAATTCCAAACATTCCTCCACAAAAGTGAGAGAAGGCAGAGACCAGAGAGAGAAGTCTGATCATCTCACAGCTTGAGGAGACCAACTTGAGCTCATGTTCATGAGCTTTAAGTGAGATGACTGAGCTAAGGCATGTGTTTTCCTCCAGTCACGTGGAGTTGGATTTAAATAGGGTTACTAAGTAAGCATGACAAAAGGAGAAGGAGCCAAGTAATCTGAGGGCCTTTCCTGGGAGGTAAGCATGTCATCATGACCTATCCTATCGTGGACTTTAAGGGCTGGGGAATCGGAAACAGTGAAAAAGCAGTGGAACCCTTTAAGCATCAACCAAACTGGAGGATCTTTGGGCTGAGCAGTAAAGGAAGGAGCTTGGAAGACTGAAAGAGGCAGGTTAAGACATGGATGCTAAGACTGAGACTATGAAGGGGAATATTTAGTGGTGATGACAAGTCTGCTAGAGTTTGACTCTGGGAATGCACAGTTGTGTCAAAGACGAATAAAAGAAAAGACGTTAAGAAAATAATCTGAACTGAAAGGTGAATCTGATGGTGGGGGGTGGGAGGGGGAATGGGTCTGGGTTCTATTTGAACATAATCTTGTACAAAAAAAATAATGTATGTAAAATTAAAAAAAAATAAAATGAGAAAATATAAAAAAAAAAAAGGAGCCTTGCAGGGGCTGGAGAGATGGCTCAGTGTTAAGAGCACTTGACCGGCTCCCTGCATAGGACGCAGCTTCAATTCCCAGTACCCACCTGGTGGCAAAACCCTCTAGGCGGCGTGGGGGTGGTGCTCCCTTATAATCCCAGACACGGGGAGGCAGAGCAGCGATCTCTAGAATCAAGTCCCAGTCTGGTCTACATTAGTGAGGTCCAGGCCAGCCTGGGACTAAAGGAGACCCCTGTCTCAAAAAAAAAAAAAAAAAAGGTACCTTGCAGGCCAATCCTTGACTCATGCTTAGCTAGCTTTAACAACCAAACGTGTAGGGTACTTAGTTGCACTTGTAGGGTACTTAGTTGCACTAACTCCTGAGCTCTCTCTGTGTTGGTCACATGTATGCCACTGAAGAAAAACATACAAGCTTTCTTTGATAATGCCATTTTACATTCTGGGTACAAGTCCCTAATCGGCTATATGACTGGCTATTTTCTCTCATCATTTTCCCCCATTTTAACTGAATAAATTCCCTTAAAGTGTCCAAGTTTTTGGAAGACCCAAAATGAGCGCACCCCTATCCAATCATACCACTCCTCCAAACGCCTGGGTATATATCCACAAGACTCTTCTTACAGAAGAGATACATGCAAGGCTATGTGGTATTTGCATCGGTGGCACAGTAGCAAAAAGCGGGAATCAACCCAAATGCCCCACACGAAACGGATTGAATGGCTAAGAAAATGTGGTACATCTACACAACGGAGTTCCTATGCAGCAGTAAAAAAAGACAACATCAATGAATGTTGCAGGTAAATGGATGGAACTGAAGATATTAAGGTTTAAAGGGAAGTAACCAGTCCCAGAAAAACAAACAACGAATGTATCCCTCATCTGTGATTCTAGTGCCAAGCATAACCTAGTTGTAAACATTTCTTTTTTTGGTTGGGAGTGATGCATATTGGAAAGAAACAACAACACCAACAACAGAGGGGACTGCAGCATCAAATAAATGACTGAAAGGGTGAATCTGGTGGGGGGGGGGTTTTGGGAGAGGTCCATGAGTCTGGAGTTGATTTTGTAATATAATCTTGTACAAAAAAAATATATATGTAAAACAATAATTAAAAATAAATAAATAAAATAAAAAAAGAAACATCTACTTTGTCATGCCCTCCCTCAAAGAACTGAATGCAAATTAATGAGTAGAGTCTTTTTTTTTTTTTTTTTTTTTTTTGGTTTTTTGAAGACCAGAGGTTCCCTGTAAAGCCCCAGCTTGATCCTGGGAACTCACTCGTAGAAACCGGTGGCTTGAAACTCCAAAGATCGCCTGCCTCTGCCTTCCAAGTTGCTAGGATTAAAGGCAGTACGCCACCATGTCCGGCCAATGAGTGTAATCGTTAACAGTCATTTGGGTTACCAAGGGAAAATCAATATGTGACTAACAAGTACATTCGTGGAAAATTGCCTTTATTCCTTCACTACTTTTTAGTCTTTGATTACTTTCTGATTAGTCCTATGAGTATATAATACTTAATATGATAACAGGAGAACTTTGACATACTTCACCTTTCACTTGAAAGGCAAAGGCAGCTTTCATTGATCAGCCCGTGACCATCTCTGCAGAGGCTCCATTAATTTCAGTCTGCCCTACTAGTAAGTTTCCAACAAGTATACCAACGTATGCCAACAGAGACATATGGAACCTATCCAAGTAACTCAATAATTTGAATCCAAAAAAAAAAGCATAATTAAAAAAAAAAAAAAAAAAAAAAAAAAAAAGAAAACAACAAAAAAAACAAAAAAAAATTTATTTTCACTGAATTATTTGCTCTCTTTCACTATCGTAGAGCGCAGTGTTCACAGAGGCTTGTCCCAAACACAAATTTCTATCTTTTAAGTGGCACTTAGGAAGTTAATGATGTTCTGTGTCAAGAGAAATGCAGTGTCAGAAAACAGCTTCTATTTTTCTAAAGAGGAGTGATTAGTTTTTTAAAGACCTAATCATCTTACTAGTAACAGCCTAGAATAGAATCACTCTTCTGAATGTGCAAACATATGCCCTTTGTGAATTTATGTTTATTCTCTTAACCGGCTTCTGATTTAATGTGTTTGGCTCCAGCTGTGGGCACAGAAATACAGTAATAAATCATTTTCTTTTATTCTAATAAGTATATCACACAACATAGAGAAATGATTTTTTCAAAATGGATCTGCTGTGCAAATAGGAGCTAGCAGGCTCTTCTACCTAAAGTGTGAGCCAAACCAATTTTCAATCAACAGAATTCAAACACAGAATTTACATGCCATACTTGTTGATGGAAACAAATCATCAAAATTTTCTTTAGAATAACTGGTAAGAAAATCTCCAGAAGATAGTAATAAAGACCAGCCCCACAAGGAAACAGGAGAGAAATAAAACACTGAGGAAAAAGAAGGAAAAAAGTGGTGGTGGGAGGAAATGAACTCAAACAGGTGAGAAAGGAGACGGAGATGGGAGACCCCGAGGCATAGTGGCACAATGCCTTTAATCCTAGCACTCGGGAGAGGCAGAGGCAGGTGGATCTGATCTTTGTTTGTTCAAGGCCAGTCTGGTCCTACAGAGTGAGTTCCGGGACAGCTGGGGCCTATCGCGGAGGACCGCTGTCTTCAAAAAGAAAAGACGAAGAAAGAGAAGAAAAGAAAATACAAGAAAAAAAAAAGCGAAAGAAAGAAAGAAAGCGAAAGAGAAAAGAAAGAAAACACAAGAAAGAAGGAGAGAGAGATCAGCAGAGGAGAGTAGACGTACTGAGACGAGAAAGATAACTGAAAGAAAATGAAAATGAAACATAGAAGAGAAGAAAGAAACATCAGCAGAAATGTAATCTCAAGATAACTGATAATGACAAACTGAAGATATGCTTAGAAAGTAAGACGTATATCATTATGACATATATCTTTACTTACAGTAAGGCATTGATCAAAGAAATGAAAAAAGAAAGAACAAAGAAAGACAATTGGCACAAGGGAATGTCTGGGATAAAATACTTTACCAAGTACCTGCAACATCTCTAACTTACTTTGTAGATTAAGTAAAGATTACATTTGTAAAAAGCAACATCTCTTCCAGGGCTTTCTAACCTGTTTTCTCTTATTTTTTTTTTTTTTCTGGGCCTTTTAGAACAGGGTCTCCCATCCCAACTGGCCTGGAACCACTATGTAGACCAGCTGGCGCGTGAACTCACAGAGATCTGCCTGCCTCTGCCTCCCCAGTGCTGGGATTAAGGAAGTGCAACCCCATGCTCTGCCCTCCTACCTGGTCTTCTAACAATCTTCACCAGCAACCTCAACACCAGCCTATAGAGACACAAATTATTCCTGACAAAAGTAGGTGTGTCTGCGCGCAGAGAAACAGCCTCATGGGAACCCAGGGCCCGCATTTGGAGTCCCTCCAGAGACTGTTACTTTTGCATTCTTCCCCTCTCCTTTTATCTTTTGGTTTAATTTATGTCATTTTCCCTTTTTTTTTTAATTCTGCTTATGGCAGAAATGATGCCCCAGTTCCATAGTAAGATGTTTGCTGACCCTCTGAACTAAAGAAGTTTCTGCTTCCAGTTTTGAAACAGGGTTTTTAATTAACACAAGTGCTGAGGCTAAAATTTCAGGAAAGAAAACATGTTAAGTTTTCCTTCACTAATCTACTAACCTGAACTTCAGCTCTTACTAAAACTTAACTTAGAGCAGATAAGAGCTCAATGGATGTCTCTTCCCTCCTTAACCTTGAGAACAGACACAGGAGAGGAAACAGGCTGCTTTGGCATAATTCCTTTTTTTTTTTTATTTTTTAGTTTTGAGACAGAGTCTCCCTATAGCTCCCGCTGGCCTAGAACTCATTCGTAGAAACCAGGCTGCCTTGAACTCGACAGAGCTCCGCCTAATTCTGCCTCCCCATAGTGCTAGTGGTGCCCCACACCTGCCTTAGACCATTCTTAGCTGACATGGGTGCTGGCATCAACCCGTTCCTCGGCAAGAGCATCGGCCAATTCTTAACCACGTGAACGCATCTCTCCAGTCCCCAGCACAGAATTTCTTATACTGTGCAGTAACTCATGGTAAGCAGAGGGGCAGCTGAGCAATGATCAGTCATGCTCTTGGTTGTTCTAAGGCATCGTTTCATAGATCCTCAAAATTATGCTATTTCTATACACATATTAGGACTATGTAGAGTCAGAGTAAATTTCCCTTTAACAAAGCTATTTTACAGAGGAAAAAATCTAATCTAACAGATTTTACAGGGCCAAAATGAGTAGAGTTAAATAGATTCAGCCAAGTGAAAGAAGATAAGTAAGCCAACATTCTCCTTAAAATATGTTTCAAGAATACATATTTGTGATCTCTTTTAAAAAAATGTATCTTTTCCTGTCATCTGAATTTTAAAACATGGACTTTTGTTACATGTTTGAAATAGTATATTGAAAAGAGAAAGTAAACCAAAAAAACGATGAAGCCTTATCTTATCTTACAACTGGACAAAAAGAGATGTGGACTATTTTATATATAAATAAACACTGAAGAGACATCAAGGGGAACTTCTTGTAGAGCAGAGTCATGCGCACTACACTCATCCTGTGTGCACTCCACCTTCTAACATCACCGTAGCAGTTGTCTGGACTGTAATCCTGCTACCAGGAAGTGATGGGTCTAGACCACAGGTGTCCAACCTTTCGACATTAGAGCATGACATTGTCCACTGCAAAGGAGCTGGGCCCAATTCACAGCTCAACTGGGTCAAATGCAGGCAGGTTGGATATGCTACTCTAGACCTTGCACAGACTTTGTTCCTTTCCAAGTACCATTTCCTTTTTATCTGCTTTTGTTTTTAACCACAAGTCTAGTCAAACAAGCGCTTGCTCACCCGAAAAAAAAAAAAAAAAAAAAAAAAAAAAAAAAAAAAAAAAAAAAAAAAAAAAAAAAAAAAAAAAAAAAAAAAAAAAAAAAAAAAAAAAAAAAAAAAAAAAAAAAAAAAAAAAAAAAAAAAAAAAAAAAAAAAAAAAAAAAAAAAAAAAAAAAAAAAAAAAAAAAAAAAAAAAAAAAAAAAAAAAAAAAAAAAAAAAAAAAAAAAAAAAAAGCACATAATCTTTCCTTCTCTGTCCTGGGTAAAAAAGCCACTTAAGTCATCAAGAATGGTTTTCTGGTCTGTCAGGATTGTTAGGCAATGCATTTGTGATACCCATTATCTTAATGACCAGCAGAGTCAATTCAGCTGCTCTAACTAGTAGCCCTGTGTGTCCTTCCTCCTTTACCTTGTGTAATTATCAATCCAATTCATGGCCTGTGCACTACACTGGGGACGGGAGCAGGGGGAAATCAGCAAGGAAGCAAAGGTATTTTGAGCATTACGAGTACTGATGTAGTAGGATGTGTTGCCTTGTAAGCACTCTTTGGATTCTCTTTAGTCACTTGCATTTCCAATAAACTGTTACAGAAAGCATTCTGTCCTCCAACATAAAAATCAATTATCTTATGTCTGATATAAGATAATAAAATATATGCTATCATTTAAAGTAGAAGGAACTGACTTCTAGAATCTCTCTACAACTGTGTTATTTCCATTTGGTGTAGATACTACCATCTACAGCATGACCTTTAAAGCACAAGTAATAATGTCCATACTTATGACTGGTAAAATACCATGTCCAATTGTCACCATCAAAAGTGAAACTCGGAAATCACATAATTTAAAAGGGAAAAGTTCTAAATTTGAATTGCAAAGGGTTTTGATGAAAGTTGTCTGCCTTTCTGTATCCCCCCCCCTGTTTTTTTTTTTTTTAGCAGATGAGTCTCCGGAGACATTTGTATTATACATACTATAGGGTGAGTCCAGGCAAGCAGCTTTCATCAAATTTACCAATGTTGTTTTGGGTGAATATATGATTAACTTGGGACACAAACTTAATTTTTCCATGAAATCATCTTAACGAGAATGCTACAAGGTGATAACTGTACAACAGAGCCAGTTATAGAGAATATTTGTATGTTCAATCCCAAAGTTCTTGCTCGACAGATTTTATGTAAGCAAATGTGGCACAGCGAAACGATTATGATTTGTTCCAACAAGGACACCACGTCACCAATTTAACGGCTAGAAAGAAAAGAGTACAGGTTTGCATTGAGTAGGATTCACCAAAAAGTGGCAACGGAAAGGCTGACGCCGTCTGAACATTGAAAGAAAGAAAAGCCTCAGATTGACATAAACATAGAACCCCTCTGTGGATACTACATCTAACAACTATTTATAATAATTCCATGAAATTTACTTTCTAGGTGCCACAAAGTTTTTTATATGAGAGACTTTCTTGCCATCCCCCCCATAGAAAAAGGAGAAATATGACAATTATGAGGTCGTTCCCAGCAACTGTTAAATTGGAGACAACTATTGTAGAGGAAATCTCTTATAAAACAGGTAAACTGCTTTTTTTAATTGACTATAGACATGGGAACTGTGGAAGGGATACTCCTCTGTTCAGAACAAATATAATACTAAAGGTCCTAGCTATGCACTCAGGCAAAATATAGTAATGACAGGAGCGCTGACATCAGCAACGGATTGTCCTACCAGGGAGATTTTGGCCAGGGATCCAAGGCCCCACAAAGGTAAGGGCTCCTTGCCGCTAAGTTGGGATACATGCAGGAGAAAAAAACAGGAAAAGCGAGCATGCGTTGGTTCAAGAACAAAAAAAGGCCCCTTGTGTCTGTGTTCTTCTCTTCCCTCCTCGCCGCTTCTTCCTCATACCGTGCTTTTAACATGGGTGCTGTATGAGCCCTACATGCCCGTTTTCCCTCTTGCCTCTTTCCTTCCCGAAGCGTGTTACCCCAGGCCACTCACCCCATCCCACCCTCCCGGTCTCCTCTGATCCATCAAACTCACGTCTCCACCGCTCCCCTTCCCCTGCCTTACCATACTTTGCGCAGCAGTGGCAGCCATATTTTTGTGTATCCCAAATCTATTTGGTTATTGGCTCTCTCCTTTGAGTAATAACCCATGGCTGGTGCCCCAAGCTTACATCCTCTACAGGTTAGAGATGTTATAAGCCCACAGTAAGACCACTGTCATATTTAACAGTGGGGAAAATGTAATTCATGGATTAACATATCCCAACATGTTGTCTAGGCTAAAGTAACCTACCAGAACTATTTATGCTGCTTAAAATACCTATATATCCTAATTGCTTGTTCGTCATTAGTATAGCGAAAATGTTATTCATGTACAAACTGTCAGCCCAATGAAAGGAAACAGCCAGAATTTGGCCAGAGTCAAGTCAACAGCTCCAGAGAGAGGTGACTGTTTTNAAAAAACAAAAAAAAAAAAAAAACAAAAAAAAACAAAAAAAAAATCACAGAAATAAAAAAATAAGTAAATAAAATAAAAGTTTAAGATGATCTACTACACTGCTATGGCTAGAGAATACAGAAACTTTACACTGTTGTTATATTAGTGCTTGAGTATCACAGTCCTCACAATAAAACTGCCTTACTTTAATATTAATGGCTTTGATAAATTAATGAATTACTTTGTATCAAAAGATAAATGCAGTTTCATTTCAAGAATGAATGCCTTTAGAGATTATTCATCAACACTCTATTAATGATTACTTAAATTTTGCTTTGTAAGATGTCTTTATATTATGGTTTTCCTTCCAGAACTATAAAAGCCATTTGTGTGGCAGAGTATGTAATAAGTCCACATCGGTTAGAGAGGAATTTTGAAGGATGCTTCATAATACATATATAAGGGTTTAAAGACTAGATTCTAATATATAAAAACTGGATTTTGCTTAAATTAGCATCCATTAAATATTTCAGATAATTTGTTATTGAATTCTCTGTATTAACTTCTCAACCTAATGCTTTTAATTTTTAATATGTAGGGGCTGGAGAGATGGCTCGGTGGTTAAGAGCACTTGCCACTCTTCCAGAGGACCTGAGTTGGATTCCCTGAGTGTCTTGAGGTGGTTCACAACTGCCTGTATGTAAGTAACTCTAGCTCCAGGGGATCTGGTGCCTCTTCTGCACTCGGTGAGCACCCACACACATGTGGCACACACACACACACACGTGGCATACACACACACACACACACACACACACACACACACTAAAGACTCTTTCCAAGAGCTTAAAGGTAATTTTTACAATATACATAAAGAGTTCTTACCGATTCTAGCAGCAATGACACCTGCAAACAGCAGGCTGACGGAGATTATGGGCACAGATTTGGTGCTCACTCCTTGGACAGTATCAACTATATTAGAACCGTTTGACATATGCAATTCAGTTGTAAAGATGGTTTCAGGTATTTTGGTAGGTGGAGACACTGGCTCTCCCTGCATAAACCTAGAATGGATATCTTCAAAGGGAGAGACAGACAGATCCAAAGGGCTTCCAGGCATGAACACAGAGATCACACACAAGATCAAACAGGAGAGCTGTGCCAGTCCAGACAACAGACCAGTCCGAACAAGGCCGCACCTTCGACGAAACCAAGTGAAAGCCACAGTTCCCATTATTCCAGTTATAGCTGAGGCTCCCATCAAAATACTGAGGATGGAACCACTCAGCCCCTGAGTGTAGGCGTACCCTGTGGTGATGCAGTCAAAGCCCAGGACAGTCATATAGAGGAAAGCAAGGCCCATGCCAGCCAGAAACACAGGCTGGTTGTAGTAGGAGACCCATCCATCTCGGAAGGTGCGGAAGGGCTCAGCTATCTGGGAGGCACATGTAGGCTCTTGCTCAGGTTCAAGCTCACGGATGTTGGAGTCTTTCTCACCCATTAGATGAGTTCCCTCTAGTGGTTTTGGCTCAGTTTCTGTAAATAAAAGACATTATTCTTTTAGATGAGAACATGGGGAGAAAAGGCCAGTTATTCTTAGTGTTCTTGTACCCTCTCTCATGGGTCTCCTTATAATATCCATTTTCTTTGGCCAACAATTTCCAAGTATCATTTTGCCTAAAAGAGGCTGTTGGTCTCTTTTTAAAATCCCTCTCTTGGGGCTGGAGAGATGGCCTAGTGGTTAAGAGAGGGTGTCGGATTCCCCTGGAACTGGAGCTTCGCCTGGAATTGGAGTTTCCGACGGTTCTCAGCGCCATGTGG